>OY726530.1:37862457-38462457 GCA_963383655.1 Bathymodiolus septemdierum | reverse complement strand
GTTTGTCCTTGGTGTATGTATTGTTGCCTGTGTCTCTGTGTTGTTTGTCTTTGGTGTATGTATTGTTGCCTGTGTCTCTGTATTGTTTTCTTTGGTGTATGTATTGTTGCCTGTGTCTCTGTCTTGTTTTTCTTTGGTGTATGTATTGTTGTCTGTTTCTGTATTGTTTTTTTTTGGTGTATGTATTGTTGCCTGTGTTTCTGTCTTGTTTTTCTTTGGTGTATGTATTGTTGCCTGTGGTTCTGTCTTGTTTGTCTTTGGTGTATGTATTGTTGTCTGTGTCTCTGTCTTGTTTTTCTTTGGTGTATGTATTGTTGCCTGTGTCTCTGTCCTGTTTTTCTTTGGTGTATGTATTGTTGCCTGTGTCTCTGTATTGTTTGTCTTTGGTGTATGTATTGTTGTCTGTGTCTCTGTCTTGTTTGTCTTTGGTGTATGCATTGTTGCCTGTGTCTCTGTATTGTTTGTCTTTGGTGTATGTATTGTTGCCTGTGTTTCTGTCCTGTTTGTCTTAGGTGTATGTATTGTTGCCTGTGTTTCTGTCTTGTTTGTCTTTGGTGTATGTATTGTTGCCTGTGTTTCTGTATTGTTTTTCTTTGGTGTATGTATTGTTGCCTGTGTTTCTGTCTTGTTTGTCTTTGGTGTATGTATTGTTGTCTGTGTCTCTGTCTTGTTTGTCTTTGGTGCATGTATTGTTTTCTGTGTGTCTGTCTTGTTTGTCTTAGGTGTATGTATTGTTGCCTGTGTTTCTGTCTTGTTTTTCTTTGGTGTATGTATTGTTGCCTGTGACTCTGTATTGTTTTTCTTTGGTGTATGTATTGTTTTCTGTGTCTCTGTCTTGTTTGTCTTGGTGTATGTATTGTTGTCTGTGTTTCTGTCTTGTTTTTCTTTGATGTATGTATTGTTGCCTATGTCTCTGTCTTGTTTGTCTTTGGTGTATGCATTGTTGCCTGTGTCTCTGTATTGTTCATTCATGCTTGCCTCTTCTGGTTTCTCTAATGTTTATTTATACTCCTTAATACAAAATATTCCTGACTGTCCAACAGATTTATCCTTTTTAAATTTTGGTCAAAATGAAAAAAAAATAACCAATTATTTTAGGGAAATTAAAGTAAAATATTTAAAAAAAAAAAAAAAAAAAACACTAGAAGTAATCTGATTGGTTTATTTAACGACGTTTCTTCCGCAAACCATCAATAGTTATTCAATTTAAATCCCACACAACTTCCTTTCCCTTTCAAACTATATCCTGAAACAAAATAATAACATAGCGAGTGTTTAACATGTAATCTACCGATTATAAATATCCGGACCGATGTAATCCATGTTTGTGTAGCTAACTTTGATGTTCAGTATTGGTAGCACTTCCGGGTATTATCGTATTATATAAATAATGAAAATTCATGAAAGAAACACATATTATCATTCCAGAATCGGTGCTCAAAATACATCCTGCACAGAATTAATTTAAAAAAAAAAGGAAATATGCGTACCTGGACTGGATATTAAACACATTCATGTATTAAGTACAAACGTGATAATTTCCAACGTCAAGTGAGAAAATTTTAAGCTCTATCATGGCGAGAACAAATTACATGGGATGAGATGATGTTCTAGAACTACACGCTTAGTTAGATTTTTATAGTGCTAGCTCACAGAAACAGCATTGCGGGTGTAAACACGTGGCTCCACTCTGACACATCATCCTGATTTCGAGCCTATCCGTCTTTATTCTTACTCCAGTCTTTGCTCTTTCAATTGGACTTTGGAACTGTTTCAACAGTGTGATATTTTTTGTTTTCATTGTATCTTTAATGCTGTGTACTTAGTTGTGAAGCAGTAAATGCAAATGTTATAGTCTTTGGTTTGACCAGATCGAGGCTTGAACCCACGAGACGAACGTGCTAACTATTACATCACCGATGTGGTTTTATAACCTTCAAATTCGGAGAACATGTCAGTATCAATATACTGTATGAACTAACTAATGCCTATTAAAATATTAGTGGTATATGTAAATAGTCAATATAATGAAGGGTTGTTGTGATCGAATGGTAGTTTGATTTACAAATGCTATAATCTCTTTAAAGTCTTATTTCACATTTATCCTAACATAATCAGGGTTTCATCTAGAAAGGTCATTGTGAAAATATCTCTTTAGTTTCAAAATGTACTCCACTTGGCAGCATAACTTACCCCCAAAGACTTTTATATAAGTTGGTTTTCCAGTCTTTTGACTGAGGGAACATGGTGATTTTTAACATACGGTGTATCGTGTATAATGATGCCACTACATGAAATGCTAAAATCTGTCAGTTCTCTCGCCCTGTCTTTTGGAGCAAAAATCATAAGCTCGGTTTTGTTTTGGTTCAGCTTTAGTAAATTTTAACACATCCATTCGCGTATGTTGGAAAGGCAAGAGGTGAGCTTCATTGACATGTCACTCAAATTGTCACGTGGCTCTACTACGAAGTAAATTTGAGTATAATCGGCGTAGCAATGGTAGTCCATATATCGTGG
Organism: Bathymodiolus septemdierum; assembly: GCA_963383655.1. NCBI lineage: Eukaryota > Metazoa > Mollusca > Bivalvia > Mytilida > Modiolidae > Bathymodiolus > Bathymodiolus septemdierum. Next base: position 38,459,940 of record OY726530.1, on the reverse strand, counting down.
CTTTCACAAATGTCACCAATTGATTTCGAAAATATGAAGTAGAGTCTCGGTCCGAGCACTGAACATTGAGGTACACCAATTGTGAGTGCTCGTGAATCCGATAAAGCAGAACCAATAGCTATTTGCTGTGACCTGTCACATAGGTATGACTTTATCCATGCTAATGCTGATCCAGATATCCTAAAGGTATATTACAATCGCTGGTATAACATTCCATGATCAATAATGTCGAAAGCAGCAGAGAGGTCTCGCATGACAAGAATGGAACAACTGTTATTGTACAACGCTGCTGCAATGTCATGATGTACTCTAAGCAATGCAGTCTCAGTAGAGTGAAAAGAGCGATATGCTGATTGTCGGTTATCATGAAGTTTATGTTTGTCCAATTGATCTTTAATCCTCGATGCTACTACTTTCTCGATGATTTTAGACACAAAAGGTAGATTTGATACCGGACGATAATTCTTAAGGTTGTTCATATCCAATCCGGGATTTTTAAAAAGCGGCCTGACGATTGCCTGTTTGAACGCAGTTGAAACAGACATTCCATTCAGTGATTTATTCACCATAGCTTTAATAACTGGTAGAACGTTATTAAAACACTGTTTAGGTAGATATGTAGGCATTGGGTCAAGCTCACATGATTTCGATGGCGATTTTACGAGAAGTTTCTTAATCTCGTCACTAGATGCTGGAGCGAGTCGTGTAAGATGATGGCCGGTGAATTTAACATCCGCCCTCAGAACATTTACAACCTTGTCATTAGTTTCGTTTGTCTTTTGTAGATTCTCTCTGGTGGTTTGGATCTCCCCTAGAAAAAAATCGCTGAATCTATTCGACAATTCAGTGTCGCTATCACTAGTTGGCAAAACGACATCCTGATTTTTTTCCCATTAACTTGTTTGTAAGTTTGTATAATTTTTTAGTGTCATTTCTGCATTCAATTATGTTTGTCGAGTAGTAGTCTTGCTTACTTTGGAAAAGAAATCTGCTACTAGCATTACATTTCTCTTTGAAAATCTGACGATGGACTTCGAGTTTAGTTCGCCGCCACACACGTTCGGCTTTACGTTTGTCCTTTTTGACAGCATGTAGCTCCTGTGAATACCACTGAGTAACAACTTTAGTTTGTACCGGTGCATGTTTGTCTACTGGGTACTATCAATGTAATTACGTACAAGGTCATCGAGTGGCATTTCTTCAGAATGAAATGTGCTGGTAGACTCAATATCACACGCGAACTTGGCGAGTATTTCCTGACACAGTTTTCCGTGATTTCGGCGGTTTGGAGATATGCAGTATGGTATACTAATGCCTTTGTGATTCACAGACGAAATTCCCTTTGAGTCACTTAGGTAATTATCATCTATGCTTGGAGATGATTGTAAAATACTACTGTTGTCCCTGGTGATAACAACATCTAGAATATGACCATGTGCATGTGTTGGTTCATTAACATGCTGAGTTAGTCCATGTTCATGGAGTATGCTCATGAACTTTTGTGAGTTTGGATCTGTAGGTTTATCTAACTGAAAGTTCAAATCACCAGTGATAAGAAGTTCTTCAGTGCAATCACATGTTGATTTATATATTTGGACCATTCTTCGAAAAATACAGAAATCTTCATGTTGTTGTTTTTTGATAACGACGCACAGCCGCATATTTGAGGTTTGTGTATTAATGGTGCATTCCAAATGTTCGAACTTTGTTAAAATTGTGTCAGATTTGATTGTGTATTGTCTTACTTTCTAGAATAACGGCTTCTGAATACCTCTTTGGTACATTCTTTTTTTCCTATTGTTTGTAAACCTGTGAAATGCTACTCATTTAACATCAATAAATCAATCTATCAATTAATACATGTCTCCTTTAAGCTATGAAATGTAGAAAAAATATATAATACATCTGAAAAGTTAAAAGATATCAAAGAGGGAATCAAATGTCGGTTACCAAGGAACGACAGACAATACAATAGAACGACAGACAATACAATAGAACGACAATACAATAGAACGACAGACAATACAATAGAACGACAGACAATACAATAGAACGACAGACAATACAATAGAACGACAGACAATACAACCGCACGACAGACAATACCATAGAACGACAGATAATACAAACGAACGACAGACAATACAATAGAACGACAGACAACACAACAGAACGACAGACAATACCATAGAACGACAGACAATACAATAGAACGATAATACAATAGAACGACAGACAATACCATAGAACGACAGATAATACAAACGAACGACAGACAATACAATAGAACGACAATACAATAGAACGACAGACAACACAACAGAACGACAGACAATACAATAGAACGACAGACAATACAATAGACCGACAGATAATACAATAGAACGACAGACAATACAATAGAACGACAGACAATACAATAGAACGACAGATAATACAATGGAACGACAGACAATACAATAGAACGACAGACAATACAATAGAACGACAGATAATACAATAGAACGACAGACAATACAATAGAACGACAGACAATACAATAGAACGACAGATAATACAATAGAACGACAGACAATACAATAGAACGACAGACAACACAAAAGAACGACAATACAATAGAACGACAGACAATACAATAGAACGACCGACGATACAATAGAACGACAGACAATACAATAGAACGACAGACAATACAATAGAACGACCGACGATACAATAGAACGACAGATAATACAATAGAACGACAGACAATACAATAGAACGACAGACAATACAATAGAACGAAAATACAATAGAACGACAGACAACACAACAGAACGACAGACAATACAATAGAACGACAGACAATACAATAGAACGACAGATAATACAATAGAACGACAGACAATACAATAGAACGACAGACAATACAATAGAACGACAGACAATACAATAGCCAATAGAATGACAATACAATAGAACGACCGACAATACAATAGAACGACAGACAATACAATAGCCAATAGAAAAATGACAAACATTGATATACAAAACACTACACAGAAAACTGAAGATTGAGCAACATGACCCCACTAAAATCGGATGTGAACATATGTGTCCCGGAAGTGTAAGCTGTTCCTGCTCCACGTGTGGCACCCGTCGTATTACTCTTGTTACAACCCCACTGATAAGTCATGAATGAGGAAAAGAACGGATTACATTTACGACAGATGGAATACATCCTTGTCAATTTAAGACTGTAAAGGTTTCGAAGTGATGATATCAACAAAACCACTAGAAACCCTTGGTTCAGTAGCTTCCTTGTTAGCAGCAACCTTCTATCAATGAAATCATTATAAGAACCACAAATTCTGGAAAATCGTATCGACTAAAAGATATACTGCATTACTTTTACATTAACTTGCAGATATATCTTTCTCCTCATATTTACTTTACAGGCTGCACGGATGCACTTGACTAATTATCTCATTATGACACTTATTGCAGAACATGAATAACAATTTTCTTTACATCTGAATAATTAAATCAAGGTCAAATTTAAGCATCTTTATTTTGTCACAATCCTATCCTAGTCATAAATAATTGAAGCACTTGATATAAATGTTTAATACGTAACATCACTAGCTTAATGACGTACACGAATGTGAATAATAATCTGTTTAGGGAACGACCATTTAACTTGAAGAGGGGGGGGGGGGGGGGGTATGTTTTTTTTTATAAAAAAAATATTCTGATTCCCAATGTTGCTGAAAAAAATATTCTGATTTTGGTGGAGGAAAAAAAAAATAATATGATTCAGAGTATTTGTCATATAACCTAATGTTATATTCTGAAAAAAAAAATATTCTAACTCTTGTGTTGTCCGAAAAAAAATTTCTGAACGAAACAAAAAACCATAACCCCCCCCCCCCCCCCCCCTTCAAGTTAAATGGTCGGTCCCTTATGTCTATTATTGAACGTCTCAAGCATCAATTATACAATATATGTATGAAAAACTAATAAAACCTGTCGAAAAAGTTATTCCAGAAATCATTTGATTGACATCGAAAAGCGTAAAGGAATAAATGTAAGGACTGAATGGCTTGAAGTTAAGATAATAATGTGTCTACAAGCGGAGTGGCGTCTTAGAATTAGCACTATTAAAATGAAGCTCAACATGTTGGTCTGGCAGCAATTAGGCATCATCAAATCGTTCTTGCCCATCGTCCGTAGCCCACGGCTAATCACATTCTATACTCTCTACCCATTGCCAACCCACTGATGATGGCTCTTGTCATGATATAGCTGAACATTGCTGACCTGTTGTTATAGTGACTGACTATACAACCATTTTATGCATACCGGTAGGTCAGCTTTGTCTATTTTTCTACGTTGAGACACCCACTATGGTTTTGATATTTGCATCACACGTCCAATATTTAAAATGTCAATTTTAAGCGAAGCCCAAGTACAAACCCTTCCTGTGTAAGCACAAGATATCTTGAACTTTATCTAATTACATTCCAACCAGACGAATTCCACGAATGGCGACATTCTATATAGAGCATGTATATGTTCTTGAGTGTTCCCTATCATGAACGTGCAGTTTATCATGTTAATTTACCACAACTTCAAGGAAGCTCTTATAATTGTTGATATGAGTTGTCCCATTCCCCTCATAAAAAGGATATGAGCTGTCCGGAAGTATGCTGTAAAACACTACATAACTAAATATGTTCATTACAAAAACAATTCAGTTTTAAAGGAAACCAAATAACTTGTTTAAATTGTTCATTAGAGATTATTTTGTAAAATGCAACAGGTAAGCACATTCTCGTTTACAAATAAGGGTAATAACAAAATTACCGAACTCCGAACAATCTTACAAAGGGAAAGTCAAAACTCATAATTATATAAACAGACAAAATCAGTCAACAACCGGAAAACTGTGAAAACCGTAATGACCCTGACTTGGTACAGGCATTTCTAAAGAAATGGTGGGTTGAATCCCAGAGGATGCATACCGGTATTACAAATGTACCTGTATTACATAACCTGGTTATGCATGTTACCCGTATTAGCTAACCTGGTTAAGATCGGTCAATAGTTGCTGATTGATTTGTTGTTTAATCATCAAGTGAGCAATGGCTCCACAATATTCGTGATGAAATGACGTTTACAATTATACTTGAAATGAAAACAAATAAATGTTTCCATCTTGAACAGCTCCAAAATTCCACAGGAAAATCGTAAAAATAGGCAAATTCTTGACCCATATATATGAGATCGCTCATTCTCTTTTCTTAGTACAGACACTTCAGTAAAAGTGACAGGGTTGAACTAGTTTTATGGGGTTAACTACATCACTTAGTGAAATGATGCATCTGTGTAATAACGATGTACTGGAATTTACTTGTAGCAGGTCAGTGGTTTTCTCCGGGTACTCTGATTTCTGTCAGCAGTAAAACTGACCGCCACGATATACTTGAAATATTGTTGAAAGTGGCGTTGAGTACCATAATCCTTATCGTAGAATTGGCCTACTGATTGATGTTTTGATTGCCGCAGGTAAAATGACATAATAGATGGATCAGAATAATTTGCCTAATAACAGGCCACCACGAACGATCACTAATAAAACTACAGTTCATTCGTTGTCTGTTATGTGCAAGGCACGTGGCACTCCTCAAGCAATAGGCACATATTTTCTTCCGATGCATGCAACAAACGCCCACGGTCTACTTTTTATGGGGTTGTAACGAGCAGTGGAGAAACTTCTTATATTTATGTCAGACCAGTTGGAAAATTGTGTAACACAACTGGTACGAGATTAAAACAAAAGCTTACAAATTATATCAAATGTATGGTTAACTTGTGACGGGGGAAACATAATTGTAAATGTCACATGTCAAAAATAAATACTATTGACATAAATAAAAATCTAAATTAGGGAACTAAGGAATGCTAGATTTAGATATAATTTGTAAAATACATAAATGTGTTTCCCTTGTAAAAAGATAAAGCGGTTTTCCCTACTCCATATTAGACAGCGTAATACATACAATGTTACTTACATTTTTTTGTATATGTACAAATGTAGGTGTTAAGCGAACTTTTAATAATGTGGCTATGAAATTGAATTCCACGCATTATTCTTCAGCCTGAAATTTCAAGACCCAAATTTTATGATGAAGAACCATTTGCAATAAAAAAAAATATAGTTTATTAATAAATTATAAAGTTTAGACAAAAAAAAGTTTAGTAAAGAACAAAACGTACGAACAATGAAGTTATTAACCAGACACGGAATTTCTACTTAAGTAAAATATGTACGATGCGTAATCCTACATAAATTTTGAAAAATAATAGAATTTAATAAGAATGGCCGGTTTTAGATATTTAAGCTAAAAGGAAATAAAATAAAATTCGAAGTAAAGGCACGCCACTATCATTGTTGTTTTTCATCTTGTAGTTACGTTGATAAGTTGCTGTCTTCTTTGATGAGAATAATTTACACGTTATTGTGACCGCCACGATATAACTGAAATATTGTTGAAAGTGGCGCTAAACACCATAAAACCAAACCACGTTATTGTGAGACGAGACACTTACCTAATGTCGTGGGTTTATTGTTACCGGTCATCTCATTATAAATGTCAAGACCCCCAACCTTCTCCACAATTTTAGTCCTGTGAATAGGTGAAAGATATGATAAAAAAAAAAAAAAAAAAAAAAAAAAAAACAAGCACTGAATACAAAATACTTATTTATATCCACATCTAACTATATCCCATCTTACTTATGTATTAACAATGTATCATTTAATATAGCATTTTGATTAACATTGTTGTTTAACATCAAGTTACCATTATTATACTAGTTTAATTCATGAACAGAACAATCAATAATATTGGTAAAAAGATGGCACTGTGATGGCCTTATTGACAACTGTTTTATTGGTACCAGTAAAAGAGCATGATGTCACAAAGGCTTGAACGTGCAAGCAGTGTGGTATTTTTTCATTTATATCTCGTCCTGGTGCAATGTAATATTAAAGTTAGATGTGTGTGTTGTATCTTATTCAGATTGGCCCTAAAAGAGAATTGTATAATATATGATTCGTCCCAATAGTTTGTACCGACTCCCTTTGTAGAAACTGTCATCAGGGCCGTAGCCAGGTTTTCTGAAAGGGGGTGCACAACTAAAAGACGAGGGGTCTGGGGGCCGTTTAAGGCCCCCAGCGGGTTCAGGGCAGAGCCCTATTAGGGGACCTGGGGGTGAAGCCCCCCGGATGCTCTGAGGTTTTAGCATTTTACAAACAATATAATCAAAGCAAAAAAATAGTGACATACTGTGAAGCAGTGAACATAAGAAACAGACCATGAGGTGAAGAGGATTAACAGTGTCAAATGTCAATTAACATTACATTAACTAGGGTAAAATGATGTGCATAGAGAAAATAAAATCGTAATATTAACGTTAAAATCAAGTATACGCAAGAGGGAGCTATGATTTTTTCTGAAAAAAATTCGTGTCAGATGCTTCACCATTCATTACATTTCCTTCCCAATATCAATGATAGACACGGTTTAGCTTTGAGATAAACCAGAAAGTCACGACAAATCTGGAGTAACATAGTTGTATATCACTCAATTTACATCGCTATTTTGCCTCTATTATATAGTAAAAGTATATTATTACATATTAGATCAAATCATTTGGTCTAGACTATGTATTATTGTGATAAAAATCTGTAATTGACGTGTCTGTCCTGTCTGTATCCTGTATTGGTGTACTTGAGAGACGATTCTGAAGTAAATTAGATTTGATAAAGCATCAGCATTATTTTAATGTATACATGTAACCTTCATCTTGAATAAACAAAATTTACCTCAGATAATAACCCATGTAGAATGAACATCAATTTTACTTGACACCTGTATTTAGTGAGGGACTGGCAATTTAACTTTTTTCAAATTTTACCAAATATTTCTCGCTGAAAACTTCGAGTCTGTATGAAAAACAAATACCCCACCCAAATGAAATAAAATAGTTCCAACTGTTATAGAAAAAAGTACATTTTGTTTGTATATTGTTCATTGTACATATCTAATGGAGGTCTAGTATCCATGGAGGAATGTTGTGATCACATTTACATTTAACCCCTCACAATGTTTTTGTTCCTGTACAAGTTCAGGGCCAATAGTTTCAAACATTTCGGGCCATATTAAGTCTACGATCAAATATAAATTAACACTCTTAATGTACATAATAAACATTTATTTTGGTGTTTTCATCACAGGCGCATGGGGCATGGATTTCGTTTCCTCCTCCCCCTTTTCTCTACTACCCCCCTTTTTTTCAAAATTTTCATATAAATCATTCCTTTTTCAAAATTTTCATAATCATTCGTTTTTTCTTCATTTGACAATATCAGTAGACGTCATACATCATGAATAATACATGTATTCTGTGTCCACATTTTTTCGACTGATACAGTCACAGGCGCATGGGGCATGGATTTCGTTTCCTCCTCCCCCTTTTCTCTACTACCCCCCTTTTTTCAAAATTTTCATATAAATCATTCCTTTTTCAAAATTTTCATAATCATTCGTTTTTTCTTCATTTGACAATATCAGTAGACGTCATACATCATGAATAATACATGTATTCTGTGTCCACATTTTCTACTGATATTGTCAAATGAAGAAAAAACGAATGATTATGAAAATTTTTAAAAAGGAATGATTTATATGAAAATTTTGAAAAAAGGGGGGGTAGTAGAGAAAAGGGGGGAGGAGGAAACGAAATCCATGCCCCATGCGCCTGTGACTGTATCAGTCGAAAAAATGTGGACACAGAATACATGTATTATTCATGATGTATGACGTCTACTGATATTGTCAAATGAAGAAAAAACGAATGATTATGAAAATTTTGAAAAAGGAATGATTTATATGAAAATTTTGAAAAAAAGGGGGGGTAGTAGAGAAAAGGGGGAGGAGGAAACGAAATCCATGCCCCATGCGCCTGTGGTTTTCATCATTGGAAGCTACACAATTTTATATGGTTAGATTAGTATTATGGTGTTTAACGACAATATCATCAATATTTCAGTTATATCGTTAGGTTAGTATTATTGATGGAGGAAATGAGAGTATCCGGGGAGGGGAGACACAATCGAGCACCCGCAAGTCCACTGATGATCTTTAACTATATATATAAAGGTTTCAATATTTAGATCTCGCAAGTTCGTGAATCGAACTCGCGACTTTCATTAAACTACAATTCGAACAGACAGAGTCACCATTGGGGCCGGGGGGATTATTTACATTTCAATTTCTGTAATATAAGAGTAAAATTGTATCTTTTATCTTTTATCCTTTTCTCGCAATGGTTTGTTGATGTTCCCTCTTACGTCACTAGTTCGTGTGGTAGCTACATACAACGTCACTAGTTCGTGTGGTAGTTACATACAACACCACACCATTATTATAATCAAAAAACATTTACTACCTTTTCACTAATATCAATAATTCATCAATAAGATCTCAATACAATTTCAATATAAAACAAAATACAGTCGATGTGATCAGAAAAAATCCAAATGTTTCAAGCTTACAATGGAAATTCATCAGGACAAAGGGACGTCTCTGGTTATCAGTATAAATACATGTACATGTAATGTTCAAGTCAAGAAAAAATTAATCAAACAATCAAACTCTATAAATCAGTATATGATTCAGCAAATATTGGATAGATCCTTCTAAAATTGAATATTTAAACACAGGAGCATTAAGTTTATAATATAGAACTTCCTAGTTCATATCCGTCACTTTCCCATTCATATTGAATTAGAACTATTGTGTTATTTCTTCTGTTCTATTTAAAACATCGACATCATTACTCCCTATGGGGTCGTTGTTATCTATTTACCTCTTTTTGTCAAGACAAAAATATGTAACTTTATTTACAGTTTGACTAAAAAAGTCACTAATATTGAAAATTAATGTAAATTATAATAATTCAATATAAGCAAAAAATCCCGCTTTCTCGCATACAATTTATATTAAAATTGGTTATCGTGTCGTTTTATTTTAAACATATTTTATTCATAAATAAATGAAATGGATTGGATAGCAGGCAATAGCCTATATAAATCCTCTCCATGTTATCATGTCATGGGTGTATAACGTATTGGGTCATGGGTGTATAACGCCACTTTCAACAATCTTTTTGTTAATAATATCGTGGCGATCAGTTTTATTGGTGGAGAAAACCGAATTATCCAAAGAAAGCCACCGATTTGTCGCTTCACAGACAAACTTGATAAAGTTGTATCGAGTATACCTCGAAATATACTGGAATTGAACTCATAATTTGAGTGGTGATATAAACCGCGATTGCATAGGAAACTGTCATAATATCTTTCCGTTCCTTTCACCCCATTCACGACATTTACTACAGCTTTGGGCATTATCCTCAGTAACACGACGGGTGCCACATATGGAGCAGGAACTTCTTACCCTCTCGGACTTAAAGCACCTGAGTTCACCCCAATTTTTGATGGGGGTCCATGTTATTCGTCTGTAATTTTCTGTATTTGTTCACTTTGATTATTATTTGTCCTTGTCTCTCTTTTTATTTTGTTCTTCTATATTGATTTGAATAAACGATTCCTTTTGCGTCTTGTTATCTTCTGTCTTTCTTAGATCTATGTAGAATGTACATTTAGGTTTCTTGAATCTGTGTAGAATATACATTTGGGTTAGGATTAGGGTAATTGTGTTTAACGCCACTTTCAACAATATATCAGTTATTTCGTGACGGTCAGTTTTATTGGTGGAGGGATTACCCGGAGAAAACCTCCGACCTGCCGGAAGTCACTGACAATCTTTATCACTATATAATGTTATATCGAGTACACCTCGCCTGAGCGGGGTTCGAACTCACAACGCTAGTGGTGATAAGCACTATTACATAGGTAGTTGTAATTACAACTACCATACATACGATCACGACCACGACGGCCCCCTGTACATTTGGGTTTCTTGAACCATGTTACCTTGACGTCCACTTGCCCAGCTCCGGGTGACTATCTGTCCTCTCATTGTGTTGAGTGTCGAAACATCCCATGATTTTCGCTCATGAAATATAAAAAAGGCTAAATATTTTATTTTGCGAGTATCCTTCCATTGTATATTTGATAAATATGGCAACAAAACCCCACTAGATCTGGCTTAGAATAAAGCAAAAAATTCCAATATGAAAATCAAGATGTGCTGATTTTGGATTTGAGTATCACCCAAATGACTGCCTATATCTTCTCTTTCTTATAGTTTCTTTGTTCCGTGAATCGGCTTGCTTTTGTCGGTTGTCGGCTTGTCTTTGTCTGTATGCTCTTTTTTTATTTGCTTCTTTCGTATGTTTTAATTCTTTTGGTTGTATATTGCGATTTTTATAATATGAATTCAGTTTTTGCTCCCTTCTTTTCCGAATTTTTTCCTCTTTATACGATTGAAGTAGTTCTTTAGGAGTCATGAGGATCGATTTATTTTGCCTACAAATCAAACAGTTAACTAATTAATTAATTAATTTAATTAATTAATTAATTAAAAATTAATTAATAATTAATTAATTAATTTATTTATTTATATATTTATTTATTTATTTATTTATTTGAGGAATGATTTCATTGTCGCACATGCATATCGTAACATATCTATCCTGTTACGTGCCGTGTACATGTAGGCGTTTTTTATAGTATGAAAAAGTACAAGTTATGTAAATTACTTTTGTATAACAACAGTATGCTTTTAACACTTTTCTTATTAGTAATTTTTGCCCTTAAATTTGATAAAACGTTAATTTTTGTTACATTAACAGATACGGGACATACCTTAGACATCATCTGAATCTTATTTTGTCCACATCCGCTCGATTTTCAAGGAAAAACGGATACTACGTCATACGGGTTTTAAGACGTTCTTGATCGTGAAAAAAAAATCGGACGAATTCGCGTAAAAATAAATTCATATCAACCATTTTTATCAAACATCACCAGTTAAAATGTAACGCGAGACATAACAAAAATTACACTTTTGGGAGTTTTGGGCAATCATTTTTCATAAAAATAGTATCAATATACTACAAAATGCTTGTTATGGTTAAAAAGGGTATTAAAAACGCTTTATTTTGGTATATAATATGTAGGTATCCATTTATTATTGCTACTTCAACAAGCTCATAAAATTTATAAATCGTATTTTGTTCGAATTAACACCAGTATCTTGCGACGTCTCTAAGATAAAACGAAATATGCAACTACCGGTATGTTATTATCTGAGTAAATATGTACTTGGGTAACCCTTGGCTATAGAGGATGGGGTTTATTTTTCTTTAACATTTTTTTTTTATATCAGCGCATGAATAACGTCGCGATATCACATGTAAGATATCTGAGGATTTATCGCATTGTCTGTCAGTCACTTTTATTTTGTAGTACTGAGTTGTAGATATTTGTGTGTAACGCCAAATTCAACGACATTTTATTTATATTTTGATCGTTGATTTTGTATTAAGGGGGAAACAGGAGAAGTCAGAAGCAAACTTCGTCTGAAAGCCGACCTGCGCATCCGTCACCTATCAGATCGGCCTATATTGTTCATTAATATGTTGTTTATCTGAGCGATCCACCGCGTATTGCCCAAACAGTGCCTTCAAGAGAAATTTTGCAAGGCGGAACAAGCCTGTATTGGGTCCCCGGGGATATACCGTGACTTCTCTCAAAATTGAAGAGTTGATGTCCAAAAAAACCACTGGTACACTTTTATAAATGCTTTATTTCCTGTGTAGTAGAATATCCAGAAAATATATACTTTATACAAATCAAATGATGGTCTTCCTGGTTACAATGTAAATGCGAGTGATGATAGACAACCAGATTTCAGATGTCTAAAAGAATTTTACATAATTATTTTTCTAAATACTTTAGTAGGCTAAAAATAGTTGGAAACAAAAATATGATAAAATCAAAATCAAACGTCTATGGCTAAGGCTATGGCTTTACAGATTCACAGGCACCTTCTTGGCTATCCGGGCCCCGGAGCGATGCACCGGCTGAACCCCCTCTCATAGGTCCTGTGCCCAAATGCCCGGTATAGCCAGTTCACCTCTGGGAGAAGACCAACTACTTACCATCGAAGTCACTTCCAAACTGTCACAATTTTAAATCGTTTCGAATCGAGTACACATCGTTATGGACGGGAATCGAACTCACAACTTGATTATTGATGACGTTAACTAATTATATATACAACGTAAACTAATTATATATACAACGTAATTACCACACATCAACAAAAAGGGGAAGCATGTGGGGTCTAATAATTAGCGGGGTTGTAGGAGTCGGGGATGAGCTATGTTTTAACTCCCACCCCTAACTTTTTTGGCAAAAATTTAAGAAAAAAATAATTTATAATATTGAAGGAAAAAAAGGGGAATAATGTTTAATGCTTGTGAGAAAACTTGCCCCCATTGTCCGGTCCGATCCAATCCTAAAATTACCACCCTCACTTTCCGGTCCTCATCTACAACCCCACTCCACCCCCTCCCCCTTTCCGTAGTGACTGTCCGGTCCACTCCTATATTATCATGCTTCATGGATAATTAGTTATATTTGATCTATACACAAAAGGTGCTGTAAACATAAGATGAAAATGAACACGTACAAGTTATATAAAAGGAAAAGAAATGAAATAATAAAGAAATTTTAAATTGAACATAAATATTTAAATAGTAAGATTAAAAAAAGGTGGGAGGAGGGTCATTCCATGCCACGAGGGCCTTGTGTGTGTCAGTGCAGAAACATTTTGAAGATGGAGAGATATTGTATTGTTAAAGATGGAAAGTTTAAATATATCACATGTACTAGACACTATATCAATATTAATGCCATAAATCTAATAGTAATCGGTAAGAAAATATAAAAAAGGCGCTTTACCAAATGACAAATTCAGCCTCTCCCTTTTAACACCTTGTATGCCCTTTATTGTAACGTTCATGATGAAATATATGTATTCTAGTTATTCCAGAATATTCCAAAAATCCTTAGAAAAATTACGCAAGCAAATGACGTATAAACACTCCTTGGAAAAATAATTAAATAAATTTATAACTCTCAATGTCATCATGACACGAGATTTTACGAGATCATATTATGTCCGATAAAAGATCAATTTCTATGTTAATTATATAGGCAAAATCTGCTTAATCGATTAAAACTGAATTACTTGATTTTTATCATTGTTTTTATGGAAAGGGGGTATTTTGTTTCAACTTGATCAAGGATACACTGATTAAATACACGTGGTTATGTTTACCTTTGAAAAATAATCAACCAATCAAAATGAAAGATTGTGTACACACCCACATGACCTCCATCAAGGCAACATTTTTTTATCAGTTGAAGACATTTGTATTTAGAAACAGACTAATTTTAAGTTATCACGCACCAAGATCATGACAGAAGTAAGTATTATATCTCATTGGTTTATTTTATTATTATTTTTTACTATTATAAATAGTGAATTAAGTTGAAAGACATGTGAAACACGACCGACTCGATAATACACTGATGTACTCGACATTGCAGACTGAAGTTGAACATGGTCCGTGACATTTAATGTGTAATGTATTCATTCATCAACTACTGGAATTTAGTGTTTTTATAAAAACGTTAGGTTCATTTAATCTTGACGGTCACAATATTCGTACACGATTTTGTTGTTATTTACTGTTTTTACCAATGTTTTATGACTTTTTTGTGGAATGTTTTTATTGTAAAATACGGAGTCCTGACAAGTAGCGTTAGACAATGACTGAATAATAGCATGATTATGTAATCTGTTGGCATGTTGTAAAACATGGAATGGAGTCTGGAGTCAATTTTGGAGTGTTTTTAAAAAAAAAAAATCTTTTCAAAAATGCATTTTGTTTCATTTACAAAAATAGTGATTATAATCTTTTTCCTGTTGAAGGTATTATTTGACGGATTGACTACATTAAAATCTATGGCTGAAGTAAATAAAAAAAAATTCTGAAGGGATAAATAAGAACAAGAATCGGTTTATTTGTCAATTATGACACCCTTAACAAGCAGTATAATCAATACAAACAAAAGAAGCAATGATTTGCATGATTATGACAAAGAGAAAAAGACAATATTTATGTATAGGAAATAGTTCATGGCTGGTGTGCCGGGGGTAGAATAGGCACCAGGTTTCTCCGCCCTAGAGGCACTAGTCCTCGGCTTGAAGGGGCGTCCGTCGGTTGTGCGGGATGTAGAAATTCACAACCAACCCGTCCTGCGGATGAGACGTAAATAAAACCGAGGTCCCGTGTTGAGAGATTGCCACCCTCTCCGCACGTTAAAGAACCCAGTGTTACAGTGGTCCATAAGAAACCTGTTGCACTGGCAAAATTATCCGTCCATACCCATCACCTTTCCTTGTTTCGAGTCCCGTGGCGTTTAAATTTTTAAATGTTCTCGTCCTGAATATAGCTGAAAAATTGCTCGCTGGACGTTAAACACCAATCAATCAATCAATCATGGCACTGCAGAGGCGGGTGTGCGCCCCCCCCCCCCCCCCCCCCCCTAAAATTCGCAAAGCATATGTTATACAACGTTAGTTAAGCAGTTCAACAAACAACTTTTTCATGAATGGTTAAGTCGTGACCTGTAGTAAAATATTCCTACACATTGTAAATACACGTTGGGTGTATTCGTTGATTCATATATGGATTCGCAGACAATTTCCGCTTTTGTTTGTCTATAAACAAGAACGGTCGAATCATATGTTTTCAGTTTAAATGAATCAAACGACGAAAAGAGAAGCTCCATCCGGACGGGCAGTATTAACTAGAACCACCCGAAAGGACAAGCACTGAAAGTACAGACCAATTAGTGAAATGAGGAATGCATTAAAACTAAACCAATAGTTCTTTGAAGGGTTAAAATATCGTGATCGATCAGTCATGAGTTGAACAATTTGCATCACGGTTGTTCAAAAAAAGTTTTACTTTAGATTCTTATAATCTGACAAAAATATACTGTTAACAATTATCCGACAAAATTAAGACTCAAAATCAAGTTTTTTGGGTCTGATAAAAATGGTGTGGTTGGTTCAAAATTGTCGTTCAAATAAATGTCTGTAATTCCTAAAATCCCCAGAGCTTCAAGGGGGCTTTGCCCCCCTGGGCCCCCTACCAGGGTTCTGCTCTGGACCAGCTGAGGACCTTAAGCAATCCTGGATCCACCCCTGCACTGAGGGTCATATGGCAGTATATGGACCGGTTCGTCACCAAAAAATATTATATGGACCGAAGCTTCTGAGGTCCATTTATATAATATTTTTTTGGTGACGGACTGGTCTATATATTGCCATATGACCCGAAGTGACATGAACTATTTGCTATATTATACTTTTTATCTAAAATAATGCAGGTACCTGGCCAGTCCATAAGCGAAAATAGTGACCGGCTGCCCTAACAAAGACAAATACTATAGGGAAAATAAAAACGTAAAGTGTAATATATATACAAGTACAGCAACCCATGGTGGTTCAGTGTAAAAGTTAATATTTACTTATTTAAAATGCTATTTCTTTCTTCATTTAAACTATGAAGTAGAGATGATACTTTTTGTATTAATATTTTATCTTCAGATGACATCAGCCATATGAATTGAGATTTAGTATCTAATTTACTGAAGTTTGGAAACTTGTCACTAATATCTTTAATGAAATTGCGTCTTGTCAGTTCAGTGTAGCACACTGAAGCAGGAGATTAATTTCATCTCCAACTTCAGTTTTGCGTAGACCACAAATACGATTAGCAATTGGAAGTTGATGGTACCTTCCTTGTTCAATTTCTAGCTTGTGAGCACTTATTCTAAATAGTAAGTCATAAATCTGTAAGAATTTTTTATTGCTTTGCAAATGATGGTAACCTAATCTTCTTGCTAATGATTAAACAGAAATTATTGGCTTTTGTCAGAAAATAAATAGAATAGTTAAACTGGTGGAACTGTCAGGTACATTAACAAAACAATGGCGTGGGAGTCATGGACACTGTAGCAGGGAGGGGGGAGGGGCAAGAATTTTTTTTTTGCCCCACAGATTTTTTAAGCCCATATTTTTCTGAATATACTGATGATGAACCACTGAAAACAAATTTCAGGTTTATTGACCCCCCCCCCTAAAAAAAAACCCCAATCCAAAACAAATCAAAACAAAAATAAATCACATTTTGGTGCAGTTTCTCCACAGAGACTTATTCTTCAGTTGCTTACTCAATCTTGGGTTTGAAACTATCATATTACTTTATTACTTGCATTGAATTTCTAATTAATAATACTTCAATATCATATAGATTAAGTAAACAAAACATTTTCTTCAAATGGAGATGTAACAGACTATATATTATAATATTTTTGCTCTCCCTTCAATGCAAGATGATGTAATCTAAATCAAAAATAAAATGTGGTGAATAAAGGATATAAAAAGTTGTTGACAGATATGTATCAATGAAGTTATTCAGAAATTAAATTGATTGGATCATTGTCATACATACAAAAAAATTCCATTTATCTCAGCACTTTTATATTTTATTATTGTAGTATATGTATTTAGATTTTAAAAGATCTATTGACATATGCATGCAGTTCACAACACATTTGTAATCTTTTTGACAACAATGACAGGAACATTGCTGTCAGCTGTCATATTTCAATTCCTAAAGCATCAAAGATAAATCTAGGACATATATTTCCTGTTGAACAAAACAAAAAAGGTTTTGCAGTTTTGAAAAAAAGAGTAATAGTGTCACCACAAGTCAAAGTGGGTGATGAAAACTGTACCTGTCTGACCAACATTATAGTCAAATGTAACTCACCCTACTCATTTCCACTTTCAAAGCTATACTTCAAACATCAGCAGTGCAAAATCAAAATAAAAGTCTTGAAAAATGTCATTAGAACCATAGATGGATCATCTATGTTAGAACTGAGAAGAGTCGACCTCCAACTATTTTTAATTCATTACTCCTTTTTTGTGTCTGTTTTGTATTGTTATATATGGGCAATATTGAATTTAAAATCGACTCCAACAATGACTCCAAACTCCACTCCAAAAAAGACTCCAGACTCCACTTCATGTTTTACAACATGCCTAATCTTTCTAATCTTTCATTTTCCTCAAATTTATTTCCAACTGAGTGGTCATTTGTAAATTTATAATCTGATATAGCCCTTGAAATATAAAAATTTTCAGATCAATATGACTTATTACTAGTGTGGTGGGGAAAGTCATGGAAAGATGGGCATATAAATTATATTCATTACTTACTAAAAAAAATGTATCATTACTCCACATCAATCCAGGTTTACAAGCTGTAATTCAGCTATTAATCAGCTTTTATTTATAACCAATAAATGTGTCTAGTCTTTAGAAGCATGGAAAGCTAGTTATACAGATATTAGCAAGACTTTTGACTGGGTTTGGCATAAATACTGGATTACTTAAAAAAAAAGAATCAATAGAATTACAGGGTTCTTTACTATCGTAGACTGAAAATTACTTATCAAATGATAAACAATGAGTTGTAAATAAACAACCCTAATTGATGGTAGTAGGGTTCAACACTTGATCCTTTCTTATTTTTTCTTTCATAAATGACATTGTGACACACATATAATCAACAATAAAACTGTTTCCTGGTGATACTAATTTATACCTACATTGTAAATTGTAAATGTAGATGACACAATAAAGCCAACCGAATCGATGGTGTAATGGTTAGCGTACTCTCCTCTAGTGTGGTAGATCGTGGATTTGAACCCTGATCGGGTCAAACCAAAGACTATGAAATTTGTATTTGTTGCTTCTCCGCTAAGCACGCAGCATTAAAGAGAAAGTCCAAAACTGTTTGGCTCTGAATCGAGATAATGTGTCCAAATGGGGCGACATGCCTATCCACGGACTGTTGTTTCAGTGAGCTAGCACTAAAAATCCAACTAAGCGTGTTGGTCTAGTACAAAGCGTACCTCATGATCTTATTGAAAATTAACTTGTTCTTGCCATGATATAGCTGAAAAATTGCCAAGTTGGGGTTAAACAACAATCACTTACTCACTCTCAAATGATATCGCACACTATTAATATCAACTTGACAAAAATTCACAACTGGACCACAAAATTGTTGGTTGCTTTTAATGCTAAAAAGATTGAAAACCATAACTATTTCAAGAAATATTAATAACCTGGATCATTTCCCACTCTACACTACAGGGACAATTTTTATACCTTAAGCATACTGTAGATTAGACTAAGTGGTTGAGTTGAATTTATTACACACTCTTTATTAATTCAATTTATGTACATTGAAACCTTAAAAACTGATGTTATTGTTTTGAATGGTAACATCGTATTGTGTTTGATGTTACAGTGACCATTAATTTTCAATATCCCGACAAAGAGTCAGTACATGTTGTTAGTTGTAGATATCTGAATGGAAAAGACAAATTTAGGAAATACCTAGACGCCAAAAGGGACAGTATGCATGTACAATATGAACACAAGGTCACAAACATTAAAATTAGGAAATATCAAGAGACCAGAATAGTCATTTGAGGGTAACCCCAAGTTCGTTCTCAGTTCTAAATATTGCTGTTGAGGGTGACCTCAGTTCTAAATATTGCATTTGAGGGGACCTCAGTTCTAAATATTGCATTTGAGAGGACCTCAGTTCTAAATATTACTCCAGAACCCTTTAATATATAACATGTTATGGTGTTGATATGAATTCAAAACTTCAAAAGACTAATTTACCAATTACCATGATTACTTTTAATTTTATGTCAAGGCTTGTGACCTCTTGTAGTTTTATGTTTTCTAATTTGTTTATTCTCCATAGATTCTAGATCTACAAGCCATTGATTTAAACATGCTAACAATATTGAATATGATCTAGGTTTTGATTTGTTGTCGATTAACAGACAATGATATAAATAAACATCTGTTGTTTTATTAAACGTAAGATTTTGCAAACAAAGCAACTGTCACACAAGTATATACTAAGTGGGAGAGATTTTGTATTCATCAGCATGAAAAGCGGAAATCTTGCACACCTTCATATACATTGAAAATATCGACTGGATTTGATTTTTACCTAATTGATCTTAAGAGCCATGTGGACTATATTGTTATAACCTTTTGTCTGTTGATGTCTGTAATCTTATTGATCGTATTACAATATTCTCCGAAGCTGTTGAGAGTGGAACTCAAACAAAATTAAAAAAAAAAATTAACCAAGAACTCACTAGTCCCACTTTTTTGTAAGAATAAATGGCGAGTCCCCAACACAAATGATTAGTCCAGGACTTTGATAGACGAGTTGCAAGTATCTCTGATTTCCATAATATCCTGGGCAATTGCTCACTTGGTCATTCTCAAATCCAAAATTGTCAAATATATACAATTATAACTTTTGAAGCCAGACATATAATTAAAGAGATTTGATAGGGGCAGGTTTACATAGTATATGTTACTGCATTTAAAGGTTATGTATTGTTGTACACATGTATATGTTCTACTGATCACAGTTTGACTGCTAATGGAAATAAACTTAAAATACATAGGAAATTGAAAGAAAAATTTGTAACTGACACCTATTTATTTTTAGATATTGACAAAACTTTAATAAAACAATTTACTCAAATAAAAATTGGTAACAGTAAACTTATGATTGAATTGGGAAGACATAATAAAACGGATATTTATATTAATAACAGGATTTGTACCCTGTGTAAAAATGGAGTTGAGGATGAATATTATTTTATGCTCCAGCCTCAACAATATTAGGAATAAAATGTTTGCCAATATTCTTAGTATTTTTCCATCTTTTCATGCATTGACTGATGAGAAAAAGTTCCTTTATTTATTTCAATGTGAAGAATATGATATTGTAGAAATTATTGTGAGGGGAGTAAACGAAATGTATAATAGGAGAAATGAGTTGATTGATAAATAATTTTTTTAAGATTTCTATAAAAAATATATTTGTGTATTGTTTAAAAAATGATGGCAATTTCATTGCACAATGTGACAGTTTCATGAAAATATAGATCACTATTATATGTTATATTTTGATTGATATTTAAATCATATTTAAAATGTACCACATCCTCATACTAAATGTCATTAGGGAGTCATGTGTTTCAAACATGTACAATATGTAGTTTGATTGTAGTTAACAGTTTCTTTGTTTTATTTTTAATGTGTTGTTTTGGTAACAATCCTTTGTATATATATGGATTTCAGACCAATAAAAATTATGTTCTGTTCTGTTCATGCAGAGTGTAGACTTTGGACTTTTGATCCAGTAAGGTTTTAACCGCCCAAACCTTGAGTAAGGATTAAATAAAGTTTAAATTTTGATTTATTACTTTTTGCACCATAACAGTTTGATCTGTTATTAACAGCTTGACTGCCGTTTGTTAGTGTCAACTTAAACCTATTTATTTTAATGCTTTGTTGAAATTAATTTTTATGTAGGTCAAAATTAAATAATTCTTGTTTTACTGCTTAGACACACACATTTTTATTAGACCAAAAAACAAAAGACCTGTGTTTCTGCTCTTTCTACTGAACCTAATGTTTAGTGTTGATGTATTAGTAGGCCAGACTTAAATAATTGTTGGTTTACAGCTAAACAAATTTTTATTAGACCAAAAAAGAAAAGAACTGTGTTTCTGCTATATCTCACTACTGACCCTAATTTTTAGCAGCTCTCTTACAGGTAAACATATTTTTATTAGGCCAAAAAAACAAAACCAAACAAAAGACCTGTGGTTCTGCTATCCCTACCAAACCAAATTTTTAATACATTTTGTATACATGTATGCCTACCCTAAAAATTTTATTGGAAATTTAGAACAAACACTGTTCAAGTCAGATCCTTGTAATGTATCTTGATAAAAGTTTTACCTACCTATCTACCCTATTTTTTTCAAGAATATAAGCAGATACACAGGTATTTTTTCCTTGGCCTCATGTTGACTAGTACAAAGTGTATGATGTCATTTTTTTCCCAATTCACTACCCTTTTAAAATATTTTTAAAAATAAAAAAAAATGGTTAAAATAATATATTTTTTCATATTGAAACTACAATAGTTTTTTTTAGTGTAAGGTTATTCAGTTTGGGTGGCCGTGGGTAAGGTACATGTACATTTGTTTGTACATGTAAAAAAGTAGGTTAAACATCAAACATTAAGTAATGTTTAGGCCTCAAGTTGACCATGGGTTAGAAAAAGGAGAAATTGTGATATATTAAAGTAATATTACACCAGTTTTGGTAGATACGATAACGTAACCCTCATTCCGCTTGTGCTCCAAAGTGGACTGAGGGTTAGGTTACCGTATCTACAGTTTTGGGTGAAGAAAATTTTCCCCTGAAAATTCAGTTTGGAATAGGATACCTTTACTAAGCTATTCCAGGGGTTTCAAAGTTTTTTATAATAGGAGGTACTTAAAAAATTAGGCTAGCATTTTGTGGACCAAAAAATGCACTTCAGAGACTGCAAAACATTAAGTGTTTTTGAAAGAAAAATCCCATTAACTTTAGAGTTCAGATTTCACCAAGGGTGAAGACCATGCATAATGCCTGGATTTTCCCCCAATTTCTTTATTGAATATTTCAGTTTACAGACTTCATCCAAGATTATTCATAGATAGTCTGCCATATCTTAAAAAAACCAAAAGGACCATAAAGAGCCACGGTTCCGCAGCTAGGCTTGACCAAGCCATTGTTATTAAAGCTTAAACTTCTCAAAATTCTTTTGTTGGCTTTGTCCTTTTTTTTTTTCACAATACCTTGGCTTGTGTGTTTTTTTTACTTTATTACCAGTAATTAAACTCATCAAAGACCATTGGCTCGGATCAAGACATATAAGTGTCATAATTAATGAAACCAAGGACGTATATAGAATACGTCCTTGATGAAACATATAAATTTAATTTGCAATCATCAATCTTTAATAAAATTTATAATTTTAATAGATCAATACAAATATATTGTTACTTTCACGACTTGTAATGTGCAAAAAAAATGTTCGAACAAAAACGATTCGCGGGAAGAAATTTATTAACATTTGAATCACAAAAGTTAAATTATTTTGGAAAAAAAGGGGGGCCGGCGTTTTGACATTACAATGTAATTCGTATTTGAGCCATGTCCGGTCCCTTTTCAAGATTTCTAGTAATTTTCTATCCCTTATCTCCTCGTACCCCCTCTTAAAAATGTTTTTCAGCACACTTTCATTTCTGTGAACAACCGCGGTAGGGCCCCGTCAAAATATGTAAATAAATTAGCCATAAGTTTTTATTTTTTTATACCGGAAGTTAAACAATATGGACGGAGTTAAGCAACAAGACAACGCGCCCCAGAATGATTCGACCCTGGGTTTTAAATGGATAAAAAAAAATCGCACAAAATATTGTGTAGTCATATATTCATAATACATAATGATCATACTTATATTACTGGAGATTACACTAAATTGTGTTTGAACATAATTTGTAATCGATCATTTTTTTATTTTGAAATGATGTCAGTTTTGTTCCGGTCCGAGTTTTACACAAGGATGAAAAGATGTTGGGGCGAAAACATATCTATTTACCGCATGCGCAAACTGCTATTTACGATTCTAAGGTAAAGTTATTTTTAAAACAGGGAATATCCCATCAACTTGGTCGTGACGCAGTTGTTCGATTTGAATGCGAGAATTCAGCAATTGACGTGATCATTAATTTTTTATGAAAAATATTCCACAAGCCTCGTACTTGTGGTTTTGACCACCGCTAATTTTGGGGGGTTCAGTAATTTCTGCCGGTACTATACACGATCTCAGGCGGGTAAAAGTACCGGGTACCGGCCCACTTTGAAACCCCTGCTATTCATGCATGTTTCAATTCGAAATATGTTCCCAACAAGTTCCAACTAGAAATCTGCAAATCCGTGTGCATGTTTATCTTCCTCGCCATTGTTGTGGAGATGTGGAGACTGCTTAACTTTCGGTTGTTTTGTTCCGATGATTGCCGATCATGACCTCGTGAAGAAAAGATAAACAATCATGGATGCTGAGGTAAGCACGCACACATTCCTGACAATGATTATTGAGGAATCTGTCTGTTTCATGTCGTGTGAACCAATTTGTTTTGCAATTATTCATAAATGTGGTACGTAATATATATATTTTTTTTCATCAACTGAACATTGCGCATGAGCGATAATCTCCCAGAAAGAGTTCAAATCTTGGGTCACGCGCATATCCTTTGCATTACTGTACGGGAAACAGAATTATCTGCTGTCAAATATTTTGCGATTTGCTCTTAAAATCTGCTTTTGAGCGGATTTTTAATGTTATGCAATTGATTTTAGTTAAAATTAAGTGACATATTAAGTGAAAATATTTAATCCAAAAATTCCACGATATTTGCCTTTCATATTACTTTAATATTATTCATAAGATGAAACACATTCCTAAAATAAATTGACAGGTGGACAAGAAACAATTTGCAAATGTCAGTTGACTTCAAAATTATATCACAGTACATCTATGATATATATACTGACCATCATTAGAAACGCATCACTAGAAAATATTATTTTTTTGCTAAAATTTCAAAAAAAATTAATGCTTGATTAAATGTAATTGTTAATAATGTCCTCCTTAAAAAAATACAGGTAAATTTTCTGATGTGTCTTGTCACCTGAAACAGGTATCTATTGAATTTTAAAAACAGTATTTCTTGCACGTGCAAATCGTGAACGGGTGATATGAATTTTTTAAACCCGCTTTTTGAAAGAACTGTGCCCACCTGTGAAAAGGATAATCAGATATCAGCACTGTTTGCTATGGTAAAGTTTTTATTGGGTGTCAAAAATGCCACGTCTGAGTAATAATGATCGCAACCAAGCTTTGGGTATGTTGAGAGCAGGCATATCAACCAGAGAAGTTGCTCGACTATTCAATTGCCATCAAAGTACTGTTGTACGCCTCAGACAGAGGTTTCAAACCACGAACAATGTGTCCGATCGTCCTCGGCCAAAACATCCAAGAGTAACAACCGACCAACAAGATCGTCATATCCGGCTACAGCATTTACGCAACCGGTTCAAAACAGCTGCATCAACTGCTAGGGAAACTCCAGGAAGACACAATCTCCGGATCAGCTCAGCAACAGTGCGTCGCAGACTGCATGGAAATGGCCTACGTGCAAGACGGCGATTCAGAGGACCACTGCTTACACCGCGACATCGCCAACAACGTTTAGCATGGGCTAGAGCCCATTTGCAATGGACAAGGCAAAGATGGCAGGAAGTGTTGTGTTCTGTACTTCGAATGCAGACGGTCGAATAAGGGTTTGGAGACGTCAAAATGAAAAACTTGCCGCTTGCTGCATTTAATGAGGTAGACCGGTTGGGTGGCGCAAATGTTATGATTTGGGCAGCTGTATCATTCTGTTACAAGTCTCCACTTCACTTCTGTGACCGATCTCTTACCGGATAACGTTATAGAGATGAACTCCTGGCTCCTTATGTTGTTCCAATGTTTCGAGCCCATCAAGATTTAAGGATCTTCCAGCAAGATAACGCGCGTCCACACACAGCAAGGGTCTCAATGAACTTTTTGCAAGCACAGAATGTCAACTGTATGCACTGACTCTCACTATTGCCGGATATGGCACCAATAGAGCATGTTTGGGATGCATTAGGAAGACGTGTAGATAACCGTCCCGTCAAGCCGACTACTGGGGCCACCTTACGTCAGGCATTATTAGAGGAGTGGAACAATATGCCCCAGAGAGTTATTCAAAACATTATTCTTTCAATGCGTCGCCGTTGTGTTGCCTGTATCACCGCAAGAGGTGGACATACGAAGTACTGAATTTTGAAATCCAGGGTGTCTGTGTTTCAACCATTAAGTGACGTCCTAAAAAAGAAACTTGTGTTTCAAACTTGTTCTCATCTGTTAGAGTGTTTATTGTTGTTATTGTTTGACGTATTTATATATGTTGTCAATTTACTCATTAAAATTAATATTTAAAAAAGAAAGTGATGCGTTTCTAATGATGGTCAGTATATGTAATTCAGTATACAAACTGTTTCCAAATATATTTACTGAAAATATGACAATGATGCCTTTTGCAAACAAATCACTTTTAGATTTTGTTACCAGACGTTTTTGGAATGACCTTCATCAGATACAGTCAATTGGTTGGAAAGTCAAATAATTTACTTACAAGTTGTACTCTTTAGAAGCCAGAAAACTAAATGGTTTTAATAGATTATTGTATCCTAGTACATTTCAAATTTATATATACAATATAATACAATACAATATATTTTATTCCAATTAAGGTCCCTCAAGGGGCAATAACAAGTAACAATACAGAATGGAGACGTATAATAAATGTATCCTAACCACAGGGCCTTGTCACTATCCAGGTAAATATACTATCAATGTATAAACATATATCCAGGTAAATATACTATCAATGTATAAACATATATTTATACATTGATAGTATATTTACCTGGATAGTGACAAGTCCCTGTGTCCTAACCTTCAATATAATTTTTCACAATATTAACTGTCAATATAAATGTCAACATAAATGTCATCATGGGAAACTATTCAGTGAAATGTATTGAATTGACATAATGCATTATGCAATTACAATTCGTTTATTTCTAATCTTTAGCTATAGAAATTCAATAAATTATTGACTGAAAAACGCAATAGCTATCGAATTCCCATGGTCATTGAAGGACGCGTACATAAGCGAGCACACATAAATTTTAAACCTTTTATTGATGGTAAATGTATACCGGTTTGATTAAATTCCCAAAATACACCGTAATTACGTAATTTAATGTACACAATGTATTTGGTGAAATGCATTGTGTGACTTGCGTCACTGGTGTCTGGTGACAATCAATTGTGAATTGACGTCACAAATCAAATCTCTCACACCTTATTTGACTAATTACGTATATGACTGAGTGATTTAGCCTAATGGTTGTGTATTACGTATGCAGCAAGGCTGGCAATTAGTTATTGAAATGGAATAGCTTGAGATTTACGAATTTGCGAATTTAGCAAAGTAAACAAAATCACTTTATTTTTGATTCTAATCACAGTCTCATACAGAGATTCAATTGATTGTACTGCTGGGGAAAAGGAAATTATAAGATAATACAGTACATTATGTATAGGAGAATGTCCAAGTAACTCTCCATTCCTTAAAAATAATGGAGCCAGGGGGCCGAGGCCCATTGTTTTTAAGGAATGGAAAGATACAGGACATTCTCCAGCTTAATATCCACCCATTGTACTTTATTAATTTTATTAATTATTAATCTTGTAACCAAAAAAAGTCTGTGTATAGTATCTAAAGTACAAAGTATTAAATTGTTTTCCCCCTGTGGGACCTTAAAAGTACAAAGAGAACAATAACTCCATTCCTTAAAAATAATGGAGTTTTGACAATAGATTTACATCACAGGTGGATTTTAAAATTATTTCAAGCACTTAATTAAAGAGGCATTAGCTACGATTTTGACCAAAAAAATTATATGTTTTGGAATTTGGTAAATAGCTTTAAAATGATGAAATAAAGGTAAATATTTCACATTAAACAGCTTATCTACCACTTTTCGCCTTTTGAGAACGAAAATTACCATCGATCATACAAACTGGTATTAGGGTAGGGAAATCTTGTCCTCCTACTGTGACTGTGAACAGTCCTCAAAATGAGAATTTTAATTTACTGGTCCGAACCAAATTCTTGAATTTATTTTAATATATATTTCTAAATAAAAACCGAAAAATTTACTGGTCATGTATGTGGAGGAGGACCTGTGCTGGTGATGAAGACTGTGTGAAATGTAAAAGAGCAATAAAAGCCCTCTTCCATTACTTTCTGTCTTCAGTGTAATGTTGATCAGTCTCTAATGTTCATCCATATCCTTTCTTACTAATCCTTTATCTTTCCTTCATAAATGATTGTCAAACTTAAGTGGTGATAAAGATGTATTCTACAGCTAGATTTATTACCATCTACTCAAACCACTGTATAATACATGGTGGTCATATGTCTCCACTGTATCATACATGGTGGTCATATGTCTTTCTACTGTATCATACATGATGGTCATATGTCTCTCCACTGTATCATACATGGTGGTCATATGTCTCTCCACTGTATCATACATGGTGGTCATATGTCTTTCTACTGTATCATACATGATGGTCATATGTCTCTCCACTGTATCATACATGGTGGTCATATGTCTCTCCACTGTATCATACATGGTGGTCATATGTCTCTCCACTATATCATACATGGTGGTCATATGTCTCTCCACTGTATCATACATGGTGGTCATATGTCTCTCCACTGTATCATACATGGTGGTCATATGTCTCTCCACTGTATCATACATGGTGGTCATATGTCTCTACTGTATCATACATGATGGTCATATGTCTCTCCACTGTATCATACATGGTGGTCATATGTCTCCACTGTATCATACATGGTGGTCATATGTCTCTCCACTGTATCATACATGGTGGTCATATGTCTCTCCACTGTATCATATATGGTGGTCATATGTCTCTCCACTGTATCATACATGGTGGTCATATGTCTCCACTGTATCGTACATGGTGGTCATATGTCTTTCTACTGTATCATACATGGTGGTCATATGTCTCCAATGTATCGTACATGGTGGTCATATGTCTCTCCACTGTATCATACATGGTGGTCATATGTCTTTCTACTGTATCATACATGGTGGTCATATGTCTCCACTGTATCATACATGATGGTCATATGTCTCTCCACTGTATCATACATGGTGGTCATATGTCTCTGCACTGTATCATACATGATGGTCATATGTCTTTCTACTGTATCATACATGATGGTCATATGTCTCTCCACTGTATCATACATGATGGTCATATGTCTCTCCACTGTATCATACATGATGGTCATATGTCTTTCTACTGTATCATACATGGTGGTCATATGTCTCTCCACTGTATCATACATGATGGTCATATGTCTCTCCACTGTATCATACATGGTGGTCATATGTCTTTCTACTGTATCATACATGATGGTCATATGTCTCTCCACTGTATCATACATGATGGTCATATGTCTCCACTGTATCATACATGGTGGTCATATGTCTTTCTACTGTATCATACATGATGGTCATATGTCTCTCCACTGTATCATACATGGTGGTCATATGTCTCTCCACTCTATCATACATGGTGGTCATATGTCTCCACTGTATCATACATGGTGGTCATGTCTCCACTGTATCTTACATGGTGGTCATATGTCTCTCCACTGTATCATACATGATGGTCATATGTCTCTCCACTGTATCATACATGGTGGTCATGTCTCCACTGTATCATACATGGTGGTCATATGTCTCTCCACTGTATCATACATGGTGGTCATATGTCTTTCTACTGTATCATACATGATGGTCATATGTCTCTCCACTGTATCATACATGGTGGTCATATGTCTCTCCACTGTATCATACATGGTGGTCATATGTCTTTCTACTGTATCATACATGATGGTCATATGTCTCTCCACTGTATCATACATGGTGGTCATATGTCTCCACTGTATCGTACATGGTGGTCATATGTCTTTCTACTGTATCATACATGGTGGTCATATGTCTCTCCACTGTATCATACATGGTGGTCATATGTCTCTGCACTGTATCATACATGGTGGTCATATGTCTCTGCACTGTATCATACATGGTGGTCATATGTCTCCACTGTATCATACATGGTGGTCATGTCTTTCTACTGTATCATACATGGTGGTCATATGTCTCTGCACTGTATCATACATGGTGGTCATATGTCTCTCCACTGTATCATACATGGTGGTCATATGTCTCTCCACTGTATCATACATGGTGGTCATATGTCTTTCTACTGTATCATACATGATGGTCATATGTCTCCACTGTATCATGGTGGTCATATGTCTCTCCACTGTATCATACATGGTGGTCATATGTCTCTCCACTGTATCATACATGGTGGTCATATGTCTCTCCACTGTATCATACATGGTGGTCATATGTCTCTCCACTGTATCATACATGGTGGTCATATGTCTCCACTGTATCATACATGATGGTCATATGTCTCTCCACTGTATCATGGTGGTCATATGTCTCTCCACTGTATCATACATGGTGGTCATATGTCTCTCCACTGTATCATACATGGTGGTCATATGTCTCTCCACTGTATCATACATGGTGGTCATATGTCTCTCCACTGTATCATACATGGTGGTCATATGTCTCCACTGTATCATACATGGTGGTCATATGTCTCTCCACTGTATCATGGTGGTCATATGTCTCTGCACTGTATCATACATGGTGGTCATATGTCTCTCCACTGTATCATACATGGTGGTCATATGTCTCTCCACTGTATCATACATGGTGGTCATATGTCTCTCCACTGTATCATACATGGTGGTCATATGTCTCTCCACTGTATCATACATGGTGGTCATATGTCTCTCCACTGTATCATACATGGTGGTCATATGTCTCCACTGTATCATACATGGTGGTCATATGTCTCTCCACTGTATCATACATGGTGGTCATATGTCTCTGCACTGTATCATACATGGTGGTCATATGTCTCTGCACTGTATCATACATGATGGTCATATGTCTCTCCACTGTATCATACATGGTGGTCATATGTCTCTCCACTGTATCATACATGGTGGTCATATGTCTCTCCACTGTATCATACATGGTGGTCATATGTCTCCACTGTATCATACATGATGGTCATATGTCTCTCCACTGTATCATGGTGGTCATATGTCTCTCCACTGTATCATACATGGTGGTCATATGTCTCCACTGTATCATACATGGTGGTCATATGTCTCTCCACTGTATCATACATGGTGGTCATATGTCTCTGCACTGTATCATACATGGTGGTCATATGTCTCTGCACTGTATCATACATGATGGTCATATGTCTCTGCACTGTATCATACATGATGGTCATATGTCTCTCCACTGTATCATACATGGTGGTCATATGTCTCTCCACTGTATCATACATGGTGGTCATATGTCTCCACTGTATCATACATGGTGGTCATATGTCTCCACTGTATCATACATGGTGGTCATATGTCTCTGCACTGTATCATACATGGTGGTCATATGTCTCCACTGTATCATACATGGTGGTCATGTCTTTCTACTGTATCATACATGGTGGTCATATGTCTCTGCACTGTATCATACATGGTGGTCATATGTCTCTCCACTGTATCATACATGGTGGTCATATGTCTCTCCACTGTATCATACATGGTGGTCATATGTCTTTCTACTGTATCATACATGATGGTCATATGTCTCCACTGTATCATGGTGGTCATATGTCTCTCCACTGTATCATACATGGTGGTCATATGTCTCTCCACTGTATCATACATGGTGGTCATATGTCTCTCCACTGTATCATACATGGTGGTCATATGTCTCTCCACTGTATCATACATGGTGGTCATATGTCTCTCCACTGTATCATACATGATGGTCATATGTCTCTCCACTGTATCATGGTGGTCATATGTCTCTCCACTGTATCATACATGGTGGTCATATGTCTCTCCACTGTATCATACATGGTGGTCATATGTCTCTCCACTGTATCATACATGGTGGTCATATGTCTCCACTGTATCATACATGGTGGTCATATGTCTCCACTGTATCATACATGGTGGTCATATGTCTCTCCACTGTATCATGGTGGTCATATGTCTCTGCACTGTATCATACATGGTGGTCATATGTCTCTCCACTGTATCATACATGGTGGTCATATGTCTCTCCACTGTATCATACATGGTGGTCATATGTCTCTCCACTGTATCATACATGGTGGTCATATGTCTCTCCACTGTATCATACATGGTGGTCATATGTCTCTCCACTGTATCATACATGGTGGTCATATGTCTCCACTGTATCATACATGGTGGTCATATGTCTCTCCACTGTATCATACATGGTGGTCATATGTCTCTGCACTGTATCATACATGGTGGTCATATGTCTCTGCACTGTATCATACATGATGGTCATATGTCTCTCCACTGTATCATACATGGTGGTCATATGTCTCTCCACTGTATCATACATGGTGGTCATATGTCTCTCCACTGTATCATACATGGTGGTCATATGTCTCCACTGTATCATACATGATGGTCATATGTCTCTCCACTGTATCATGGTGGTCATATGTCTCTCCACTGTATCATACATGGTGGTCATATGTCTCTCCACTGTATCATACATGGTGGTCATATGTCTCTCCACTGTATCATACATGGTGGTCATATGTCTCTCCACTGTATCATACATGGTGGTCATATGTCTCTCCACTGTATCATACATGGTGGTCATATGTCTCGCCACTGTATCATACATGGTGGTCATATGTCTCCACTGTATCATACATGGTGGTCATATGTCTCTCCACTGTATCATACATGGTGGTCATATGTCTCTGCACTGTATCATACATGGTGGTCATATGTCTCTGCACTGTATCATACATGATGGTCATATGTCTCTCCACTGTATCATGCATGGTGGTCATATGTCTCTCCACTGTATCATACATGGTGGTCATATGTCTCTCCACTGTATCATACATGGTGGTCATATGTCTCCACTGTATCATACATGATGGTCATATGTCTCTCCACTGTATCATGGTGGTCATATGTCTCTCCACTGTATCATACATGGTGGTCATATGTCTCTCCACTGTATCATACATGGTGGTCATATGTCTCTCCACTGTATCATACATGGTGGTCATATGTCTCCACTGTATCATACATGGTGGTCATATGTCTCTCCACTGTATCATGGTGGTCATATGTCTCTGCACTGTATCATACATGGTGGTCATATGTCTCCACTGTATCATACATGGTGGTCATATGTCTCTCCACTGTATCATACATGATGGTCATATGTCTCTCCACTGTATCATACATGGTGGTCATGTCTCTGCACTGTATCATACATGGTGGTCATATGTCTCTCCACTGTATCATACATGGTGGTCATATGTCTCTCCACTGTATCATACATGGTGGTCATATGTCTCTGCACTGTATCATACATGGTGGTCATATGTCTCTCCACTGTATCATACATGGTGGTCATATGTCTCTCCACTGTATCATACATGGTGGTCATATGTCTCTCCACTGTATCATACATGGTGGTCATATGTCTCCACTGTATCATACATGGTGGTCATATGTCTCTCCAGGAAATTTGGTGTGTGTGTGTGAGAGGATTTGGGTCCAGTCTATTTTGTGTATAATTTTTCCATATATTTTGTAATTTTTAGATTTTGTTAAGAAAAAAAAAGGGAGGGGGGGATTCAGACCCTTGGAACATCCTCCTGGATCCATCCACCTCTGTACAATATAAATTATTATTGCCATGATTACGTTTGTTAAGCAAAAAAAAAAAAAAATTACATCCCCCACAACATGAAATATGCCTTTTTGGATTTTCTTTGCTTTTTAAAGATTTATTTAGCTGTAAATAAATATCCTTCTTTTCTAAAAAAAAATCTTTTGGTCTAATGCTTTGATTCAACAATTATTGGTCAGGAAAAAAACTAATTTTAAACACCTTATATTTATAAAATCTAGAATACATGAAAGACACACTGTTTGTAACCAGCATTCTCCAAAATCAGTGATTTTTGTCAATAAAATACATTTTTCCAGACTGGCCTATGTAATTTATAAATGAGTTTAAAATCGTTATCAGACTGATGTTCTTTTTTCATTGATAAAAATTATTCATTCATAACTTTTATGTATTTGTATTGAACCGGGTGACATGTTGGATTGAGATGGTGTCTTTATAAATTATAATAAATATATATGTGCCTGTCCATATTATAATGTAAACAAAGAGAATAGTTTACATATTTGTACCTGTTCAACTTCAAAGTTGTAGTCAGAAGTTCATGGAAATTACTAGTTAAAAATAAATAAAAAAATCATTTAAAGACTTCCCGAAAATCAAGTTTCATGGTTATAATAATAACATTAGTGAGGGAACGACCATTTAGCTTGAAGGGTGGGTTATGTTTTTTTTCTAAAAAAATATTCTGATTTTGGTGGAGGAAAAAAAAAAAAATCTGATTCAGAGTTTTTGTCATATAATCTAATCTTAAATTCTGGAAAAAAAAAATTCGCGCTTTGTGCGACAAAAAAAATAAATATTCTAACTCTCGTGTCGTCCGAAAAAAAAATTCTGAACGAAACAAAAAACCATAACCCCCCCCCCTTCAAGTTAAATGGTCGTTCCCTTACATGTGTTGTTTGGGCCGTCATATATGTTAGTTGGATATACAACTAGCTCTGCAATCAGTTCCTATCACCACAAACGTTGTGAGTTCGAATCCTGCTCATGGCGAGGTCTACTTGATACAACATTAACATTATGTGATAAAGTTTGTCAGTGACTTGCGACAGTTTGATGGTTTTCTTAGGGTATTCTGATTTCCTCATCAATAAAACTGACGGCCAATATTATATTATATGTAATTGAAATATTGTTGAAAGTGGCATTAAAGTTAACACTATAACCCTACTTGTCTTTACATTTTAGTTCAGTTTTTGCTACAATTTATGTGTAAAAAATATGTTCCATTCACCTTAAATGAACTCCTATTAGTTTTCTTGTGAGTTTATGTTTTATTGATGTTCTGTATTTTGACTAGTGTCCAACACAATTTCCCTCTCAGATAATGTTTGTGTCCTTTAAACAGTAACACAATTGGTGCCATTGATGGAGCAGGAATTGCTAACCCTATTGGAGCACCTGATTTTGTCCTGGAGTTATGGGAGGAATGGGATGGTTGTCATGTGTTCCTCAATCATTAGTTTTTACATTTTGAGGTCCATTGTTGTCTTTTCTTCTTTGTTTCGTTTAGACATTGCATTGTTTGTCATTCTTTAATCTATGGGCTCTTAAGTTAATGATATAATTTGTTCACGCCACGATATAGCTGAAATACTGCTAAAGTTGGCATTAAACACCAATCAATCATTTCATTTATGGGCTTCTGATTACCACTTTGGTATCTTACAAAAATTCTCAACATGTTGATGATCAGGATTTTAATAGTACTATCTCACTGAAACAACAGTCGACAGATTTTTTAACAGATTTTTTCGCTCCATTTAAACAATATTGCAACCACCAGTAACTGGATATTGTTAAAGTAAGTTTATTGGTGGGGGAAGCCAGGGTATCAGGATAAAATCGCCAACCGAAAAACTAAATCACATCAAGTTATATAACAGACAGGGCATACCACAGCAGCCTGGCACTGGGCAAATTGCCTGTCTAATTGTATTTCCCTCTCCGGTCTACTTTGTTTTCAAAAATGAAAATGTCATAGTGAAAATATAATATGTCTGTTTTGCATACTGGGTTTGCAGAACCCCTTTTCTACTTTAGGATTATCACCTCCTACTTGAAAATGAGGGGAATGGGACTCGCAAATTTGGTTTAAAATTTGTCTGAAATTTCCAATATAAAGTCATACAGTGTAATTACATGGTAAATTTAAACTATAAAATAAACAAATTCTTATAATAAATGATAAAATCATAATTAATCCTATTTGTGTTCACAAGGGATAAAAATAGTTACATGTAGGAACATATACATATTGTTACAAATACATGTAATCTATTTGTGTAAAACAAGGAATAACATAGCTACATACATGACTATGCTGTTACAAATATATATTTATTGTTTTAAAATTGCGTTAGGCCAATAAATAGCCACATGTGCATGTATGTTAAAAACAAAATTATGAAAGTTAAAAATTTAGCCCAAATTTCACTTGTCTGAAATTAGATTTAATTTGAATAAAACACATAATATCCAGTATCTACAGGTAACTTTGGACAATGTTTAAAAGTGTGAAAAATGTTATTAAAATCTTTATGTCTGAAAGAATTGAACCATTTGAAACCAAACATGGCTGGAATGTTTTCCTCTGATGGTCGACTACAAAATGTATGTATTTTTTGTTGTTGATTTGAAATCAAAGATGGACATCACAGCTTGACATGTTTTACATGACCTCATGTTGAAATTAATTTTATAATCTTCTCACAATACCCATTCACTATTTGATGAATAGGTCAATTTTCAGGTCAATTTTCCTTGTATGCAGGTCCATTATAAATTTTATGTTTAATGTTGATAATAAATCACTACTACTGTAAAAATGACAACAGGACCATATTGAAAAACAGATCCTATCCATGTTATTGTAAATTCTGCTACCTTGACCACTAAGTTGCATTTTGTAACAGCAGGATTATACAACAAAATGTAGATGTGGTCCAGAAAGTGAGAGGTGGAGGGGGACTTCGGCAATGATCCAGAAAGTGTGGGGTGGAACTTTATAATGTCATTTGGCTACAAAGCATACATTTGGTAAACTGAGCATATTTTGCTTCCATGCTAATAAGCATTCAGCTTTTTAGCTCACCTTGCCAAAGGCAACGTGAGCTTTTGCCATCACTTGGCATCCGTGGTCACATAACTTTTCACATTTTAATCTTCTCCTCTGAAACCCCTCAGCCAAATGAACTGAAACTTGGTAGGAAGCATCTATGGAAGGTCCTTTATAAAGTTTGCTCATTTTATCCCGATCCATTAACAAACATGGCCGCCACAGGCAATTGATGTTTCTGATTGGCCGATTTTTTTAAATCTTCTCCTCTGAAACCGCTTGTCCAAATGAACCGAAACTCTGTAGGAAGCATTTATGGAAGGTTCTCTATCAAAATTGCTCATTTTGTCTCGATTGGTTAACAAACATGGCCACCACAGGCAATTCTTGTTTCTGATAGGTTGACTTCTAAAATATCTTCTCTGTTAAAGAAAGATAACTCTTGTTTAAATATAGATATCTGTATTCAAAATGCAGTTACATGTATCTCTATACAGATTTAAAAAAAATCTTCTACTCTGAAACTGCTTGGCCAAATGAACCGAAACTTGGTAGGAAGCATCTATGGAAGGTCTTCTGTAAAGATTGCTCATTTCGTCTCTATCGGTGAACAAACATGGCCACCACAGGCGACTCTTGTTTCTGATTGGCTGATTTTTAAAATTCTTCTCTGAAACTGAACTGAAACTTGGTAGGAAGCATCTATGGGCAGTCCTCTCTAAAGAGTGCTCATTTCGTCCCGATCCATTTACAAACATGGCCGCTGCAGGCAATTCTTGTTTCTGATTGGTTGATTTCTAAAAATCTTCTCTGAAACCGCTTGGCCAAATGATCGGAATCTTGGTAGGAAGCATCTATGGAAGGTCCTCTATAAAGATTGCTCATTCCGTCCCGATCCATTAACAAACATGGCCGCCACAGGCGATTCTTGTTTCTGATTGGCTGATTTTTTAGATTCTTCTCCTCTGAAACCGTTTGGGCAAATGAACCGAAACTTGGTAAGAAGCATCTATGGAAAGTCCTCTGTTACGATTGCTCATTTCGTCCCGATCCATTTACAAACATGGCCGCCACAGACAATTCTTGTTTCTGATTGGTTGATTTCTTAAAAACCTTCTCCTCTGAAACCGCTTTGCCAAATGAACCTCTATGGGAATTGCTCATTCTGTTTTGATCCGTTAACAAACATGGCCATCATAGGCAATTCTTGTTTCTTATTGGTCGATTTCTAAAACAGCTTTTCCTCTGAAACTGCTTGGCCAAATGATATAAAACTTGGTAAGAAGCATCTATGGAAGGTCTTCTAAAGAATTTGCTCATTTCGTTTTGATCCATTAACAAACATGGCTGCCACAGGCAATTCTTGTTTTAGATTGGTCGATTTCTAAAAATCTTTTTCTCTGAAACTGCTTTGCCAAAATGAGCCAAAATTTGGTGGGAAGCACCTATGGAAGGTTCTGTATTAAGTTTCCTCAAAGCAGAATGAAAGGTGAGCGACACAGGCTCAGCTCAGTGCTGAGCCTCTAGCTTAGCTAACCTGGCCAAAGGCTATGTGAGCTTTTGCCATCACTTGACGTTCGTCGTACGTTGTAAACTTTCACATTTAAATCTTCTCCTCTGAAACCCCTGAACTAAATTAAACCAAACCTGGCAGGGATGATTCTTGGGTTAGTCCCTTTCAAAATTGTGTCCGACAGACCCGCCCTCCGTTCAAGATGGCTG
Organism: Bathymodiolus septemdierum; assembly: GCA_963383655.1. NCBI lineage: Eukaryota > Metazoa > Mollusca > Bivalvia > Mytilida > Modiolidae > Bathymodiolus > Bathymodiolus septemdierum. Next base: position 38,421,480 of record OY726530.1, on the reverse strand, counting down.
CTGTTACTGCGAATAGAAATTTCTTCAATTGTCCATTGCTGCTTTATTATCATATATCTAAATGAGCTCAAATTTTTACTGCAGCTACATGTACATGGAAATGAGTAGTTTAACATATATTCTGGGTTTTTCTGTGAAATATTTCTTTCAACTGATTTATACCGATTATGCAAATTAGGCATATTTTGATAAAAGATCACATTTAAATCTTTTCCTCTGAAACTGCTGAACCAAATTAAACCAAACCTGGCAGGGATGGTCCTTGGGAGGGTCCCTTTCACAGTTATGTCTGACAGTTCCACTCTATTCAAGATGGCTGCTGTTACTGAAAATAGAAATTTCTTCAATTGTCCATTGCTGCTTTATTATAAATCAAAATTAGCTTAAATTTTAACTGCAGCTACATGGCAATGAGTATTTTAACATATATTGCGGGTTTTTCTGTGAAATTTTTCTTTCAGCCGATTTATACCGATTATGCAAATTAGACATATTTTGATAAAAGATCACATTTAAATCTTTTCCTCTGAAACCGCTGAACCAAATTACACCAAACCTGGCAGGGATGGTCCTTGGGTGGGTCCCTTTCAAAATTGTGTCCGACAGCCCCGCCCTGCATTCCAGATGACTGCTGTTACTAAAAATAGAAATTTCTTCAATTGTCCATTGCCGCTTTATTATAAATCAAGATGAGCTCAAATTTTAACTGCAGCTACATGTACATTTCAATGAGTATTTTAACATATATTCCGGGTTTTTCTGTGAAATTTTTCTTTCAGCCGATTTATACCGATTATACAAATTAGACATATTTTGATAAAAGATCACATTTAAATCTTGATGATTGCTACAGCTCAGGTGGGCCCCTTGTAAAAAAAATTGTTATATATGTATATAAGTTGTTTTGTACAAAATGTAGAACTTATGTCTACAACTGAACACATTGATAGCACCCCAGTATTGGCAGTAAACTAACAGATAACCAATTATATAGGCTCCATGGACCACCTGATAGACCTATTTTAATTCAACATTCATATCTTCTCAGGGAGTTGACAAAGGTACAATGCAATTTATATAATTGTATCTTTGAGTTTTCAAGGCCAACAGGTAATTGTTGTAATAAATTTCCTAAAACTAAAAAAAAATAAAAAAAAAAAATTATAACATGTCAGCGGTGCAATATATAATGTACATTTGTAAATTATGTAAGGCTTAAAATTAATTTAAAAAATATATACAATTTACATAATATTGAGATGTCCCCATGTACTTTTAGCCTTTGTGATTCAAATACAGGTTAAAGTTAATCATCCAGAGGTCAAAAGTTGACAGGTATCACAACATTCCCATGTCAGTTTCTGTATTAAATGACATCAATTTCCCATGTTCTAACTAGTCCTATTAACATCAATCACTGTTACAATGCAATACACAGTTTGCTTATTGCAAATCAGCAGGTGTTAAAACAATGGCAATTGGTTAATTGTACTATACAATACAAGTTTTATGTCCTATGGATATAGTACACAAATACTTGGGTATTGATTATTGGGGGTATAGTTAACTATTAGTACCTACACAAATACATAGGTATTGACTATCTCGGGGGAGGGGGAGGGGGGGGGCTGTGTTTTTTTCCTCAGAGCCAGAAAAACAATTTATCATGGAGCAAAAATCAGATTGTTTTTTTTTCTTTTGGAACTGTTGTATTTCTGAAAATTTTGGCCAAAATTTCACGTTGAAGACTCATTCAGTGTATTTCACGTTGAAGACTCGTTCAGTGTATTTCACGTTGAAGACTCGTTCAGTGTATATCACGTTGAAGACTCGTTCAGTGTATTTCACGTTGAAGACTCGTTCAGTGTATTTCACATTGAAGACTCGTTCAGTGTATTTCACGTTGAAGACTCGTTCAGTGTATATCACGTTGAAGACTCGTTCAGTGTATTTCACGTTGAAGACTCGTTCAGTGTATTTCACGTTGAAGACTCGTTCAGTGTATTTCACGTTGAAGACTCGTTCAGTGTATTTCACGTTGAAGACTCGTTCAGTGTATTTCACATCGAAGACTTGTTCAGTGTATTTCACGTTGAAGACTCGTTCAGTGTATTTCACATTGAAGACTCGTTCAGTGTATTTCACGTTGAAGACTCGTTCAGTGTATTTCACATTGAAGACTCGTTCAGTGTATTTCACGTTGAAGACTCGTTCAGTGTATTTCACGTTGAAGACTCATTCAGTGTATTTCACGTTGAAGACTCGTTCAGTGTGTTTCACATTGAAGACACGTTCAGTGTATTTCACGTTGAAGACTCGTTCAGTGTATTTCACGTTGAAGACTCGTTCAGTGTATTTCACGTGGAAGACTCGTTCAGTGTATTTCACATCGAAGACTTGTTCAGTGTATTTCACGTTGAAGACTCGTTCAGTGTATTTCACATTGAAGACTCGTTCAGTGTATTTCACGTTGAAGACTCGTTCAGTGTATTTCACATTGAAGACTCTTTCAGTGTATTTCACGTTGAAGACTCGTTCAGTGTATTTCACGTTGAAGACTCATTCAGTGTATTTCACGTTGAAGACTCGTTCAGTGTGTTTCACATTGAAGACACGTTCAGTGTATTTCACGTTGAAGACTCGTTCAGTGTATTTCACATTGAAGACTCGTTCAGTGTATTTCACGTTGAAGACTCGTTCAGTGTATTTCACGTTGAAGACTCGTTCAGTGTATTTCATGTTGAAGACTCGTTCAGTGTATTTCACATTGAAGACTCGTTCAGTGTATTTCATGTTGAAAACTCGTTCAGTGTATTTTACATTGAAGACTCGTTCAGTGTATTTCACATTGAAGACTCATTCAGTGTATTTCACGTTGAAGACTCGTTCAGTGTGTTTCACATTGAAGACACGTTCAGTGTATTTCACGTTGAAGACTCGTTCAGTGTATTTCACATTGAAGACTCGTTCAGTGTATTTCACGTTGAAGACTCGTTCAGTGTATTTCATGTTGAAGACTCGTTCAGTGTATTTCACATTGAAGACTCGTTCAGTGTATTTCACGTTGAAGACTCGTTCAGTGTATTTCATGTTGAAGACTCGTTCAGTGTATTTCACATTGAAGACTCGTTCAGTGTATTTCATGTTGAAAACTCGTTCAGTGTATTTCACATTGAAGACACGTTCAGTGTATTTCACATTGAAGACTCATTCAGTGTATTTCACGTTGAAGACTCGTTCAGTGTATTTCACGTTGAAGACTCGTTCAGTGTATTTCACGTTGAAGACTCATTCAGTGTATTTCACATTGAAAACTCATTCAGTGTATTTCACATTGAAGACTCGTTCAGTGTATTTCACATTGAAGACTCGTTCAGTGTATTTCACATTGAAGACACGTTCAGTGTATTTCACATTGAAGACTCGTTCAGTGTATTTTACGTTGAAGACTCGTTCAGTGTATTTCACATTGAAGACTCGTTCAGTGTATTTCACGTTGAAGACACGTTCAGTGTATTTCACATTGAAAACTCATTCAGTGTATTTCACGTTGAAGACTCGTTCAGTGTATTTCACGTTGAAGACTCGTTCAGTGTATTTCACGTTGAAGACTCGTTCAGTGTATGTTGATTATTTATTTTTTACATCTTTCAGGTCAATTAATTTTTTTCTATAAAATTTAACAGCAAATTTGTTAGTTTTGGTGATCACACTTCACGGGAAATGTATTGATTATCACACTATGAAAAATAAGAAACCCAAAATGATTGATAAAGTACATGTATGTTTTTCCCTGGTGAAACTTCCTCTCTCGTCAGGTTTCATATGTCTACAAGTCTCAATGGAGATGCCCAGTAAAGATGCTGCTACTATTGACAAAAAGGTAAGAAAAACAACAAACCATACACATGTTGTTTAGAAGACCACATTTAAACATTTAAAACAAAACGGGTACACGTAACATATAACTACACTGAACATGTGGCTCGTGCATGTAGGCGACCAGGAAGTACAAGCTTAAGCTTATGCTGATTCTCCATACCAACAGAACTACGATCTTCAATTCCCCAACACATTAGAACCACAATCCTACTTATTAACCCTACTGCATTCAATAGTTCCTTATGTTAGTTTTAATTTTGAAAATGTTTTTATTTCTTTTACAGCGAGAGATAAATTACACATCTTGGCTGATATTCAGCGTGTTAATTGTTGTCATGGGCAACAGTTTTCTGTATGGGTACAATATTGGAGTGGTAAATAACCCTGCTGGGGTAAGTAACCAGGTTATTTTTTAATAGAATCAAACTTTTGTTTGTTTGTTTGGTGGTGTTTAATGTCACTTTCAATAATATTTCAGTTATATCGTGGTGGTCAGTTTTATTGGTGGAGGAAACCGGAGTACCCGGAGAGAACCACCAACCTGTCGCAGGTCACTGACAAACTTTATCACATAATGTTGTACACCTCGCCCTGATCAAGATTCAAACTCACAACATCAGAGGGGATAGGCACCGATTACACATGTAGTTGTATACCACCAAATTAAGCACATGTATGCATGAAATCAATAATTTTGTGCCACCATACACACACATACATGTATTACAAATGGTGTTTGCTAGACAAATGTCTAATACCAAGAAGGAGATATTTTTTAGAATAATACACAAGAAATTAGACATTGTGGTCATGAATCTTTTGAGTATGAGTTTAATACTTGTACATGTACTTCAAAATCGTCCAATCAAATAATTTTATATTGGATTCACTTCTCTGATTGGCTGTCTTTCAAGTTTGAGTGTAAAAATTTTACTCAAATGTTTTTTGATATGATTTCTTAAATGGAATAGATTATATACCAATGTGCACTAATCACAGACAATTACGGTATTAACTTTATGGCTTATTGCACATAGATGAATGTTTTATTTACAAATGTCCTTGAACAAACAAACTAAACAAAGCTCATATTCATAGACATATTCTATTAAACATCTGATACCCAAGTATCTATTGTTATATATATCACCTTTAAACCTCAGATTTATAGAAGTTATTTGTGACCAGAAACCTGATCAATGAACAGTTTATAAGATCAATGTCTTGGTTGTTTCAAGTTATTGTAACATGTACACTGTCACGACTGGCATCTTAAAAGTTCAGGGTGCATCAGTGGTATATGGGTGGCGTGAATTTAAAGTTTAATTAATGCTGGCCAGCAAGTAGTTTTAATGAAGAAAAAAAACATAATAAAAACGTAGATATCTAATTTAGTGTGAACAGATCTAGAATAACTTTCATTAGGTACGCTATATAGCTAGTACTCATAGTCAAAAGATTGGAAAACCAAGTAATCATGATCATTTAAAAGTATTTGGGAGCAAATAAATCATTGGGCCTAAATAAACAGTGTAGCCAAAATCTGCTAAGGTTACCAATGTCTGAGGGAGGTTGACCTTAGTTGTAATAGATTATGTTAATTTAGGAACTCCGACTACTGGGTGCATTATATTCTTGGGGACAAATGGTCCGCTAGTAGAAGTACATGTATCAACTTGGTGATCCAGTGGAACTTGTGCAATCCTACACCAGAGTTTTCCGACATCCTGTGATGTCAGACAAAATTTTATGATCCCGAAGTATTTCTGTTAACTAAAATAAAACCTGAATATTCCGACATTCTGTACTATCCGACACATTTCCCTGGTCCCTTGGTGTGTCAGATTAGACAGGTTCTGACATTCTGTACTATCCGACACATTTCCCTGATCCCTTGGTGTGTCAGATTAGACAGGTTCTGACATTCTGTACTATCCGACACATTTCCCTGGTCCCTTGGTGTGTCAGATTAGACAGGTTCTGACATCCTGTACAATACGACACATTTCCCTGGTCCCTTGGTGTGTCAGATTAGACAGGTTCTGACATTCTGTACTATCCGACACATTTCCCTGATCCCTTGGTGTGTCAGATTAGACAGGTTCTGACATTCTGTACTATCCGACACATTTCCCTGATCCCTTGGTGTGTCAGATTAGACAGGTTCTGACATTCTGTACTATCCGACACATTTCCCTGATCCCTTGGTGTGTCAGATTAGACAGGTTCTGACATTCTGTACTATCCGACACATTTCCCTGGTCCCTTGGTGTGTCAGATTAGACAGGTTCTGACATTCTGTACTATCCGACACATTTCCCTGGTCCCTTGGTGTGTCAGATTAGACAGGTTCTGACATTCTGTACTATCCGACACATTTCCCTGGTCCCTTGGTGTGTCAGATTAGACAGGTTCTGACATTCTGTACTATCCGACACATTTCCCTGATCCCTTGGTGTGTCAGATTAGACAGGTTCTGACATCCTGTACAATACGACACATTTCCCTGGTCCCTTGGTGTGTCAGATTAGACAGGTTCTGACATTCTGTACTATCCGACACATTTCCCTGGTCCCTTGGTGTGTCAGATTAGACAGGTTCTGACATTCTGTACTATCCGACACATTTCCCTGATCCCTTGGTGTGTCAGATTAGACAGGTTCTGACATTCTGTACTATCCGACACATTTCCCTGATCCCTTGGTGTGTCAGATTAGACAGGTTCTGACATTCTGTACTATCCGACACATTTCCCTGGTCCCTTGGTGTGTCAGATTAGACAGGTTCTGACATTCTGTACAATCTGACACATTTCCCTGATCCCTTGGTGTGTCAGATTAGACAGGTTCTGACATCCTGTACAATCTGACACATTTCCCTGGTCCCTTGGTGTGTCAGATTAGACAGGTTCTGACATTCTGTACTATCCGACACATTTCCCTGGTCCCTTGGTGTGTCAGATTAGACAGGTTCTGACATCCTGTACAATCTGACACATTTCCCTGGTCCCTTGGTGTGTCAGATTAGACAGGTTCTGACATTCTGTACTATCCGACACATTTCCCTGGTCCCTTGGTGTGTCAGATTAGACAGGTTCTGACATTCTGTACTATCCGACACATTTCCCTGATCCCTTGGTGTGTCAGATTAGACAGGTTCTGACATTCTGTACTATCCGACACATTTCCCTGGTCCCTTGGTGTGTCAGATTAGACAGGTTCTGACATTCTGTACAATCTGACACATTTCCCTGATCCCTTGGTGTGTCAGATTAGACAGGTTCTGACATCCTGTACAATCTGACACATTTCCCTGGTCCCTTGGTGTGTCAGATTAGACAGGTTCTGACATTCTGTACTATCCGACACATTTCCCTGGTCCCTTGGTGTGTCAGATTAGACAGGTTCTGACATCCTGTACAATCTGACACATTTCCCTGGTCCCTTGGTGTGTCAGATTAGACAGGTTCTGACATTCTGTACTATCCGACACATTTCCCTGGTCCCTTGGTGTGTCAGATTAGACAGGTTCTGACATCCTGTACAATCTGACACATTTCCCTGGTCCCTTGGTGTGTCAGATTAGACAGGTTCTGACATCCTGTACAATCTGACACATTTCCCTGGTCCCTTGGTGTGTCAGATTAGACAGGTTCTGACATTCTGTACTATCCGACACATTTCCCTGGTCCCTTGGTGTGTCAGATTAGACAGGTTCTGACATTCTGTACTATCCGACACATTTCCCTGGTCCCTTGGTGTGTCAGATTAGACAGGTTCTGACATTCTGTACTATCCGACACATTTCCCTGATCCCTTGGTGTGTCAGATTAGACAGGTTCTGACATTCTGTACTATCCGACACATTTCCCTGATCCCTTGGTGTGTCAGATTAGACAGGTTCTGACATTCTGTACTATCCGACACATTTCCCTGGTCCCTTGGTGTGTCAGATTAGACAGGTTCTGACATTCTGTACTATCCGACACATTTCCCTGATCCCTTGGTGTGTCAGATTAGACAGGTTCTGACATTCTGTACTATCCGACACATTTCCCTGGTCCCTTGGTGTGTCAGATTAGACAGGTTCTGACATTCTGTACTATCCGACACATTTCCCTGATCCCTTGGTGTGTCAGATTAGACAGGTTCTGACATTCTGTACTACCCGACACATTTCCCTGGTCCCTTGGTGTGTCAGATTAGACAGGTTCTGACATTCTGTACTATCCGACACATTTCCCTGGTCCCTTGGTGTGTCAGATTAGACAGGTTCTGACATTCTGTACTATCCGACACATTTCCCTGATCCCTTGGTGTGTCAGATTAGACAGGTTCTGACATTCTGTACTATCCGACACATTTCCCTGATCCCTTGGTGTGTCAGATTAGACAGGTTCTGACATTCTGTACTATCCGACACATTTCCCTGATCCCTTGGTGTGTCAGATTAGACAGGTTCTGACATTCTGTACTATCCGACACATTTCCCTGGTCCCTTGGTGTGTCAGATTAGACAGGTTCTGACATTCTGTACTATCCGACACATTTCCCTGGTCCCTTGGTGTGTCAGATTAGACAGGTTCTGACATTCTGTACTATCCGACACATTTCCCTGGTCCCTTGGTGTGTCAGATTAGACAGGTTCTGACATCCTGTACAATCTGACACATTTCCCTGGTCCCTTGGTGTGTCAGATTAGACAGGTTCTGACATTCTGTACTATCCGACACATTTCCCTGGTCCCTTGGTGTGTCAGATTAGACAGGTTCTGACATCCTGTACAATCTGACACATTTCCCTGGTCCCTTGGTGTGTCAGATTAGACAGGTTCTGACATCCTGTACAATCTGACACATTTCCCTGGTCCCTTGGTGTGTCAGATTAGACAGGTTCTGACATCCTGTACAATCTGACACATTTCCCTGGTCCCTTGGTGTGTCAGATTAGACAGGTTCCACTGTAGTAATAAAAATGTAAATATCTAATTTAATGTGCACAGCATGTTTCTGGAATAACTATATATATAGCTATCACTAGATACGCTCAAAGTCAAACGAGTTTAATTCAGAAAACTGTTTAAAAACCATGAATTTGTAAATGATAATCAACTTGTGACTACATTTGAGGGTTAGGGGGGGGTTAGGGTTATAGTGTTTTATGCCACTTTCAACAATATTTAAGACTACATTTGATCATTGATGAATTTTTATTAGCTCACCTTGCCAAAGGCAATGTGAGCTTTTGCCATCACTTGGCGTCCGTCGTCCATTAACTTTTCACATTTTAATCTTCTCCTCTGAAACCCCTTAGCCAAATAAACTGAAACTTAGTTGGAAACATCCATGGAAGGTTCTCTATAAAGATTGCTCATTTTGTCCCGATTCATTAACAAACATGGCCGCAACAGGCAATTCTGGTTTCTGATTGGACGATTTTTTAAAATCTTCTCCTCTGAAACCGCTTGGCCAAATGATCTGAAACTTGGTAGGAAGCATCTATGGAAGGTCCTCTATAAAGATTGCTCATTTCGTCCTGAGCCATTAACAAACATGGCCACCACAGGCAATTCTTATTTCTAATTGGTTGATTTCTAAAAAATCTTCTCCTCTGAAACCGCTTGGCCATATGAACCGAACCGAAACTTGGTAGGAAGCATCTATGTAAGGTTCTCTATAAAGATTGCTCATTTCGTCCCGATCCATTAACAAACATAGCCACCACAGGCAATTCTTATTTCTGATTGGTTGATTTCTAAAAAAATCTTCTCCTCTGAAACCGCTTGACCAAATGAACTGAAACTTGGTAGGAAACATCTATGTAAGGTCCTTTATAAGACTGCTAATTTCGTCCTGATCCATTAACAAACATGGCCACCACAGGCAATTCTTATTTCTGATTGGACGATTTCTAAATAATCTTCTCCTCTGAAACCGTTTGGCCAAATGAACCGAAAATTGGTAGGAAGCATGTATGGAAGGTTCTCTATAGATATTGCTCATTTAGTTTTGATCCATTAACAAACATGGCCACCACAGGCAATTCTTGTTTCTGATTGGTCAATTTCTAAAAAAATTGTTCCTCTGAAACCGCTTGGCTAAATGACCCGAAACTTGGTAGGAAGCATCTATTAATGGGCCTCTATAAAGATTTTTTATTTGGTCCTGATCCGATTGCAAGCATGTCCGCCACAGGTAATTCTTGTTTCTGATTGGTCGATATCTAAAAAAATCTTTGCCTCTGAAACCGCTTGACCAAATGAACCGAAACTTTGGTATGAAGCATCTATGGAAGGTCCTCTGTTAAAAAATTGTTAATTTAGTTCCGATCAGTTAACAGACATGACTACCATAGGTAATTCTTGTTTCTGATTGGTCGATTTCTAAATAATCTTCTCCTGAAAATGAGTAGCCAAATGAGCCGAAATTTGGTAGGAAGCACCATGGAAGGTTCTGTATAAAGTTTCCTAAAAAAAAAAGCAGAATTAAAGGTGAGAGACACAGGCTCAGCCCACTGAGCCTCTAGTTATGAATCCACTGTTTCTTAAACTAAGTTCTTTAATCCAAATTTCATATTATAATGCTATATTTGTTTATTTTGATATTTTAAGGTAATTCGAGTCTTCTATGTGGAAGCTGGAATGATAAGAAAAGGCATACTGCCTGATACATGGTTTGAAGCCAAGAAACAGTATTTTTCCTTTGTGGAAAAGTTGGGAGCTTTAAACCTGACCATAGATTCCCTCGTTAACATGACGAAGACGGGTGACTACAGTAACAGTATGATAGATAATAATACAGCCATACAGATGGTAACACTTAATAGAACAATTGATGCGATTAATGCAGCATCTACAGATGATGATAGGATTGAGATTCTTTGGTCCGTAACTGTAGCCATTTTTGTATTGTTTGGAATGATTGGAGCGTTTGCCTCCGGAAAGTTTGCCGATTACTTTGGAAGGTATAATAGAAAGATTATGAAAAGAAAGTTTAACCCTTTGACTGCGACGTTTCGTGTATAATCGTAACATCGTGTGTGTTATTTTTCCTGACGTTATGACCCTTTCATCAGGGTGATGTCATTTTAACAGCAATGTGACGTTACTTACCATTTCTTTTTAATTTTAAAGTGGTTCTATATGTGCAATATCTGTATCTGACTTCAAATAGTGTAATCTAATTATAATGTATTTGAGTAACTTATTCTTAAAGAAAATAAAAATAAAAGTAAATTTCTTTTTCAAGGGACATATATGTCCCTAGCGCAGTCTACCAACAAGGGACATATATGTCCCTAGAGCAGTCAAAGGGTTAAACAGTGATGGTCAACATATAGTCAGATATCAACAATACAAACAATCGCCTCTCAAATCATTGAACACAAGAAAGAGACAATGTGACATTAGAAATCCAGGTCTTGCCTTGGACAGGCTCAAAAATTAATCAGGGTTAAGGCCCATTGTCACTATCAAAGTTTAAGCTTTGACAAAGTTTTTTTTATAAAACTTTGATAGTGACAACGGTCAAAGAAATCTTTGATCAGAAACTTTGACCAACTTTGATGGAATAGAACTCCATCCTATTTTTCTTCAAACTTTGATGATGGAAATCAACCAATCAGAATACTGTTTTGGAATGATGAGATGATGTTTACAAAACAAAAACACATGGTAATAAAAGGCGGGAAAGGGAAAATTAGTAGCCAGAAAACGCAATGTCACTGCAAGTCGTTCTGCCGCAGATATGGCTTCCCGAAGTTTGGTATTCTGTCTCTCTATCAGTGGTCTCACTTTCTCAAGGAGCATTTTGAATGTTGTTTTGTCCATTCTAAAATAATTTCGGAACTCGTTCGGGTCTTCAGTGTGCAATTCTTTAAGAAGTGTATTGTATGCACTTCTTTGTTTCCTTCTCAGCAACCAAGATCTAGTTGCCCTCCTTCTCACCCTTGCACGGTCCCGGAGTCTCCTTCTAAGGATTGCAATGCTCATTAGACATAAAGTGACAGCAATGTTTTCATAATTTGTGAGAGTTGGAGCCATTTTTTCGTGTTTACAAGATTTCCTTCCAATTCTTGACAACAGACACTTTTGTCCAAGTTTTCTTTGACAAAGTTTTTGATGGAAAACTTTGATAGTGACAATGCGATCTCAAAGCCTCCCTTTGATAATTTGATCTCCAACAACATAATACAGATATAAACAAGCGATAAAAACATGCACAGATTCACTATCAAATAAACCACACACTATCACAAAAATTAATGACCTAAGTAACGACAGTTAAAATGATCATAATTAGGTGTTTTGTGTATTGTAATTTATTACTATATGTTGTGTGTCTGACCGTTTCCATGACAATTGTTCCTGTAAAAAAGTCAACTTTACTGGACATTAACCACTTTGAATCTTTAAAATTATTGGTATATCTGGACATTTGATTCAGTAAATAAAGAACACATATTTTTTATGATAAATAGCACCCTTGGTGTAATTTTTAGTCACCATTTAAAATTTTAAGGGGCATTGACAACCATTTTAGGCATATCTTTGTGCCCTGTAATGGGACCAACCAATATTTACTGGACTTAACCCAATATCTGACAAACTATCGAAATTACTGGGACCACATACATTATCAGGAACATAAATATTGATGTCTAGTACAATATGACTGCTAGTAGTTAACTTATTAATAGCTCATTATGTAGAATTTGTTGCGTGTAGACCTTACCGGTATGTTTTTTTTACATTTCAGAAAGCGAGGAATAATTATAATTACAGTACTGATGTTTGTAGCTGCGTTGGCTGGTGGAATATCTAAAATGTTACTATCATTTGAACTAGTAGTAGTACACAGAGCCTTGGTAGGATTACATTGTGGTATGTATAAACTTAACTGATTTTAGGGGTTATGTTTATAGTATTTAGCGCCACTTTCAACAATATTTCAGTTATATCGTGACTATCAGTTTTATTAGTGGAGGAAACCGGAGGACCCGGAGAAAACCACTCATAAATGTGAGTTTAGCATCACTTTATCTTGCTGATTTGATTTTGATATAGGTTTAAATGTGAGTTTAGCATCACTTTACCTAGCTGATTTGATTTTGATATAGGTTTAAATGTGAGTTTAGCATCACTTTACCTAGCTGATTTGATTTTGATATAGGTTTAAATGTGAGTTTAGCATCACTTTACCTAGCTGATTTGATTTTGATATAGGTTTAAATGTGAGTTTAGCATCACTTTACCTAGCTATTTTGATTTTGATATAGGTTTAAATGTGAGTTTAGCATCACTTTACCTAGCTGATTTGATTTTGATATAGGTTTAAATGTGAGTTTAGCATCACTTTACCTAGCTGATTTGATTTTGATATAGGTTTAAATGTGAGTTTAGCATCACTTTACCTAGCTGATTTGATTTTGATATAGGTTTAAATGTGAGTTTAGCATCACTTTACCTAGCTGATTTGATTTTGATATAGGTTTAAATGTGAGTTTAGCATCACTTTACCTAGCTGATTTGATTTTGATATAGGTTTAAATGTGAGTTTAGCATCACTTTACGTAGCTGATTTGATTTTGATATAGGTTTAAATGTGAGTTTAGCATCACTTTACCTAGCTATTTTGATTTTGATATAGGTTTAAATGTGAGTTTAGCATCACTTTACCTAGCTGATTTGATTTTGATATAGGTTATAATGTGAGTTTAGCATCACTTTACCTAGCTGATTTGATTTTGATATAGGTTTAAATGTGAGTTTAGCATCACTTTACCTAGCTGATTTGATTTTGATATAGGTTTAAATGTGAGTTTAGCATCACTTTACCTAGCGGATTTGATTTTGATATAGGTTTAAATGTGAGTTTAGCATCACTTTACCTAGCTGATTTGATTTTGATAAAGGTTTAAATGTGAGTTTAGCATCACTTTACCTAGCTGATTTGATTTTGATATAGGTTTAAATGTGAGTTTAGCATCTCTTTACCTAGCTGATTTGATTTTGATATAGGTTTAAATGTGAGTTTAGAGCATCTCTTTACCTAGCTGATTTGATTTTGATATAGGTTTAAATGTGAGTTTAGCATCACTTTACCTAGCTGATTTGATTTTGATATAGGTTTAAATGTGAGTTGAGAGCATCTCTTTACCTAGCTGATTTGATTTTGATATAGGTTTAAATGTGAGTTTAGCATCACTTTACCTAGCTGATTTGATTTTGATATAGGTTTAAATGTGAGTTTAGAGCATCTCTTTACCTAGCTGATTTGATTTTGATATAGGTTTAAATGTGAGTTTAGCATCACTTTACCTAGCTGATTTGATTTTGATATAGGTTTAAATGTGAGTTTAGAGCATCTCTTTACCTAGCTGATTTGATTTTGATATAGGTTTAAATGTGAGTTTAGCATCACTTTACCTAGCTGATTTGATTTTGATATAGGTTTAAATGTGAGTTTAGAGCATCTCTACCTAGCTGATTTGATTTTGATATAGGTTTAAATGTGAGTTTAGCATTACTTTACCTAGCTGATTTGATTTTGATATAGGTTTAAATGTGAGTTTAGAGCATCTCTTTACCTAGCTGATTTGATTTTGATATAGGTTTAAATGTGAGTTTAGCATCACTTTACCTAGCTGATTTGATTTTGATATAGGTTTAAATGTGAGTTTAGAGCATCTCTTTACCTAGCTGATTTGATTTTGATATAGGTTTAAATGTGAGTTTAGCATCACTTTACCTAGCTGATTTGATTTTGATATAGGTTTAAATGTGAGTTTAGCATCACTTTACCTAGCTGATTTGATTTTGATATAGGTTTAAATGTGAGTTTAGCATCACTTTACCTAGCTGATTTGATTTTGATATAGGTTTAAATGTGAGTTTAGCATCACTTTACCTAGCTGATTTGATTTTGATATAGGTTTAAATGTGAGTTTAGAGCATCTCTTTACCTAGCTGATTTGATTTTGATATAGGTTTAAATGTGAGTTTAGAGCATCTCTTTACCTAGCTGATTTGATTTTGATATAGGTTTAAATGTGAGTTTAGCATCACTTTACCTAGCTGATTTGATTTTGATATAGGTTTAAATGTGAGTTTAGCATCACTTTACCTAGCTGATTTGATTTTGATATAGGTTTAAATGTGAGTTTAGCATCACTTTACCTAGCTGATTTGATTTTGATATAGGTTTAAATGTGAGTTTAGCATCACTTTACCTAGCTGATTTGATTTTGATATAGGTTTAAATGTGAGTTTAGCATCACTTTACCTAGCTGATTTGATTTTGATATAGGTTTAAATGTGAGTTTAGCATCACTTTACCTAGCTGATTTGATTTTGATATAGGTTTAAATGTGAGTTTAGCATCACTTTACCTAGCTGATTTGATTTTGATATAGGTTTAAATGTGAGTTTAGAGCATCTCTTTACCTAGCTGATTTGATTTTGATATAGGTTTAAATGTGAGTTTAGAGCATCTCTTTACCTAGCTGATTTGATTTTGATATAGGTTTAAATGTGAGTTTAGCATCACTTTACCTAGCTGATTTGATTTTGATATAGGTTTAAATGTGAGTTTAGCATCACTTTACCTAGCTGATTTGATTTTGATATAGGTTTAAATGTGAGTTTAGCATCACTTTACCTAGCTGATTTGATTTTGATATAGGTTTAAATGTGAGTTTAGCATCTCTTTACCTAGCTGATTTGATTTTGATATAGGTTTAAATGTGAGTTTAGCATCACTTTACCTAGCTGATTTGATTTTGATATAGGTTTAAATGTGAGTTTAGCATCACTTTACCTAGCTGATTTGATTTTGATATAGGTTTAAATGTGAGTTTAGCATCACTTTACCTAGCTGATTTGATTTTGATATAGGTTTAAATGTGAGTTTAGCATCACTTTACCTAGCTGATTTGATTTTGATATAGGTTTAAATGTGAGTTTAGCATCACTTTACCTAGCTATTTTGATTTTGATATAGGTTTAAATGTGAGTTTAGCATCACTTTACCTAGCTGATTTGATTTTGATATAGGTTTAAATGTGAGTTTAGCATCACTTTACCTAGCTGATTTGATTTTGATAAAGGTTTAAATGTGAGTTTAGCATCACTTTACCTAGCTGATTTGATTTTGATATAGGTTTAAATGTGAGTTTAGCATCTCTTTACCTAGCTGATTTGATTTTGATATAGGTTTAAATGTGAGTTTAGAGCATCTCTTTACCTAGCTGAATTGATTTTGATATAGGTTTAAATGTGAG
Source organism: Bathymodiolus septemdierum (assembly GCA_963383655.1). NCBI lineage: Eukaryota > Metazoa > Mollusca > Bivalvia > Mytilida > Modiolidae > Bathymodiolus > Bathymodiolus septemdierum. Next base: position 38,405,320 of record OY726530.1, on the reverse strand, counting down.
TTTAGCATCACTTTACCTAGCTGATTTGATTTTGATATAGGTTTAAATGTGAGTTGAGAGCATCTCTTTACCTAGCTGATTTGATTTTGATATAGGTTTAAATGTGAGTTTAGCATCACTTTACCTAGCTGATTTGATTTTGATATAGGTTTAAATGTGAGTTTAGAGCATCTCTTTACCTAGCTGATTTGATTTTGATATAGGTTTAAATGTGAGTTTAGCATCACTTTACCTAGCTGATTTGATTTTGATATAGGTTTAAATGTGAGTTTAGAGCATCTCTTTACCTAGCTGATTTGATTTTGATATAGGTTTAAATGTGAGTTTAGCATCACTTTACCTAGCTGATTTGATTTTGATATAGGTTTAAATGTGAGTTTAGAGCATCTCTACCTAGCTGATTTGATTTTGATATAGGTTTAAATGTGAGTTTAGCATTACTTTACCTAGCTGATTTGATTTTGATATAGGTTTAAATGTGAGTTTAGAGCATCTCTTTACCTAGCTGATTTGATTTTGATATAGGTTTAAATGTGAGTTTAGCATCACTTTACCTAGCTGATTTGATTTTGATATAGGTTTAAATGTGAGTTTAGAGCATCTCTTTACCTAGCTGATTTGATTTTGATATAGGTTTAAATGTGAGTTTAGCATCACTTTACCTAGCTGATTTGATTTTGATATAGGTTTAAATGTGAGTTTAGCATCACTTTACCTAGCTGATTTGATTTTGATATAGGTTTAAATGTGAGTTTAGCATCACTTTACCTAGCTGATTTGATTTTGATATAGGTTTAAATGTGAGTTTAGCATCACTTTACCTAGCTGATTTGATTTTGATATAGGTTTAAATGTGAGTTTAGAGCATCTCTTTACCTAGCTGATTTGATTTTGATATAGGTTTAAATGTGAGTTTAGAGCATCTCTTTACCTAGCTGATTTGATTTTGATATAGGTTTAAATGTGAGTTTAGCATCACTTTACCTAGCTGATTTGATTTTGATATAGGTTTAAATGTGAGTTTAGCATCACTTTACCTAGCTGATTTGATTTTGATATAGGTTTAAATGTGAGTTTAGCATCACTTTACCTAGCTGATTTGATTTTGATATAGGTTTAAATGTGAGTTTAGCATCACTTTACCTAGCTGATTTGATTTTGATAAATGTCAGTTTAGCATCACTTTACCTAGCTGATTTGATTTTGATATAGGTTTAAATGTGAGTTTAGCATCACTTTACCTAGCTGATTTGATTTTGATATAGGTTTAAATGTGAGTTTAGCATCACTTTACCTAGCTGATTTGATTTTGATATAGGTTTAAATGTGAGTTTAGCATCACTTTACCTAGCTGATTTGATTTTGATATAGGTTTAAATGTGAGTTTAGCATCACTTTACCTAGCTGATTTGATCTTGATATAGGTTTAAATGTGAGTTTAGCATCACTTTACCTAGCTGATTTGATTTTGATATAGGTTTAAATGTGAGTTTAGCATCACTTTACCTAGCTGATTTGATTTTGATATAGGTTTAAATGTGAGTTTAGCATCACTTTACCGAGCTGATTTGATTTTGATATAGGTTTAAATGTGAGTTTAGCATCACTTTACCTAGCTGATTTGATTTTGATATAGGTTTAAATGTGAGTTTAGCATCACTTTACCTAGCTGATTTGATTTTGATATAGGTTTAAATGTGAGTTTAGCATCACTTTACCTAGCTATTTTGATTTTGATATAGGTTTAAATGTGAGTTTAGCATCACTTTACCTAGCTGATTTGATTTTGATACAGGTTTAAATGTGAGTTTAGCATCACTTTACCTAGCTGATTTGATTTTGATATAGGTTTAAATGTGAGTTTAGCATCACTTTACCTAGCTGATTTGATTTTGATATAGGTTTAAATGTGAGTTTAGCATCACTTTACCTAGCTGATTTGATTTTGATATAGGTTTAAATGTGAGTTTAGCATCACTTTACCTAGCTGATTTGATTTTGATATAGGTTTAAATGTGAGTTTAGCATCACTTTACCTAGCTATTTTGATTTTGATATAGGTTTAAATGTGAGTTTAGCATCACTTTACCTAGCTGATTTGATTTTGATATAGGTTTAAATGTGAGTTTAGCATCACTTTACCTAGCTGATTTGATTTTGATATAGGTTTAAATGTGAGTTTAGCATCACTTTACCTAGCTGATTTGATTTTGATATAGGTTTAAATGTGAGTTTAGCATCACTTTACCTAGCTGATTTGATTTTGATATAGGTTTAAATGTGAGTTTAGCATCACTTTACCTAGCTGATTTGATTTTGATATAGGTTTAAATGTGAGTTTAGCATCACTTTACCTAGCTGATTTGATTTTGATATAGGTTTAAATGTGAGTTTAGCATCTCTTTACCTAGCTGATTTGATTTTGATATAGGTTTAAATGTGAGTTTAGAGCATCTCTTTACCTAGCTGATTTGATTTTGATATAGGTTTAAATGTGAGTTTAGCATCACTTTACCTAGCTGATTTGATTTTGATATAGGTTTAAATGTGAGTTTAGAGCATCTCTTTACCTAGCTGATTTGATTTTGATATAGGTTTAAATGTGAGTTTAGCATCACTTTACCTAGCTGATTTGATTTTGATATAGGTTTAAATGTGAGTTTAGAGCATCTCTACCTAGCTGATTTGATTTTGATATAGGTTTAAATGTGAGTTTAGCATTACTTTACCTAGCTGATTTGATTTTGATATAGGTTTAAATGTGAGTTTAGAGCATCTCTTTACCTAGCTGATTTGATTTTGATATAGGTTTAAATGTGAGTTTAGCATCACTTTACCTAGCTGATTTGATTTTGATATAGGTTTAAATGTGAGTTTAGAGCATCTCTTTACCTAGCTGATTTGATTTTGATATAGGTTTAAATGTGAGTTTAGCATCACTTTACCTAGCTGATTTGATTTTGATATAGGTTTAAATGTGAGTTTAGAGCATCTCTTTACCTAGCTGATTTGATTTTGATATAGGTTTAAATGTGAGTTTAGCATCACTTTACCTAGCTGATTTGATTTTGATATAGGTTTAAATGTGAGTTTAGCATCACTTTACCTAGCTGATTTGATTTTGATATAGGTTTAAATGTGAGTTTAGCATCACTTTACCTAGCTGATTTGATTTTGATATAGGTTTAAATGTGAGTTTAGCATCACTTTACCTAGCTGATTTGATTTTGATATAGGTTTAAATGTGAGTTTAGCATCACTTTACCTAGCTGATTTGATTTTGATATAGGTTTAAATGTGAGTTTAGAGCATCTCTTTACCTAGCTGATTTGATTTTGATATAGGTTTAAATGTGAGTTTAGAGCATCTCTTTACCTAGCTGATTTGATTTTGATATAGGTTTAAATGTGAGTTTAGCATCACTTTACCTAGCTGATTTGATTTTGATATAGGTTTAAATGTGAGTTTAGCATCACTTTACCTAGCTGATTTGATTTTGATATAGGTTTAAATGTGAGTTTAGCATCACTTTACCTAGCTGATTTGATTTTGATATAGGTTTAAATGTGAGTTTAGAGCATCTCTTTATCTAGCTGATTTGATTTTGATATAGGTTTAAATGTGAGTTTAGCATCACTTTACCTAGCTGATTTGATTTTGATATAGGTTTAAATGTGAGTTTAGCATCACTTTACCTAGCTGATTTGATTTTGATATAGGTTTAAATGTGAGTTTAGCATCACTTTACCTAGCTGATTTGATTTTGATATAGGTTTAAATGTGAGTTTAGCATCACTTTACCTAGCTGATTTGATTTTGATATAGGTTTAAATGTGAGTTTAGCATCACTTTACCTAGCTGATTTGATTTTGATATAGGTTTAAATGTGAGTTTAGCATCACTTTACCTTGCTGAGATTTCACCGAAGAAAATCAGGGGATCAGTTGGGACCTGCCATCAGCTATTTATTACCGTTGGTATTCTCTGGTCAAACATTATGGGAGTCTCCAAGTTGGCAGGTAATTATACTTTAAATACGTTTGGCTTAATTTACTGCTGTATTTTGTGAGTGAGTGATTGTTGTTTAACGCCAGGCATGAAATAAAGCTCAAGAATACAAATTAATGTACATTTTGCAAAATTCATGATGAAACTATTGAACATCTATGCTTTCACTGTCCAGTGACACAAAATTTTCTCAAATCTTTGTCAAAACAATTAAAACAATATTATAATAACTTGATTTTTGACAAAAAAGAATATTTCTTTGGTTTCGAGTTGGGTGATGTTCTTGTTTAAATTTGATTTTTAAAATTGTATATATTGATGAGATTCAAATCATTCATTGTCAGTTTTTAATCAAGTGCAAAATGTCAGGAGCAATTTAATATTTTTGAAAAACAAAATTGTAAGAGAGTGTGAGTGAATGATGAATGAAAGTGTTTATTACTATTATATATTTCTTTATTTGCTTATCAAAATGTAAAATCCATGTACAATTTATTATTTTGAAAACCCCTATCACACCTTAGTCAGGTGGTGATGTATGGGAATTATAAAATCCTGACTATTTGAAAAAAAGTTCAAATATCTAACAAATTATAAGAATATTGTACTCAAATACTTTGTCCATTCCGTTTCGTTTGCTGAAACAGGTACTATTTTGGCAGCAGTAAGTGAAAAAAACATATGCAAACGTATAAGTTTAGAATCAAATCGGTAATGTGCAAAAGGAAAATGGAAAAAAGTTAGATTTTGACCAGAGTTTTGAGTGAATGACTTGTCAAGCTTACTTACAGCCACATTCTGTCATGTTGTACAGTGTTAAACAACCTATAACACATGCTTTGCTGTATCGAAAATATAAAAAAATCAAAGAATTTATGATAAGTTCCTCTAAATTCCAAACTTATGTTGCAGGAACTGAAGATCATTGGCCGTGGGTTTTCATCTTCAATGCCTTCCCAGCTGCTCTGTGTTTAATTTGTATGCCATTCTGCCCAGAAAGTCCAAGATACTTGCTGATCAAGAAGGGAAATGAACAGGATGCCAGAGACGGTAAGAAAACATTATCAAATCATTTCATGCTTTCTTTTTCAGTTTCTCTGATTGGTTAATTGAATGTTTTCTTTATTCTGATTGGTTAATGGAATGTTTTCTTTAAATGACTGGCTGATTGGTTAATTGAATGTTTTCTTTATTTGACTTTCAGCAATTTTAAAACTATATCATGTTGACCAGGCTTTACGATCATAAAAGTGGGCGTGATCATATGGTAGTTTATGTGCAATCAGTGCCTACCATCAATAAAGTTGTGAGCTCAAACCCTGTTCATGACGAGGTGTACTCGATACAACCTTATGTGATAAAGTTTGTTAGTGATTTGTGACAGGTCGGTGGTTTTCTCCGGGTACTCCGATTTCCTCCACCAATAAAACTGACCGCCAATGATATAACTGAAATATTGTTAAAAGTGGCGTCAAACACCATAAAGTCATAAAACCAAGCGATCATGAAATCTTTGAGGACCAGTTTGTATTTGTACTAAAACAACAATCAATGTGAACTGTGTATCAAATCAATACTTTCTTCTCAATTTTTATGTACAAGTGCAAAAATCGTACTGGAAAGTATTATGACAGTAAGGCTTGGTTTTATTGATGGAGGAAGTTACAAACTTTTGACTTTGAGCGTACCTGATAAAGGTTTGATATCTACGTTTTTATTACAGATTGGAGAGAAAAATATATAATTATTGTCATTGACAATGCTGTGTAAAGTTATGATAAACGTTAGGGTTCTGGTTTTTAACATCACTTTCAACAATATTTCAGTTATTTCGCTGCAAAATTTCTGGGTGGTTTAAATGCAGATAAAGGGAGACAAATGTGGTTCTGTTTAGGACAATGAAAAATAAAATAAAAACAAAATCATTTCAAGATAAAGGTCAAAGAATTAATAAAAATAATAAGCCATCAAAACAGTGTATTAACCAAAATGATAATTTGCTGATGACACACATAATCATGTACCTGACGCAAAAACTCAATATTATTTATAATACGCTGTTACCATTTAAAGTAGGACAGATATACAAGGTGCATCAACAAATTTTGTACTGAAATTACATCAAAGATTAATCCCATACAGTCACTTGGTAGATTTGGTTATCTCCCATACAGTCACTTGGTAGATTTGGTTATCTCCCATACAGTCACTTGGTAGATTTGGTTATCTCGGTGTGTAATCAAATGAAAAACCAAAAATACCACACTGTCAAAAAATGTCTAAAACCCAATAGAAAAATTATAGAAACAGAGGTAAAAATCAATATCACTAACACACATATACATATTAATAGCTCCTGGCTTGGTACAAATGTAGTGAAATTATGTGTTCATGTACATTTGTGTAAAGTGCCAACTCTCACACTGGGCGAACAGCATTGCTATAAACAACTCTATAATCTTTAACATTATACATAATATATTTAATGTTCATGACAGAAGTTATATGTATAATACTAGTTCTTTTAAATATATTATATTATTTAATATACACCATGTAATGTATATAATTGTTATTAATTTTAAGCTTTGAAACTACAAATTTTGATACTTTTGTAAGTTCAACATAAATAAAATAAACTACTAATTTTGGTACTTTTGTAAGTTCAACATAAATAAAATAAACTACTAATTTTGATACTTTAAAGTTAAACATAAATAAAATAAACTACAAATTTTGATACTTTAAAGTTAAACATAAATAAAATAAACTACTAATTTTGATACTTTAAAGTTAAACATAAATAAAATAAACTACAAATTTTGATACTTTAAAGTTCAACATAAATAAAATAAACTACTAATTTTGATACTTTAAAGTTAAACATAAATAAAATAAACTACAAATTTTGATACTTTAAAGTTAAACATAAATAAAATAAACTACAAATTTTGATACTTTAAAGTTAAACATAAATAAAATAAACTACAAATTTTGATACTTTAAAGTGAAACATAAATAAAATAAACTACAAATTTTGATACTTTAAAGTGAAACATAAATAAAATAAACTACAAATTTTGATACTTTAAAGTTAAACATAAATAAAATAAACTACTAATTTTGATACTTTAAAGTTAAACATAAATAAAATAAACTACAAATTTTGATACTTTAAAGTTCAACATAAATAAAATAAACTACTAATTTTGATACTTTAAAGTTAAACATAAATAAAATAAACTACAAATTTTGATACTTTAAAGTTAAACATAAATAAAATAAACTACAAATTTTGATACTTTAAAGTTAAACATAAATAAAATAAACTACAAATTTTGATACTTTAAAGTGAAACATAAATAAAATAAACTACAAATTTTGATACTTTAAAGTGAAACATAAATAAAATAAACTACTAATTTTGATACTTTAAAGTTAAACATAAATAAAATAAACTACAAATTTTGATACTTTAAAGTTAAACATAAATAAAATAAACTACAAATTTTGATACTTTAAAGTTCAACATAAATAAAATAAAATGATTTTAATATAACTTTAATTTATCATGTTTATTGGGGCCTGAAAAAAAATGGCTCAAGCAATTGCAAATGTAGACAAAACTGCTTGTTCTGTTCCAGGTTTGAGAAAGTTCAGAGGTTATCTAGATGTTGAAGATGAGATTGATGAAATGAAGGTGGAAGCTAGAAAATCACAGAGTGTGGAAGAATTCTCGTTGAAGAAGCTACTGACGACCCCTGAACTACGTGTCCCGGTCATCATTGCCTGTTGTTTACAAATAGCTCAGCAGTTCTCTGGAATCAATGCTGTAAGTAATAATTGGTTATCTCCCTTGATCAGTTTCCTCCATCTAATAAGAGATATCCAGTTTTTGTGATGTTAAAAGCACATGTTAGTGAAATTGTTTATGTACCGTAGTAAAAATGTAGATATCTACTTTAATGTACATGACATGTTCCTGGAATGTAGATATCTACTTTAATGTACATGACATGTTCCTGGAATGTAGATATCTACTTTAATGTACATGACATGTTCCTGGAATGACCTTCATCAGGTACACTCATACATGACATGTTCCTGGAATGACCTTCATCAGGTACACTCATACATGACATGTTCCTGGAATGACCTTCATCAGGTACACTCAAAGTCAAAAGATCAGAAAGCCAAATAATATAAAAGTGTTTAGGAGCAAGAAAACCAAAAGGCACAACAGAATAGTCAAAATAGGCTACGGTCACCTATTTCTTAGGGAGGAGAACCTTACTTTTAATTATAATTACATTATTTAGAAACTGTAAATTTCAATAATAGATATATCTTATAAACCTAGATTGTGGGTTTGACCCCAGATCAGGTCAAACCAAACACTAAAATATTGGTATTTGTTGCATCTCCGCTAAGCACGCAGCATTAAGATGAAAGAGTAAAGACTGGTTGGCTCGGAATCAGGTTAATGTGTCCGAGTGGAGCGACATGTCAGACTGTTGTTTCAGTGAGCTACACTATAAAAATCCAACTCAGCATGTTGGTCTAGTACTAAGCGGACATCATCATCATCTCATTGAAAATGAACTTGTTTTCACCATGATATATCTGCAAAATTGATGAGTTGGCATTAAACAGCAATCACTCACTCACTCATATTAACCATGTCAGTGCTGACTACTGACTATTGGACAAATGTTATGTCGTAGGTAAGAAAAGGTTGCTTTCATTAGGAGATTGTGACAATAAAGTATATAACTCTATTTTTGTGGAATATATGCAATGGATGCTAATCATGTCTTGAATGTACAATTCATGTGTATTTCGATTATTAATTCACGCTTCTGGTATAATTGACAAAATATTAAAAGAAATGGAATAATTTTATTGTTCTAATCTTGTCATATTTTGAAATACATGTATTTAATTCTAATCATAAAAATCAATCTTTCAAACAGAAGGAATATTAGTTTTAGTCATTTACCTAACATTTAAAAATGATTTTCTTCGGAAATCATGTTAAAGTGGGGGGAGGGGGTGCAAACCTTGTCTGATAAATGACTGAGAGATTAAGAATATACAGTGTACATCAATTCATACAGGGAGGTCAGCATATATTATGTAATATTATCCTCTATTCTGAAATCAAAACGGACAATTTACAACATTATTTTGATGGCTTAGCTATTGATTGAGGATTAAGGTTATGTTGTTTAGCATCACCTTCAACAATATTTCAGTTATATGGTGGCGGTCAGTTTAATTGGTGGAGGAAACTGGAGTACCCTGAAAGAAACCATTGACTTGCCATCTGTCACCGACAATCTTGTATCGAGTACACCCCGCCATAAGCGGGATTCAAACTCACAACTTTGGTGGTGATAGGTGCTGATTGCATATGTAGTTGTAAATCCAACTACCATATGATCACGACAGTGACTGCCCCAACATTCCTACAGAGAGATTAGAATATATTCTGTAATAATATCCTCCAAATTCTTCTCAGATTCTGAAAAATCAAAACAATTTTCAATATTATTTTGACGGATTGACTATTGTTTGACCAGTAAGCTTGTGGTCTATACAAGAAAAAACATTTCTAACAAAAAATTTCATGACTTTGGACAGCCTTGTTTTGACCATGTTTGAATAATTACAATATCACTGATGGTGAAATTAAGGCGACACCCACTTTTGATTCCAATTAATTCTTTGATTGTATCTTTACTTATAGGTGATGTCATATTCAAGCTTTATGTATGGGAACGCTGGTGTAAAGGCGAGTTTGATTGAATGGATTGTATGCTTGACCAGTTTGATCAATTTCTTGACCACCATCCCGGCAGTGCCATTGATGGAGAAACTGGGGAGACGCCCACTTTTGATCTACCCAATGATTTGTATGGCGTTGTCGTTCGTTGTTCTCACTATTTTCCACAATCTACAGTATGTTGAGTCTATGATTGTAAGTTTAATATATTAATACTTAGTCGTATATCTTTGTTTATTTTGCTGTAGTAGTACCCCTTTTGTCGTATGATATATGGATTATTTATAGGATAGGGTATCAAATCGATGGTGTAATGGTATCCGTTATCGTGCTTGCCTTGAGTGTGGTATATTGTATGTTTGTCAATCCAAAGACTATAAAATCAGTATTTTTCTTAGATATTATCTTGTACCAGAACATGTGTCATGTTACATAAATATGAAAACTTGACATATATTTTGCAGTAAAATGAGATCAATCATTCTTGTATTTTTGTGAAATTGGTAACATCTCCTAGCACATGTATTTCAGTGCAACTAAAAAATGTCAATTTTACTGGAAAGTTCAAGCTTCAAATGATGTTTGCTTGATATAGTTTGATTCAATGGGAAAATAGAGTGAAGGGCCTGGAGACAATCTTAAATATATTTGATATAGTCTAGTTCAGCGAGTAGAAATGGGAACATATGCTGTAGATCTAGAGCATGGAGCAATTCTTAATATAGTCTTGAGTCGATGAGTAGAAATGGGAAAATAGGCTAGAAGTATTCTTGATATTCAAAATGCTGGTACGAGTCAACGACTAAACAGGGAAAAATAGGATGAAAAGCATGGAAGCAGTTTGAACAAGTAAATTACTCAAATTGACTGGAAAGCATGGGATTATGCTTGATAGACAACTCAATTACTACAAATGAGGAATAGACTGCAGAGCATGACACAAGTGTTACAATAAAAATACAAATATTTACTATCATCAGCCTAACTCCAATATTTCTACGTTTTTATAACAATAATTATGTACAAGGTTTAATAGAAACATTCACAAGGTAATTATCACCTCTAACTGGTGACAAGATCAGCCATGATCGTTGATAATTTTACAAGACCAGCCATGATCATTGATAACCTGACAAGACCAGTCATGATTATTGATAACTTGACAAGACCAGCCATGATCATTGATAACTTGACAAGACCAGCCATGATCATTGATAACCTGACAAAACCAGCCATGATCATTGATAACTTGACAAGACCAACCATGATCATTGATAACTTGACAAGACCAGTCATGATCATTGATAACTTGACAAGACCAGCCATGATCATTGATAACTTGACAAGACCAGTCATGATCATTGATAACCTGACAAGACCAGCCATGATCATTGATAATTTGACAAAACCAGCCATGATCATTGATAACTTGACAAGACCAGCCATGATCATTGATAACTTGACAAGATCAATCATGATCATTGATAACTTGACAAGACCAGCCATGATCATTGATAACCTGACAAGACCAGCCATGATCATTGATAATTTGACAAAACCAGCCATGATCATTGATAACTTGACAAGACCAGCCATGATCATTGATAACTTGACAAGATCAATCATGATCATTAAATTGACAAGACCAGTCATGATCATTGATAACTTGACAAGACCAATCTTGATCATTGATAACTTGACAAGACCAGCCATGATCATTGATAACTTGACAAGACCAACCATGATCATTGATAACTTGACAAAACCAACCATGATCATTGATAACTTGACAAAACCAGCCATGATCATTGATAACTTGACAAGACCAGCCATAATCATTGATAACCTGACAAGACCAGCCATGATCATTGATAATTTGACAAAACCAGCCATGATCATTGATAACTTGACAAGACCCGTCATGATCATTGATAACTTGACAAAACCAGCCATGATCATTGATAGCCTGACAAGACCAGCCATGATCATTGATAATTTGACAAGACCAGCCATGATCATTGACAACTTGACAAGACCAGCCATGATCATTGATAACTTGACAAGATCAATCATGATCATTAACTTGACAAGACCAGTCATGATCATTGATTACTTGACAAGACCAATCTTGATCATTGATAACTTGACAAGACCAGCCATGATCATTGATAACTTGACAAGACCAGCCATGATCATTGATAACTTGACAAGACCAGCCATGATCATTGATAACTTGACAAGACCAGCCATGATCATTGATAACTTGACAAGACCAACCATGATCATTGATAACTTGACAAGACCAGCCATGATCATTGATAGCTTGACAAGACCAGTCATGATCATTGATAACTTGAGAAGACCAGTCATGATCATAGATAACTTGACAAGATCAGCCATGATCATTGATAACTTGAGAAGACCAGCCATGATCATTAATAACTTGACAAAACCAGCCATGATCATTGATAACTTGACAAAACCAGTCATGACCATTGATAACTTGACAAGACCAGCCATGATCATTGATAACTTGAGAAGACCAGTCATGATCATTGATAACTTGACAAGATCAGCCATGACCATTGATAGCTTGACAAGACCAGCCATGATCATTGATAACTTGACAAGACTAGTCATGATCATAGCTAACTTGACAAGACCAGTCATGATCATTGGTAGCTTGACAAGATCAGCCATGATCATTGATAACTTGACAAGACTAGTCATGATCATAGCTAACTTGACAAGACTAGTCATGATCATAGCTAACTTGACAAGACCAGCCATGATCATTGATAACTTGACAAGACTAGTCATGATCATAGCTAACTTGACAAGACCAGTCATGATCATTGATAACTTGACAAGACCAACCATGATCATTGATAACTTGACAAAACCAACCATAATCATTGATAACTTGACAAGACCAGCCATGATCATTGATAACTTGACAAGACCAGCCATGATCATTGATAACTTGACAAGACCAGCCATGATTATTGATAACTTGACAAGACCAGCCATGATCATTGATAACTTGACAAGACCAACCATGATCATTGATAACTTGACAAAACCAACCATAATCATTGATAACTTGACAAGACCAGCCATGATTATTGATAACTTGACAAGACCAGCCATGATCATTGATAACTTGACAAGACCAACCATGATCATTGATAACTTGACAAGACCAGCCATGATCATTTTTAACTTGACAAGACCAACCATGATCATTGATAACTTGACAAGACCAGCCATGATCATTGATAGCTTGACAAGATTAGTCATGATCATTGATAACTTGAGAAGACCAGTCATGATCATAGATAACTTGACAAGACCCATCATGATCATTGATAACTTGACAAGACCAGCCATGATCATTGATAACTTGACACAGCCCATCATGATCATTGATAACTTGACAAGACCAGTCATGATCATAGATAACTTGACAAGACCAGTCGTGATCATTGATAACTTGACAAGACCCATCATGATCATTGATAACTTGACAAGACCAGCCATGATCATTGATAACTTGACAAGACCCATCATGATCATTGATAACTTGACAAGATCAGGCATGATCATTGATAACTTGACAAGACCAGTCATGATCATAGATAACTTGACAAGATCAGCCATGATCATTGATAACTTGACAAGACCAGCCATGATCATTGATAACTTGACAAGACCAGCCATGATCATTGATAACTTGACAAGACCAGCCATGATCATAGATAACTTGACAAGACCAGTCGTGATCATTGATAACTTGACAAGACCAGCCATGATCATTGATAACTTGACAAGACCAGCCATGATCATTGATAACTTGACAAGACCCATCATGATCATTGATAACTTGACAAGACCAGTCATGATCATAGATAACTTGACAAGATCAGCCATGATCATTGATAACTTGACAAGACCAGCCATGATCATTGATAACTTGACAAGACCAGCCATGATCATTGATACCTTGACAAGACCAGCCATGATCATTGATAACTTGACAAGACCAGCCATGATCATTGATAACTTGACAAGACCAGTCATGATCATTGATAACTTGACAAGATCAGGCATGATCATTGATAACTTGACAAGACCAGCCATGATCATTGATAACTTGACAAGATGAGCCATGATCATTGATAACTTGACAAGACCAGCCATGATCATTGAGCTTTATATATCTAACCGTTATTGATTTTCTGTCCTTTATTAATTATATAAAGCTTCATATTTCTTTACCTCATGGGCATTTTCTTCAGGCAGGTTTTTTTTTTCAATTTGTGAAAATAATAAAGAACAAACATGTAATTTGTCTATTTTTATCTTAGAACTAATGAAAAATACAGATATGGAATAAAAAAAACACAATGTAATTTTATCCTTTAAAAGTTTTGCTAATACAACTAGAGCTGAGTAAATACTGATAAATATTATCCATCCTGAAATATTACATTTTATAAAAGCACATTGTAAGTCTGTAAAAAAATAATATTCTATGGTGAAGGGTTTTATGAAAATTTGAAGATACCAAAGGGGTAATCGAAAACTGATATTCAAAGAAGGATAAACAATACAATGAACAAAAGGAAAAGAACAAAATGACGAACAATGGAAGAATGGTAGACAAAATAATACACAGAAAACTGAAGATTGAGCAAGATGTACCCCACTTAAAATTGGGGGTGAACTCAGATGCTCCAGAAGGCTAAACAGTCCATGTTCTAGTGAATACCAATCATTTTACTCTTGTTACCAATATGGTTATAAGTTATGAATGAGGTAAGGCCGAGATTGTGATTGCGACAAACAGTACATATTTGTGGTCATTTGTGAGACAGATATTCCGTAAATGTCACACTTAATAGTTCCGTTTTATTACGGCAGTTAGATTTATTGATGGTGAAATACAGAGAACCAGGAGATAAGGAAAGACCTGCTGCAACTGACAAATTTTGTTCACATTAAAGTTGCATCAAGTACACCTCCTCGATAATCTTAACTCACAAATTGTGCGGTGATAGCCACTGATTGCATAAGGAGGTGTAAATCGTACTTCTATGCAGACACCGACAGATATTTAACATCCGCAATAAAAAGGTAGATATCTACTTTAGTGTGCACAATGTGTTTCTGTAATAAGATTTTTCAGTCATAGTCAAGAGAGTTTACCGGTAATTAAGAAAACATCTAAAAAAAAAAACACCAGTGAATATGTCAATGATAATCAACTTGTGACACGTTTCTGTAATAACCTTCATCAAGTGCAGTCAAAGTTAAAAAATTGGAAAGCCAAATAATTTAAAAGTCTTTGAGAACTAGAAAACCAAAGGTCCTAAACAGGATAGACAAAATCAGCTTAGGTCACCTATATAAATTATTACTGTCATGTAATATGTATTTATTGCTTTTGTAGGGAAGTCATGGAATATTTGCCATTATTGGAATCGTCGCCATGCATACATACGTTATTGGATTTGCAGTAGGTCTTGGTAAGTCAATATAACAATTGTGTTGGGAGTAAATGAAGTTAAGCAAGTTATGTGTAAAGTGAGTTAAGCCAGTTGGATTTAAAGTGAGTTAAGCAAGTTAGGTGTAAAGTGAGTTAAGCCAGTTGGATTTAAAGTGAGTTAAGCAAGTTAGGTGTAAAGGGAATTAAGCCGGTTGGATGTAAAGTGAGTTAAGCAAGTTAGGTGTAAAGGGAATTAAGCCAGTTGGATGTAAAGTGAGTTAAGCAAGTTAACTTAACTTTGTTCCATCCAATAAGATGTGGGTTTTAGATTTGATTTTAAATGATTGTATCATGTAGATGTTGTTTATATAAAAATTCAAAGTGTTATGCCCCGAAAGACAACCTAAAGGTATAGAAATATGTGTAGGGCCTAGTTTCTCTGCAGTTGGGTATGACCCTTTCAGAAAGGAGGGTCAACAGGTTGTGTGGGACAAATTTAGTACACAATATTTCATTAGGACAGGATGTAATGAGTACATTGTGTTTTTAGAATGCCAAGATCCTGATGCACATAAAAAACAATCTAACTTGCAGCAGATCCTAACGATCAACCATTTGGCAGAAGTGATCAATGGTGGACTGTTGCTAGGCAACATTTTCTGACCCAATTCATCATCTCCTCTTTTCCATGTGACAATCACACATCAGTCTGTAGGTCCAGTGCCACCATTAACTACTATGAAAGTACATTATTCGTTGGCACCAATTTTTGTGGTTTGTACAAATTGCATTTATTCATGGGTTCTTAGATTCGTGGTTTCAAACATTACAGGGAATTCCCATCAATGGGAAAATTGGATTATGTTGGATTTGATTTTCGTGGTTTAAGTGAACCACGAAATCCACGAAAATTAGAACCCCACGATTAATAATGATTTCACAGTATGTGATGTATTGTTGATTTGTCATGAATACATACGTGTGCTCTTTCCTGTCGTCTGTCATAGACTCCTGTAAATTTATACCAAGAGTTGTGCTCCCTCCTGTGTAAAGACACATTCAATCAGTTTGAATAATTAATGATTGATGTACAAATATAGTTAGATAACTGTTTTCTGAAACAAATTATTTGCTCTGACACCTCATTAAGTTAATGATATGAGACAGTTAACAGCAAATTAAATGATCTAGATAATGACCTGTAATTATAGGTGTTTAAATCTCTTGTCCTAACATTGTTTAAATTTCCTAGTAAATGGAAAGTTATTAACGGGTATATATCTTCAAATCATTCCTGATTGGACTTTAAATTTACTTTTGTGAAATAATTTCTCAATATTACAGTCCTCACGATGAGCACCGGTCCTCCAGCCGAAGACCAGTAAAACTTTGTTCTGACCAGTAAAAAATTTCAGTTTTATATAGAATAATAAATATAAAATAAATTCATGAATTTGATTCGGACCAGTAAATTCAAATTTTCATTTCGAGGACTGATATTATTTAATATTTTTCTCTAGTGACTTGAGTTATCTCCCTTGCATTATTTCTTTTTTTCATCATGGAAATCAATTGGGAATGGATTGTCAGAATTGATATATAAATTATTTTTGTTTATACTTTATTAAATGTTTTCTGCAATTTTAGTCAATAGAGAAATGTGTTTTCTGATTTATAATGCATCTTTTTGTAGTTGCCTCTTTTTATATAATACTCCTTTTCTCTTGATGCTTTTGATATAAATGAAATAATTCTCCAATGTCTCAAAAAAAGTGAATAATTGAATACTACAAAAAATACTGACATTGTTTATTATATATATGTTTATGTTTGAACTTTGATGTAATATATAACAACTAAGGTCAATCTCTGGTATTGATAATCTAGCTAATTTTGGCTATCTTGTTTATGCCATTTTATTTAGGTGCTCCCAAAAAACTTTTGAATATTTGACTTACCATTCAATCTTTTGACTATGAGTGTACCAGATTATAGTTATTCTAGAAATGTACCCTGTACACTAAATTATATATTTTTATTTAATAATATTATTTTAATTGGATTGGATTTGAGATGAAGTATCATTAAATACTTTTAATGTATTAATATCAATTATTGTATTGTTGTCAGTAGTTTATTAATTAGGAGATAACTGTATTGTATTTGAAAATTTCATGGCATCAATTGGCGATTTGATGGTCACAAATTTAGTTTACTTACGACTCGTTAGCGGAGCGAGTAAACGGACATTTGCGACCATTAAATCAACAATTGATGCAGTGATATTTTCAAATACAATACAGTTATCTCCATTCTAATGTAATCATGAGTATAAAGATGTGTATTGCCACATTATTGACAAGATGACGTAAGCGGTAATCAGCTGACAGATGAGTGAATAGTGGAAACATTCCTTCGTCCACGGAAAAAGTTGTTCCATGTAAGACCATCAAATCGACAATTGATACCGTAAAATGTTCAAATACATACAGTTATCTCCATTCTAATGTAATCATGTGTATTGCCACATTATTGACAAGGTGACGTAAGCGACTAAAATTCTAAAGAATATCTCATGATATTTCAACCGTGGAATTGATACCGTGAAAATTACAGCATTGTCCAATCAGAAACCAGGAATATTAAACAACTATATTAGAATATATTATTTATAATATGCTGACTGAAATTAATTGACTTTTGTTAATATGTATAAAAAGTGTTGCAGAGTGTTTGCACAACAAAATCGGTCTTTATGGGTCCAATCTTACTCTAAAGGTGCAATCATATGATAGTTTTCCAATGTGATTTTTCTTTTCAACAAAAATCGAATCATGTGAACGCAAAAGTTGGATTAAAAAGTCCTTTCAAAATTGGATGGCGTCCTATCTTCATCTGTCAATCTTATTATATAACATATATTCCTTATCTAAAATTCCAGGTTATAAACATTTTTAGCAAAAGTGCTCTATATTTTTCAGGTCCTATCCCATTTATTGTTGTTGGTGAGATCTTCAGACAGGAACCCAGAGCTGCTGCAATGAGCTTATCATTGACCTTCAACTGGGTCTGTAATTTTATTCTGATGATGGTGTTTAGGTTCATGCAGGTAAGTTCACTTACAAATATTTGAACAAATTATGTTTTTCCACCAGAAAATCATGCAGGGTACACAACAACAAATCTGATGTTTTATCTAAGATTTTGTTTCAGTCGTTTTAAGAGTATGAATCATTTGACTTTTTATGTTTTCCAATATCGAATTGGTTTCTATTTGTGACGAGATTTTCTCTTGTATTGCTTATCATGGTTACTTTTTGACTTTGAAAATAGCAAAGAGATAAAAACATTACAAATGATAATACTTTTACATAGTTATTCTCTGAAAAAAATAGCAAGATAATCGTTTTACTTAAAAGACTAAAATATTTCGTAAGACACAATGAAATCCTGCTATTGTTACAAACCTTGAAGGAGAAATTATACATTGATAGCTGATCATCTCATCAATTCCATCTTGTGGCAGGTTGGTAGAATTCTTCAGATACCTTGTTTTTCTTATTCTACCGATAACCCTTAATAACGCCATGATATAGAACTGGAATATTGGTGAAAGTTCCATTAACCACCCATAGCCTTATCCTATCATTGCTTCACATACTAGTTCAGCTCCCCATAAAGTTTGTTAGTCGATTACGGCAAGTGAGTATTTCGGTTCCTGGTGCAATAAAACTGAATGTTGTGATTTAGCTTCAATCTAGTGAAACCTGTTTAAACTGAACTGTTAATAAAACGGAATCCTTTTTAAACTGAACTATAAATAAAGTCCCCATATATGAGAAATCTTTGTTAATTTAACCTGTTTAAACCAATAACCTGTCTAATCTGAATGCAAAAGGTGGTCCTAAGGAGGTTTGATGTAGACAGGTATCACTGTATAATTCAATTGGGCATTAAACATAAATACTGTGAAAGTATTTTTATTCGATTATTTCGTGGTTTCTACAAAATGCATTGATCCTTAAGTTCTTGAATTCATAATTTCAAACACTACAGGCAATAATCAATGGGAAAATTGTATTTCGTTGGATTTTTATTTTTGTTGTTTAAGTGAACCACGAAATCAGCGAAGATTAGAACCCCACGATTAATAACGATTTCACAGTAACCCATTCATAATCCATATTGATGTTATTTATTACAGAAAGCCATGAGGGGATATGTGTACCTGCCCTTTATTGGAGTGCTTATTATAGCCATAGCGTTCATTTCCATTATGGTACCGGAGACAAAGAATCGGACATTTGATGAAATCGCCCAGTCAATTTCAAAGGGTGGAAAGGGGAAAGGAGATGGAATGTTGAACCATGAAGGAGAAGAAATGCAGCCAATGAAAGCTTGATGTCTGTGTTACGTAGGCTATTTTGTGTTAAGATGATATTTGTTGAATGTGGTTGCAGTAGTATCAGGGCAGTGCTTTTGCGATTGTGTTCCCCCATGTTTGCAAGATCCTGTTACAAAATTTGTATGTTGCTATATGAACGTCATCGTATGTAAACAGTGCATTTTTAAGAACCATATCCTCACTATCTGTTTTACTTTTATTGTTAATCTGATCCCTCTTACCAACCACACTTGATGACCTTGACCAATATTTCTATATGACCTTTCTTAACCTTTTGATGTAAACCTCCAATTATTTTCCCAATCAAACTGATTTCTTCAGCTTTCTATAAAATTATCATATAACAATTTAATGTAGAACAAATTTCATGAGAAAAACAAAAGTTTTTTTTATCAAATGGGAATGATTTGTCTCCCTTTAAATACATGTTCATTGTAAAGTGAGATAACAAATTTTTTTCAATTTTTGGGAATAATTTGTCTCCTTTTAATATCTGTTGGCTGTAAAGGGAGATAATTTATGTTTTATTAAATCGTCAATCTACAAAGTTATGTGAAACTGAGCATAAAATAATTAATATTTGTAAAGGGAGATAATTTATTTTTAAAATTAATTTTCAAGCCAAGCTTTACAAAGAACTTACATTGTACGATTGATATTAAATTGTACAGATTTTGTAACAGGGCAAAGTTACTGCAGTGTGTAACTATAGCTTTAACCTGGTATTTGTTAATTGCCATTTATATTGTTAATGATAGATATCTCCTCATTGTTATTAAAGAAATCATACCCCAGATTTGAGCTTTCAGTCGGGCATTAGATTTGTACTATCATAATGTAGCCAATTTTTTTTAAAGAGGAGTGCCAAATTGTGTCACTAGTTGTTTTCATGTTTGAAAGCCATGTTTTATTGAGAATGATATTGATCACACATTGGACAACACATATTACATGTATAAGTAATATGTGTTGTCCTATGTGTGTTGTGTGCTTACATTGTATCAAATCACTCACAAAAATCTCCACTTGTTACAAGATTTTTTTTATTTTTGCAAATTCTTACTACGGTATATATGCTGACGGTGAAACATTTTCCTCCATCTGTTCATTGGCAATCAACTTGCTTAATTTGTCTGTAGACCGATAATCAATCAGTCTGATTAAAATCACATCTCTCTGTTGCTTCCCTTCACTGATCCGTCACAGCATGTGAAATCTGAAGAAACTACAGTACAAGGTGACATGTGAGTAAGCCTGTCATGACTTTAATTATCCAATAAAAAATGAATAATAAAGCTTGGAATAGAATCTCCTACTTCAGTGACATTTATTTTAATTTTTCCATACGGTCACAATATTTTGTAGGTTTTAACTTTGAGATTATTTTTTTTGTTGATATGTATTGTGAATTCATTTATATTCTCTGAATATCAATTTTTTGTGGTTTTCATTGATATCGTCAAACCATGAAATTTAGTGCACATTATGGTAACGTGCAGAAAAGTTATGAGTGAGTATCAAAACCATGAATTCAAATATCAATCAACATCTCACTATCCGTTTGTCCATGAAAATTAATAAATACGAACAATTTTGAAACAACAGTAGAACGTGCAGAAAAGTTATGAGTGAGTATCAAAACCATGAATTCAAATATCAGTCAACATCTCACTATCCGTTTGTCCATGAAAATTGATACATACTAACAATTTTGAAACTACAGTAGAATTTAAATGTAGTATAAGTGTGTGTATATAAGAGATTAAAGGTTAAAGCACAATTTATCAAGGGTCATACAACATAATGGTCCTTTTTCATATAAACTTATTTTTATATTTGAGAACTACTATTATGTTATTGTAGTGTATGTTAGCTTTCATTCGTTGTTGAAGATCATTGCATCTCTTTGTGTATTTGTTAAATTGTAAGCATTTAGTGGTATCATTTTGACCACACAGGGTGTGTAATGGTTTACAAACTGACTTCTAGTGTAGATGATGGGGAATTTTGAAACAGTTTCACCAGTTTGGTATTTTTTTTCCCATTTTATTCATAAAAATTTGTGTCAGTATTGTAGGTCTGAGACTGTTATAGTAGACCTTGTGAATTCTCCTTGCTTTTAATACTGTTTAAAACGTACTTATAACACATGTTCTCATGAGATACATGTACAAACCAAATGGGCGATTCAAGCTCATGATTCATGATGAGTTATGTACCTTGTATTACAGTGAAACCTGTCTAAACCAAACCCTGTGTAAAATGAAAACCTGCGTAAAGCAGACAGACTTTACAGTACTAAATGTCTATGTAATATGAACCTGTGTAAACCAAACACCTGTCTAATCTGGTCATTTTAATTCTGTTTGTTTTATTCCTTTATATATATATATATATAGGGGGGGGGGGGGGGGGGAGACTTTACCCCAATTTTACATTTTTGAATATTTTGTTGGTTTTGATAAAAAATATCATTGCAAATCATTCATTCATTTTTTTTTACTAAAAAAAATGAATTTAAAATAAAAATATATATTTTAGTATTAAATAAAAATACTCATTTTAGAGGGCTACTGCATTTATTTTAAACTCTTGAGAGAGGAAGAAATTGCCATTTTGTCAGACCTCCAAAAAGCCATTTTGAATAAATTTTCAAACAACTCGTTTATCTATACACTTGACTCTCATTGTCTCGAACTCGGTTGAGTCAAATTTTTATCGAAGTCCCGAACTTCGTTGTGTATAAATATATATAATTTGACTCCTGTTGAGTCGAAATTTCGATTCATAATAAGTGTGCTTGGGTCGGCATACATCAATGATTATGAAAAGTACACAACGGAAGCGTTTTATCTATTGAATTATTTGTCGGAAATTAATTTTGATTAAAGAAGAATAGTTTTCTTCTACACTTTATTGAATCATAAAAACACACAATTTATTGTAAATAAACAGTATTGCACAAAGAAAAATACGTCATGATGGGTGAAGTTTAATGACAATGCAACAGCTGAAAAACATAAACAAAACAGATAAACATAATCATACACACAAAAAAAGATATCTAGAAGTTATCAGTCGTTCCACAAGATTCAAAGAATTTAACAGAGAGAAAAAAACAGCAACAAAAACATCGAATATGTTTAAAATCGTTCCGAGAATAGGGACATGTGATGCTGGTTTTAGCTCTTCAAAATTTCACTCGAGTTGTCTCCCTTTCATCGTTAAACAAACTACACTTCCGGGATTTTCGTAGCTCCTCTTGAGTCGAACTACGGTTGACTCAAATTTGTCCATGGTCCCATCAAATTCGAGATAACAAGAGTCAACTGTATTTAAAACCAGGGAACTCCTCATTCTATTTTTAAATGACCCCAATAGAAATTTAAAAATACCTTCAATATTTTCTCTTCACTTTTTAGCCTATTCAAAGAATAGTTCTATCATCGCTGCCTCGTTTTTATTAATTGTTTGATATCAAGCAATGTATAACACTTTTAAATATAAGAAGAGAAGAATTACAGAGATGTTAATATTCAAAAATATAGAGAGAAAAAATAATAAAAATGTATGAAAAACAAAAATGAACAGTAATTGTTAAAGTAAATAATGACGGGCTCATTATAATGGTATTTTATTTTCATTAAAATTTGCATTCACTGCCATACATACTGTAAATATTCGTTAACTTATTTAAAAAAAAAATGAATTTATTCAATATTGTAACCTATTCATGAATCTTAATAGTATAATTTTACCTATAAACAATATAAATATAAAAAAGATATATTTTCATGAAGATATATAGATTAGTTCATTGTATTAGTATTATAGGTCACTCTTTTAACGATATTTCAGTTCTATCATGACGATAAACTTTATTTATGTTCTGGCCTTATGTTAAAAAAAAAAACTTTTGAATGCGATTTTTGTACTTTCATTCAAAAATTGTCCAATCAGAGCACTGTATATTGGATACACTATTCTAATTTGTCGGTTTTAGAGTTTGAATGCAAACCTCGTACTCGAAATTTTAATGACCGTTTGGGCCTGAATACCACAGAAAAGACCATAAACATTCTTCTGTAAGTGTCTGATAAAACTATCACTCATTGTTATATTAAGTACACACTACCACAATAGCATTTGAACTCAAAATATCTGTAGATGATTATTTTCATGAATTTAAAATTTCATAATTTCACAAGAAAAACTGTACAACATTATTTCATGTTTTATATTTTCATGATCATGATCAGAATTCCATTACATTATCATATGACCTTTAATTTTGGGCATTTTTTAACAAACTGCCAAAATATGCAGAATTTTACATGGTAAATTGGTCTGATTTTGGCATTTTTTTTACTAACTGCCAAATTTGCATCCTGCTCAAAAATCCCACAATATGGTGTGTTATTGGTTTGGATATTAATCTCATACTGTTATGAAAATCCTTTAGAATAAAAAAAAATGGTTGATGATGAATTGAAAATGAGCATTAGGCATAACATTATGTTTTTTTTTATTGTTTTAATTTTTCAATTTGATGTATGTTTTTGTTAGTGTATTTATTTGCTTTCAACATTTCCAGGCAAAATAAACAAAATTAATTAAATTGCATAATTAACATGTTCAGTTGCAAGTAAGAATATATTTACATTTTATTTCTTAGAGTGATGTTATTCAATTTTTTTTTTATGGTAAATATGTTTTGATATGTTTTCAGTCAATTTACATAAATGGGAGAGTTTTTATCTCTTATAAAATTGTATATTTATCTGGTTGCTACAGGATTATCTCCCCTTATGAGATATTCATATTTTTATAGAACTTGTTTACACTTGAGCTGTAAAATTTAGGACTGGAAAAAAAAATTGTAATTGGTCATTGTTACATATGTTAATTGTGAATAAGTAATTAGATATGCTAAGAATAGTATCCAATGAAATTAATTTTCATTCTGTCTGTGGCAATATACTCCTATTGTATGTATACATATATATATAATCCATGTTATATTATAATCGTGCGATATTTCTTAATATTTTATTGTTTGTTAGAATATTATTTTGCACTGGTATTGTTGACATGTAGAATTCTCTATATCCACTTATTATTGTTGACTTTGCAACAACAACAAAATTATTTTGGAAAATTTTGACAGCTTTATTTGTCGTTGATTAATAACTGTTATTTTTCTACAAAATATAATACAGTTTACTCATGATTATTTACAAAGTTATTAATTTTGTTGTATAATTTTCTATGTAGAGTCGACAGCGCTTTGTCACAAATTTTTCAATAGTAATTAATGTAGGCTTTTAATCCTTACTTAACTATTTTATGCTTGGCCAATAGTGCATTTGTCGTTCAAGTGTTCAACTTTATAAATAGTACTAATAAAGTGCTCACTATATAAAGTTAGTAGTCTATTGATATTTAGTTCTTACATTTTAGGCTTTGCATTTAGTACTAATAATGTTCACATTCTTTTCTTGGACAATTAAGCAACTGTGCTCACATTCTTGTCTGTAACAGTAGTGCTCAGGTACTTTTTTTTTGTTAGCATAAGCATATTGTAGTGATTATGTTGTATATATGATTATATAGGGATTTTTTTACATGTGGCAATACTTTTTGCCACATGCTGTAGTTAGCTATTGTCTGAATTATTATCAAGTAATCTCAAAGTAACTTATAAATGTTGACCCAGTCATGGGATGTCACAAATTTTGAAATCGTTTGGCAAAACAAATTATCAATTCATCATGATGTTTCTAAAATGAAAATCTCTTAACTATCAGTTGTCTTGATTTTTAGCGTTCCGATCCGTTTACAAACATGGCCGCCACAGGCAATTCTTGTTTCTGATTGGTTGATTTTTTCGTTGTAATCATAGATACATAAAAGCGATATTTTGAACAAATATGAAATTTTTACAGAATCTCACAATGTACTTTATGTAAAATTTCTTTGAATCTCGTGGTATATTGTTTTAATGACAGTATAATTCTTTGAATCTCATGGCATATTGTTTTAATATTTTTAGAATAGTTTCATGAATCTTGTAGTATATTTTTTAAACAACAGGATAATTCTGTGAATCTTGTGGTATACTGTTTAATCTTTGATAGAATGTATAATTTTTGCCTGAATTTTGTGATATATTGTTTGGTTATATATACTCGCCTTGAATCTCGTGTTTAATAGAAAAAAAATTAATAGAACATATGCATTCTCTCTTGGCTCACAATTGATTTCAAACTTACACACAAGCATTGTATTAGGAATCTCTAGCTTAAGTTTGAAATTGGGCAAAATTCAAAGTGCTACAATTTCAACGAAAAATGATATTTAGAAGATTTTCGACCTGAGGAATAGTGACAAATGCGATTTAAAAATGGCGGCCATTGCAGCCATTATGGTGGCCATTTTGGCAGCTATTTTCAATATGGTCGCCAAAACACATAAAAAATTTCGAAATGCTCCAATTACAAAGAAAATTGATATTTAGGTTTTTTTAGGGGAATGTGATCGTGACCAATGCGATTTCAAAATGGCGGCAAATAGTTGCAGGATGCCAGACATGGGGATGTATGGTTTTCCATCACAGAGAGCGACAGCGTCGTAGACTGTTTTGGGTTAAGTTAATATCTCAGAAAGTATAAAGCTTCTAAGATTACCCATACTTGGTTTAATGATGCATCACTATGTAAAGTATCTGCCAGTATCATGACCTTTGACCTTGACCTTATTTTCACGGTTCAGTGATTTTGTGAAATCTGAGAATAAATCCATATTTCAAAAGCTATAGGAGCTAGACTTCCTATATTTGGTAAGCAGGGCCCAGTTGTTCAAAGCTATCCGCTGGATAAATATTTATCCACTGCATAACTTGTATAGATTGAACTAGACTTATTTAGTGGATAACTTTTGTCCAGCGGTATGGTTGAGTCAGTCATAAAGTAAGTGGACCATAAAATATATCTCTGCTGGCTCCGCTGGCGGCCCAGTTTATTTGTCCAACCGGAACCAAAGATGGATCGTTTGTAAAAGACCTCACATAAAACATTTCGGCACAGTTTCAAATTATTTTGCATTGTAATTTCATAGGAGAACATTTTTGAAAATCGACCAATCAGAATCGAAGAACGCCTCTGGTGACGATGTATTTCATCAAACCAGAGCGAAATGTAGATCGATTGTAGGGAACCTTCCCCTCAACATCCCTGCCAAGTTTAGTTAATATCCATCAAGCGTTTTCAGAGAAGATGGAAATGTTAAAAATTAACAGACGGACGGTTTTCTGTATGTGTTTTCGTTTTGGTTATTATAATTATTTTGTATTGTTTGTAGTTATTGTCTGTTCTCTTGGCCAAGTCTTTGTCCCTGGATTGTCACGAATTTTGATCACTGTTCTAACCTTTATTCCCTTCCAAAAGAACGACGAAAGATCAGCATGTCAACTTCATTTGCACAGTGACCTCTAGAAATGCCCCACCGAAAGGTGTTACGGTCAAACATCAGAGACACTTTGCAAAAAGAAACAACCCTATTAGACTGGGAAAAGGGGGCAAAATTTTTGAAAGGTTGTCCTGATGAGTGAATGTGACATTTAAGACAATAATTATAAATTTCATTTCGTATATAAATTGCTGCATTTTATTTCTAAAATGAGGATTTAACAGTAGTTATGTAGTGCCTTCTGACGGGACAAAATATCCAGTGTTAAAGTTTTCTTTCAATGTCGTAACAAAACCAAAAATAAGTCGTATACCTCGAGTCTCCAACCCCAAAAATTCTTATTTGGTAAAAACTCGTTATTTTAGGTTTAAATACAATAATTGAACATTCATATTTAATAAGAATAAAGCAGTGAACATATATGACACGAAAAACTTAACATTATATCTGTAAAATGTACAGAAATGGTCCTTTTACGTACCCATGACAAAATATATCGTGTTTCGCTGGTCGGTTTTATGTCAATAGCTTTTTTTTTTTTTAGAGCAAACCGATGTCCTAAAACAAACACACATTATCATAACTGATAATCAAGTTGCCGAAACGCTATGGTATTAAAGCACACATTTCAATGAAACACCGACAATAGCAGAGAATGCACTTACTGGTGTGGAAATTTGACGGGTTTTTTTTCGCCATTTTCTCCAACCAAATAGGTTCGACCCCATGCATAAGGGAAATCATAGAAATGCAGGGCGATGTTAAGAGATATACAGAGAAGACATTGAAAAAAAGATAATTACAAATTAAATACATTATCACGAAGGTCGTATAGACAATATGTTATTATAAAAAAATATATAAGCAAATTTGCAAATTTTGTCAAAAATGGAATTTAAAGTCAATGCATTTTGGATAAAAAGGAATATTAGCATAGTATTTTGGATAAAACAGAATTTTAAATCGTGCCATTTTTAGTTCTTAAGGATTTTTCATATCTAAATTTTCTAATTTCTATTTAATTTTAAAATTCTTTGGCTAAAACAGAATTTTAAGTCATGCCATTTTTGTTTTAAAGTTGTGATCCCCCATATTCTCAAATCGTATCATTTTGGTTGAACATGATTTTCACCCACAATTTCACAATCCATTACAGATTTATGTGATATTCTACGAGTACTTTGGTTTTCTCCACCGAATGGCATTAAATGCTCATCTGTTGAATAAAAGATGTAGAAACTTTAATACTAATATTGAAGAAACAACAATAAAAATATACAATATAAGAAAATCTTGTTTAAATTGATTTTAAAGAAGATATACAAAAAAACAAATATATATATATTTTTAAAAGAATCTCATTTTGGAAATTGAATGTGTGCATATTAATTATTTTAGCGATTTATCACTTATTTTATTTAGAATCTCAGCATAATTGTACACCATCATACATTTGTATATTTATTTGTGTGGAAATTACCTTGTAGTGGTTGTTGATAAAATTCAAAATGTCTGCTTTTATTTCTGTTTGTTATTTACTAAAATAGCCATACTGTCATCACTATAATTTCTCATTTTTTGTCAAGTCTTATACATAAGTCTATCAAAAAGATAATCAGAAGCCGTTATTTGAAGAAGGGGGCTTTATGGTGTTTAACGCAACTTTCAACAATATTTTAGTTATATCATGGCGGTCAGTTTAAATGGTGGAGGAAACTGGAGGACCCAGAGAAAACCACCGACCAAGTCACTGACAAACTTTATCACATAATGTTATATCAAGTACACCTCATCATGAATTAGGTTCTAACTCACAACTTCAGTGGTGATAGACACTGATTGCACATGTAGTTGCAAATCCAACTACCAAGGACAGACAATACAATGGCCAAACGAAAAAGGATAAAAAGGCTAACAATGGTCAACATAACAATAGTACTACACAGAAAAAGATTGAGCAACACAAATCCCACTAAAAAACGAGGGTGAGCTCAGGTGTTCAGGTAGAGTAAGCCGTTCCTTCTCTGCTAGTTGCACCACTCATGTCACTCATGAAATGAAGAAAGAACATATCTGTGGTCATTTGTGAGGTAGATAATTTGTAACAATTAACCAAGTCATGATAAACTTTTGAAATGATGACTTCAACTTAGTTACTGACTAGGATCCCTTAGTTTAGTAGCTTTCTTGTTACTGGTAACATAATGAACACCTCATGGTTGCTGTTACTATAAATAGATCATAGAGGGTAAATACACCTTCAGATTCAATTAATACACATTATATTTTTCCATCAAATGAGTTGATCCAAGATGGTTGCTGTTACTATAAATAGAAATATTTTAAACTGCTACATGTTTTATGAACTTGATTGGTTTGGCTTTACTGTGTTTAACACCACTTTCAACAATATTTCAGTTATATGGTGGCGGTATGAATTTGAAGGGACGAAAAACATTTCCAAAATCTCGTAGACAAATCTCAATAAGAGGAAAAATTGATACCCCTAAAACAAAAACACCACCGCTCACTTTCCTGTCTTGGTACAAATTCAATAGAAAGTGGCAAAGTAATATTACACCAGTTTTGGGTGAAGAAAATTTCCCCCTGAAAATTCAATTTGGAATACGGCGGTTCCTTTACTAAGCTATTCATGCATGTTTCAAACCGAAATATGTTCCCAACAACTAGAAATCTGCAAATCCGTGTGCATATTTGTGTACCTCGCCATTGTTGTGGAGACTGATTAACTTTCGGTTGTTTTGTTCCGATGATTGCCGATCATGACCTCGTGAAGAAAAGATAAACAATCATGGATGCTGAGGTAAGCACGCACACATTCCTGACAATGATTATTGAGGAAACTGTGTGTTTCATGTCGTGTGAACCAATTTTTTTTTGCAATTATTCTTATGTGGTACACACGGAATATATTTTTATTTTTTTTCATCAACTGAACATTGCATGAGCGATAATCTTCCCGAAAGAGTTCAAATCTTGGGTCACGCGCATATCCTTTACATTACTGTACGGGGCAACAGAATTATCTGCTGTCAAATATTTTGCGATTTGCTCTTAAAATCTGCTTTTGAGTGGATTTTTAATGTTATGCAGTTGATTTTAGTTAAAATTAAGTGACATATTAAGTAAAAATATTTAATCCAAAAATTCTACGATATTTGCCTTTCATATTACTTTAAGCCTCCCCTCTTAGAGAAATGATGGGTTCATACAAGCAGTGTTTTCCACATGTGAGTAAAATGTGAACCCTCACATACAACTCTGTGTTATGAACATTATACATATAAAATGTGAACCCTCACATACAACTCGGTGTTATGAACATTATACATATAAAATGTGAACCCTCACATACAACTCGGTGTTATGAACATTATACATATAAAATGTGAACCCTCACATACAACTCGGTGTTATGAACATTATACATATAAAATGTGAACCCTCACATACAACTCGGTGTTATGAACATTATACATATAAAATGTGAACCCTCAGATACAACTCTGTGTTATGAACATTATACATATAAAATGTGAACCCTCAGATACAACTCGGTGTTATGAACATTATACATATAAAATGTGAACCCTCACATACAACTCGGTGTTATGAACATTATACATATAAAATGTGAACTCTCACATACAACTCGGTGTTATGAACATTATACATATAAAATGTGAACCCTCAGATACAACTCGGTGCTATGAACATTATACATATAAAATGTGAACCCTCACATACAACTCGGTGTTATGAACATTATACATATAAAATGTGAACCCTCACATACAACTCGGTGTTATGAACATTATACATATAAAATGTGAACTCTCACATACAACTCGGTGTTATGAACATTATACATATAAAATGTGAACCCTCAGATACAACTCGGTGCTATGAACATTATACATATAAAATGTGAACCCTCACATACAACTCGGTGTTATGAACATTATACATATAAAATGTGAACCCTCACATACAACTCGGTGTTATGAACATTATACATATAAAATGTGAACCCTCACATACAACTCGGTGCTATGAACATTATACATATAAAATGTGAACCCTCACATACAACTCGGTGTTATGAACATTATACATATAAAATGTGAACTCTCACATACAACTCGGTGTTATGAACATTATACATATAAAATGTGAACCCTCACATACAACTCGGTGTTATGAACATTATACATATAAAATGTGAACCCTCACATACAACTCGGTGTTATGAACATTATACATATAAAATGTGAACCCTCACATACAACTCGGTGTTATGAACATTATACATATAAAATGTGAACCCTCACATACAACTCGGTGTTATGAACATTATACATATAAAATGTGAACCCTCACATACAACTCGGTGTTATGAACATTATACATATAAAATGTGAACCCTCACATACAACTCGGTGCTATGAACATTATACATATAAAATGTGAACCCTCACATACAACTCGGTGTTATGAACATTATACATATAAAATGTGAACCCTCACATACAACTCGGTGTTATGAACATTATACATATAAAATGTGAACCCTCACATACAACTCGGTGTTATGAACATTATACATATTATATTTAATCTTCGTGACACAGAAGTCGTCATATGTATCTAATATTAGTTCTAATAAAGACAGCTGATAGCCTCAACAATTATTTAAATATTTGATAGTAAAGGAGGCCATCGTAAGACAATAGTTAACTTTGAACCACAATCTAATTGACAAAGACCACCTGCTGTCATCTGTATGCAGTTGACATACAAATGTATACTTTTCAACAAGGTGTTGATATCTTTGGAGATAAGATGAGACGATTCTTTAAAAAATTCTGATCTCAGAAGGGGGTTATGGTGATTAACGCCACTTTCAACAATAGTTTAGTTATATCGTGGCGGTCAGTTTTATTTGTGGAGGAAACTAGAGGACTCGGAGAAAACCACCGACCTGCCGCTGTCACTAACAAACTTTATCACATAATGTTGTATCGAGTACACCTCGCCTGAGTGGAATTTGAACTCAACGTTAGTGGTGATAGGCACTGATTGAATACGATCACGACCACGACGGCCCCTTGATCTCAGAGTGTGATTACGTAATAATTCTAAGATGATGAGTGATTATGTTGATGGTATATCCAGTTATTATGTTGATGGTATATCCAGTTATTATGTTGATGGTATATCCAGTTATTATGTTGATGGTATATCCAGTGATTATGTTGATGGTATATCCAGTTATTATGTTGATGGTATATCCAGTGATTATGTTGATGGTATATCCAGTTATTATGTTGATGGTATATCCAGTTATTATGTTGATGGTATATCTAGTTATTATGTTGATGGTATATCCAGTTATTATGTTGATGGTATATCCAGTGATTATGTTGATGGTATATCCAGTTATTATGTTGATGGTATATCCAGTTATTATGTTGATGGTATATCCAGTGATTATGTTGATGGTATATCCAGTTATTATGTTGATGGTATATCCAGTTATTATGTTGATGGTATATCCAGTTATTATGTTGATGGTATATCCAGTGATTATGTTGATGGTATATCCAGTTTTTATGTTGATGGTATATCCAGTGATTATGTTGATGGTATATCCAGTTATTATGTTGATGGTATATCCAGTGATTATGTTGATGGTATATCCAGTTATTATGTTGATGGTATATCCAGTGATTATGTTGATGGTATATCCAGTTATTATGTTGATGGTATATCCAGTGATTATGTTGATGGTATATCCAGTTATTATGTTGATGGTATATCCAGTTATTATGTTGATGGTATATCCAGTTATTATGTTGATGGTATATCCAGTTATTATGTTGATGGTATATCCAGTTATTATGTTGATGGTATATCCAGTTATTATGTTGATGGTATATCTAGTTATTATGTTGATGGTATATCCAGTTATTATGTTGATGGTATATCCAGTGATTATGTTGATGGTATATCCAGTGATTATGTTGATGGTATATCCAGTGATTATGTTGATGGTATATCCAGTGATTATGTTGATGGTATATCCAGTTATTATGTTGATGGTATATCTAGTTATTATGTTGATGGTATATCCAGTTATTATGTTGATGGTATATCCAGTTATTATGTTGATGGTATATCCAGTTACAATGTTGATGGTATATCCAGTTATTATGTTGATGGTATATCCAGTGATTATGTTGATGGTATATCCAGTTATTATGTTGATGGTATATCCAGTGATTATGTTGATGGTATATCCAGTTATTATGTTGATGGTATATCTAGTTATTATGTTGATGGTATATCCAGTTATTATGTTGATGGTATATCCAGTTATTATGTTGATGGTATATCCAGTTATTATGTTGATGGTATATCCAGTGATTATGTTGATGGTATATCCAGTTATTATGTTGATGGTATATCTAGTTATTATGTTGATGGTATATCCAGTGATTATGTTGATGGTATATCTAGTTATTATGTTGATGGTATATCCAGTTATTATGTTGATGGTATATCCAGTTATTATGTTGATGGTATATCCAGTTATTATGTTGATGGTATATCCAGTGATTATGTTGATGGTATATCTAGTTATTATGTTGATGGTATATCCAGTTATTATGTTGATGGTGTATCCAGTGATTATGTTGATGGTATATCCAGTTATTATGTTGATGGTATATCCAGTGATTATGTTGATGGTATATCCAGTGATTATGTTGATGGTATATCTAGTTATTATGTTGATGGTATATCCAGTTATTATGTTGATGGTATATCCAGTTATTATGTTGATGGTATATCCAGTTATTATGTTGATGGTATATCCAGTTATTATGTTGATGGTATATCCAGTGATTATGTTGATGGTATATCCAGTGATTATGTTGATGGTATATCCAGTGATTATGTTGATGGTATATCTAGTTATTATGTTGATGGTCTATCTAGTTATTATGTTGATGGTATATCTAGTTATTATGTTGATGGTATATCCAGTGATTATGTTGATGGTATATCCAGTTATTATGTTGATGGTATATCCAGTGATTATGTTGATGGTATATCTAGTTATTATGTTGATGGTATATCCAGTTATTATGTTGATGGTATATCTAGTTATTATGTTGATGGTATATCTAGTTATTATGTTGATGGTATATCCAGTGATTATGTTGATGGTATATCCAGTGATTATGTTGATGGTATATCCAGTGATTATGTTGATGGTATATCAAGTTATTATGTTGATGGTATGTCCAGAGATTATGTTGATGGTATATCCAGTGATTATGTTGATGGTTTATCCAGTTATTATGTTGATGGTATATCCAGTTATTATGTTGATGGTATATCCAGTTATTATGTTGATGGTATATCCAGTTATTATGTTGATGGTATATCCAGTGATTATGTTGATGGTATATCTAGTTATTATGTTGATGGTATATCCAGTTATTATGTTGATGGTATATCTAGTTATTATGTTGATGGTATATCCAGTTATTATGTTGATGGTATATCCAGTGATTATGTTGATGGTATATCCAGTGATTATGTTGATGGTATATCCAGTGATTATGTTGATGGTATATCCAGTTATTATGTTGATGGTATATCCAGTTATTATGTTGATAGTATATCCAGTGATTATGTTGATGGTATATCTAGTTATTATGTTGATGGTATATCCAGTTATTATGTTGATGGTATATCCAGTTATTATGTTGATGGTATATCCAGTTATTATATTGATGGTATATCCAGTTATTATGTTGATGGTATATCCAGTGATTATGTTGATGGTATATCCAGTGATTATGTTGATGGTATATCCAGTTATTATGTTGATGGTATATCCAGTGATTATGTTGATGGTATATCCAGTGATTATGTTGATGGTATATTCAGTGATTATGTTGATGGTATATCCAGTTATTATGTTGATGGTATATCCAGTTATTATGTTGATGGTATATCCAGTTATTATGTTGATGGTATATCCAGTTATTATGTTGATGGTATATCCAGTGATTATGTTGATGGTATATCTAGTTATTATGTTGATGGTATATCCAGTTATTATGTTGATGGTATATCCAGTGATTATGTTGATGGTATATCCAGTGATTATGTTGATGGTATATCTAGTTATTATGTTGATGGTATATCCAGTTATTATGTTGATGGTATATCTATTTATTATGTTGATGGTATATCTAGTTATTATGTTGATGGTATATCTAGTTATTATGTTGATGGTATATCTAGTTATTATGTTGATGGTATATCCAGTTATTATGTTGATGGTATATCTAGTTATTATGTTGATGGTATATCCAGTTATTATGTTGATGGTATATCTAGTTATTATGTTGATGGTATATCCAGTGATTATGTTGATGGTATATCCAGTTATTATGTTGATGGTATATCCAGTGATTATGTTGATGGTATATCTAGTTATTATGTTGATGGTATATCTAGTTAATATGTTGATGGTATATCCAGTTATTATGTTGATGGTATATCTAGTTATTATGTTGATGGTATATCCAGTTATTATGTTGATGGTATATCTAGTTATTATGTTGATGGTATATCCAGTTATTATGTTGATGGTATATCCAGTGATTATGTTGATGGTATATCCAGTGATTATGTTGATGGTATATCCAGTGATTATGTTGATGGTATATCCAGTTATTATGTTGATGGTATATCCAGTGATTATGTTGATGGTATATCTAGTTATTATGTTGATGGTATATCCAGTTATTATGTTGATGGTATATCTAGTTATTATGTTGATGGTATATCTAGTTATTATGTTGATGGTATATCCAGTGATTATGTTGATGGTATATCCAGTTATTATGTTGATGGTATATCCAGTTATTATGTTGATGGTATATCTAGTTATTATGTTGATGGTATATCTAGTTATTATGTTGATGGTATATCTAGTTATTATGTTGATGGTATATCCAGTGATTATGTTGATGGTATATCCAGTTATTATGTTGATGGTATATCCAGTTATTATGTTGATGGTATATCTAGTTATTATGTTGATGGTATATCTAGTTATTATGTTGATGGTATATCCAGTGATTATGTTGATGGTATATCCAGTTATTATGTTGATGGTATATCCAGTTATTATGTTGATGGTATATCTAGTTATTATGTTGATGGTATATCTAGTTATTATGTTGATGGTATATCTAGTTATTATGTTGATGGTATATCTAGTTATTATGTTGATGGTATATCCAGTTATTATGTTGATGGTATATCTAGTTATTATGTTGATGGTATATCCAGTTATTATGTTGATGGTATATCTAGTTATTATGTTGATGGTATATCCAGTGATTATGTTGATGGTATATCCAGTTATTATGTTGATGGTATATCCAGTGATTATGTTGATGGTATATCTAGTTATTATGTTGATGGTATATCTAGTTATCATGTTGATGGTATATCCAGTTATTATGTTGATGGTATATCTAGTTATTATGTTGATGGTATATCCAGTTATTATGTTGATGGTATATCTAGTTATTATGTTGATGGTATATCTAGTTATTATGTTGATGGTATATCCAGTGATTATGTTGATGGTATATCTAGTTATTATGTTGATGGTATATCTAGTTATTATGTTGATGGTATATCCAGTGATTATGTTGATGGTATATCCAGTTATTATGTTGATGGTATATCTAGTTATTATGTTGATGGTATATCTAGTTATTATGTTGATGGTATATCCAGTGATTATGTTGATGGTATATCCAGTGATTATGTTGATGGTATATCTAGTTATTATGTTGATGGTATATCCAGTTATTATGTTGATGGTATATCCAGTGATTATGTTGATGGTATATCTAGTTATTATGTTGATGGTATATCCAGTTATTATGTTGATGGTATATCCAGTGATTATGTTGATGGTATATCCAGTGATTATGTTGATGGTATATCCAGTGATTATGTTGATGGTATATCCAGTGATTATGTTGATGGTATATCCAGTGATTATGTTGATGGTATATCCAGTGATTATGTTGATGGTATATCCAGTGATTATGTTGATGGTATATCCAGTGATTATGTTGATGGTATATCTAGTTATTATGTTGATGGTATATCCAGTTATTATGTTGATGGTATATCCAGTGATTATGTTGATGGTATATCCAGTTATTATGTTGATGGTATATCCAGTGATTATGTTGATGGTATATCCAGTGATTATGTTGATGGTATATCCAGTGATTATGTTGATGGTATATCCAGTTATTAAGCTTGTAATAAAGGATACAACAAATAGTTAGGTTTGCTGCATACTTTGACAGTAAAGACTGGTTAATGATGAATATTTAGACAAACGAGATCATTTCGATTTTCCCATTGTGAACTTCCCATTTATATGTAGCAACATTCCAGCAGCACATGCATATGGAGTATATCTCTCTCAGTTGATAAGATAATCCAGAGCGTATGATTTCTATCATAAATTCCTTGATAGAGGGTTGTTGCTGACAAGGTAACCCGAATAATCCAGTCGTTATATTACGGTTTGCTACATTAACATCATCGCTGATTGGCTCTTTCAGGAGAGTTCAAGCCCTCGAGTAGCGATAGTGGATAGAGGGCGCCGAATTATTCGAGTTACTGACAAAGTAGCTACTGAACCAAGTGTTCCTAGTGGTTAAGTTGAAGTCATCACTTCGACAGTTTGACAGTTGCCATTGTGGTTAAGTTGATTAACTGTTATCTGTGTCACAAATGACCCCGGAAATGTTTCATTCTTCGTAATCACAATCTCAGCCTTTTCTTGTTCATTATAATAATAATAATAATTTTTTTCATTTATAGAGGGTTACACAGTTAGTTAATAACTAATCTTCCCTGAGGCCCTCATTGACATATTTAAACATACATTGTAAAGTAGACTATATAAATTAATAAAAATGAAGACAAACTGTTCACCCAAGTACAGACAGATGATAGTAATTTATAACCAAATATCACACAGGTACAGGTCTTCTTCTGTTTCCATGTATTTTCGGATGCTATTTCCCATTTCTCTCCAAACACTTAGGGCTAATACGATATGATTAATAGCATACAACAAGTACCTGAGAATATCTAGGATTACAAACTGTAATGTCTACTGAAATATTCGTTGCATTCCCATATCTTTCTTGTCAATGTTTTCGACGTCTTTTGCTATTCCTCTCGAAGCACAGGATAATGCATCGTCGGTAACCCACGGTTGATTCCGATACGTTCCTCTCTCTCCATTCGTTCCTCTCTCTCCAATGGAGAGAGAGGAACGTATCGGAATCAACCGTGGGCTACCGACGATGAGGATACAGTTATTTCTACAGACTATAGTGATAACATTATATCTTAGGGAAAATCATGCATCGTACTTATATTTACTGTGAAATATATTAATTATGGATTTTGACGGCGCCTTTCTCAAAAAAGAAATTGCGGCCGTAAAAGAATATTTATGGAATGTATGATAATATTATATGTAATTTACTTAATTTAATGTTGTTATTTATATAAGTATCGTCGGATGGCGTGAGATTTTTTTTTGGATAAAATTTCTGGACTTCGGTAGAATTCATAATAGATCTATCTGCCTTATAATATACATGATTAACGTGGATTTAGCATAAGTAACTTAGTAAAAATTTACAGAAGAATAGTGAATACATGTAGTTTTACTTTTGTAAAGTTGCTATTTCTGAGTAAAAGTGATTGGATAATTATGGTGTTTAACACCATTTTCAACAATATTTCAGTTATATCGTGGTCAATGCCGTCTTAACGCATGAGCACGTTGGGAAGTTGGGCCCATCCTAATCTATGTATGTTGTGTACAGCATGTTTTTTTAATGCTTAAACACTGATTTTGTTGAAAGTACCAATACAATAAATATATGTTTAATTTTATTGACCATTTACATTTTTATTCCTGCGAGTTGTTGTGTAGGTAAAGGGCCCCAGTGCACTGTTTTGTCCGGGACCTATAATGCTGTTAAGATGGCCCTGATCGTGGCGTCAGTTTTATTGGTGGAGGAAACCGGAGTACCCGGGGGAAACCACCGACCTGCCGCAAGTCACTGACTTTTATCACGTAATGTTACAGGTGTTATCGACGGACTAACTAGCCTACATATACTTTTATCCTGTGATACGTTTATAAGGTGTTCCTCTGTGCTTTTGTTTTGTTGTGTAGTTGTCCAGCTTCAGCATATTTACAATCAAGCGTATACATGAAAATATATTTATTATGTCCAGATTCTGCATTCCATTTATATGATTCAATCCAGAGTAACAATAACTATTCTTAATACATAAAAAAAATAACCTTGTTGGATGCTGGCCTTCCGAACCCCTACTAGATAGTAGATTGTAAAATAATTTAGCATTGTTCTCGCTTTAATGTTAATAATATAATTGCTGCTATATAATAAAGTTCTGTATAAGGTTGTAAATGTGGCGGAATATCGTATCTTAAATTCATATCGATTAATGCTGGAAGTTTGTAAACATTGGACTGGTTCCTAGTAAGCTAGATAAAAATGGCGACCTCTTGCTAGTAGAATGGTAAATATTTGTAACAGAATATCAGCTCCCTGATATCGACTTTGACTCAAGTTATCTTATTCTAAAATGTTACTTAATACGTAATGGAGTTATTAATATATTTGGCTCAGAGAACCGTTAATTCTGTATCGTAATGGAGTTATTAATATATTTGGCTCAGAGAACCGTCAATTCTGTATCGAAATGGAGTTATTAATATATTTGGCTCAGAGAACCGTTAATTCTGTATCGTAATGTAGTTATTAATATATTTGACTCGGAGAACCATTAATTCTTTATCGAAATGCATCTTGAACCTGAAATTTGGCTCAGTTCTGTATGATGCGTCCTTGACGACAGTCAGATATGAGATGCCGAAACGTCAAATCGACGCTGTTATTTATACCTCCGGCAAAATCATTGCGCGGCTCACATAACAGAAAATCGCTTATTACTTATTACTAATTATTATATTCCTGGCTCACGGCATAGAATATGCATCTAGTTTCATAAATCAGTAAAAGTTTGTCGTTACTTCAATGAAATAGAGAAAGTTAATAATAAAACGATAACAATCCATATGAAAGAAACCGCATTTGACACTTATTAATTATGACTCATAATACAGTATTCGGCAATGATTTAGGTAATTTCTAAAATAACACCGACTGGAATTAATAATAGTCCATACAATAACTAGCCAAAGGTGTATTAGTGTATTATTACCATCTAAGACTTACATATTTTAGAAATTTAACCCCAACTTCTGAAATGTCAGATACATTTAGTACATTACTTTGATAAAATTAATGACACATATAAAGTCTAGACCAGTACGTTTATAACACAGGTATCGGTTACACCTCGGCATGAACGGGATTCTAACTCACAACATTAGTCGTGATTGTCACTGATTGCATAATATGTAGTTACAACTACCATACGATCACGACCACGACTTCCCCCTGAATGGATGAATGATAATTTTGAAATAGGTGTAGATTAAAGCCAAATTTTCGAATTATTGAAATTTTAAATTAGTATAAATATATTGTATTCTAACTCTGATATTGGAAGCTACTATGTGACTGAGCCCGGCTTTGTAGGTATGTATAGTGAATCACAAAGAGACACAATAACTCTACTTTAATGAGGTTCTCTACATCTGTACTATCTCCGCGCAAAAGTTGTCAAATATAGCCTTATTGGACTGCATAAAAATTTAATAAAATAAGATAAGGTAATAAATAGAAATCTTATTGTTTTACCTGAAAATATGACTCATTTGATGTAGGAGTTATTGCCCTTCGCCCAGTGTAGATGCACAGAAATTAGTTATGTTTTCGTATGCCCACACTAGCCGACACCCAACTTTGGTCTCAAACATCCGTTGGATATACACGAAAATACTTTTGGTGTTTTTTTATATGTGAAATACATGTATATATAGACAAGAAAGGAGTATAAGATCTTTTGCAATGTCAATTGCAAAATACCTAATGTGGTTTACCTCCTTCATCGTCACGGGTTGCAAGACGTAGGAGAAAGTGTCCAACCATTCAACAAAAGAATGAATGGACACAGAAGTGACCTTACGAAAAAGACGCTGTTGCCCGTGAGTCAACACCTTGTGTCGCCGGGGCACTCATTGGATGACTGATCATGAATG
Organism: Bathymodiolus septemdierum; assembly: GCA_963383655.1. Classification (NCBI taxonomy): domain Eukaryota; kingdom Metazoa; phylum Mollusca; class Bivalvia; order Mytilida; family Modiolidae; genus Bathymodiolus; species Bathymodiolus septemdierum. The sequence continues at coordinate 38,363,808 of OY726530.1, read as the reverse complement.
TGGTCACCGGATCATGACATTAAAGTTACTTTAATGTGATCGATGTACTGATTTACTTACAGTTTAATATTTCTTTGATGTCGAAATATTTGACAACTCAATTAACCAATCTTTAATTAAATAAACCAACTAAAGTTTCCATGTTATTGTAGATAGTAAACGAGTCAGTCTTGTGTACCCGATTGCTTGAGTGATGAATTAAAGCTTTGATACGTTAAGATGCTAACCACCATTTAACACAAGTAACTAAGGTTGTAACCACCCAGAAAATCTATAAAACTTGCGTAGTAACTGCTCTTTTCATAGTTTTGACACTTTAAATATCAAAGACATCAACATATCATAGCAGTGTTTTGTTCGTAACAATTCTTAATGTAATACTACTGATATGTAATGTAGTATTAGGACAATGATGTTAGGTGGTGTGTGGTTGCAATTGAGGACTTAATTATCCCTGAGCCAGTGGATATGGACGACACTGCTTTGCCTATTTTCTATACTGTCTATTTCCAATCGTAACTACTCGGCCATTCTCGCTACCCTGCAAATAACCTCGTATGCATTAGGCGTATAAATCGCACTACTTTTCACATGTCAGTTACATGAAAGTTTGATAAAGTTATATTTTAAGCAATTTTCTATATTTCAATTAAAGTTTTAATTAGTTTTGCATGATTAGATTTTACTTAGTATGTCTTCCATATTGGATTTTCGTGGACTATATTTTTGTGCGGCTTAACTTAACTTAACTTCCGGGAAACAATTTAAGAAGAATTTCTACTATGTACGTACGAGGTTATTTGCAGGCTAGCGAGAATGGCCGAGTAGTTACGATTGTGTCTATTTCGTATAAGACCGTCGTTTGCTTTGCTATATTATAGGTTTTCAAACATCGTACACACTCGGAACCCAATCTCCCATACAGAGTTGTCGGACCTTGCAGGCTCTCTATCTCTGTAAACGTCTCAAAAGTAGTCCCAAAACACGTGATCATGTAACGAACGAACATGTGACAATTTTTTATGTAGATATATACAATACTTGTGCACTGTCGAAGCATATAGGTAATATATGTATGAGGCTTAGAAACGGGGGGAAATGTGAGGCTTTGCCGAGCCTTTTCCCGCGTTTCGCGCCGAATACACATATTCACCTATATGCTTCGACAGTGCACATGTATTGTATTTATCCTGCAATTTTAAATCGTAAATAAACGTTTACTGGACGATGATAAAAGTATGTGAAATAATTTTGTGTATGTATTTGAAAACAATATCCCCCGATGTGCCCCGTTTTACATTTGTATGTTCTATTTAGGGAACGACCATTTAAGTTGAAAGGGGGAGGGGGGGGGGGGGGGGGGGGAGGGGGGGGGGGTATGTTTTTATTCTAAAAAAATATTCTGATTCCCAATATTGCTGAAAAAAATATTCTGATTTTGGTGGAGGGAAAAAAAAAAAATCTGATTCAAAGTTTTTGTCATATAACCTAATGTTGAATTCTGGAAAAAAAATTTCGCGCTTTCAGCGACAACAAAAATAAATATTCGAACTCGTGTTATCCGAAAACAAATTTCTGAACGAAACAAAAAACAATACCCCCCCTGCAAGTTAAATGGTCGGTCCCTTATAACTGACCAATATAAAAAAAAATATTGGGCAGGCTATTTTGGTCGGTAAATGTTGACATTGCAGGATAAATTCAAAAGCTTGCCTTTGACAGTCCCTCAACACGATGTTCTTGTCATAATCTTTAACAATTGTATCAAATGTTGACATTTTATCGGATGAATAAGTAAACCAAACTACTCAGGATAGGAAAACGCTTCACAAAAATATAATCCCTATAAATATAGCTTTTTTAAAATGGTATTTCGCCTCAAATAAAATCATATTTCACGTCAAAACTAAAGATATTGTATATGCAAAAAAGACGAATAGCGTCTTAGAAGTAAAATCTATCTAGTATATTAATATTTTACAAGAATCTTGTTAAATCGAGACGTTTACAGAGATAGAGAACCTGCAAGGACCGACATCTCTGTATGGGAGATTGACTCGGAGCCCTTTCGATGTTTCTGCACTCTTCACTTTTAATGGGATAGCCAAGAAATATTCCGAGATTGGCCTAGTGGCCTCGAATATGGATCCGGAGTCCTGTAAGTGTAACGTCAAAATATTGCTAATCGGATTTTCGCAGTTGCTCAGGTGCTCCGGGAGGGTAGGCATTTCCTGCTCCACGTGTAGTGGCACCCGTCGTGCTACTCTTGTTGAAATCCCGGTGATAAGTCATGAATGAGAGAAGGACAGGAGTCTAATTACGACAAACGGAACATATCTGTGATCATCTGTGACACAGATATTCCGTAACGGTTAAGATATGATATAGTTTGGACAAGCAGAGCAACTTTTATAATATACCCAGCAGCTGGGTGAATTCTGAAGAGAAAGGGAAGTTAGAATTTATACATTGTGCACAAAAAATGAAATTGGCGATGAATTCCACTATTTATTTTCATGCGATCATTTTAATAACCAAAGAAAATTGGACATTAAAGAAAATTTTAGAAACAGACGTTATACATTTTACTTTGAATTTTAAGGAATCGATGACATCTAAAACTACAAAAATATTAGATTATTGTTATCATTATATTGTCATTGTAAATAAAGATGTATGCCCTACCAGTTAACTGAACTCCATATCTACAAAAATATACATAATGTAAATACTGTTATACATGTAGTTTAACGTGTATCTCTATTCCATGTTTATATATTGGAGATAAAGATAGAGAGATCTGAATGATTCATCAGTTCATAATGGGTAGAGTCTCGGGTACAAGGGCTAATTAACACTGTTAGAATTGTAGAGTCTCAGGTACAAGGACTAATTACCACTGTTAGAATGGGTAGAGTCTCGGGTATAAGTGGTAGAACTACGGGTACAAGGGCTAATCAACACTTAGAATTGTAGAGTCTCGGGTATAAGGACTAATTAACAATGTTAGAATGGGTAGAGTCTCGGGTATAAGTGGAAGAACCACGGGTACAAGTGCTAATTAACACTGCTAGAATGGATAGAGTCTCGGGTATAAGGGGTAGAACCACGGGCACAAGGGCTAATCAAAACTTAGAATTGTAGAGTCTCGGATATAAGTGGAAGAACCACGGGTACAATGATTAATTAACACTGTTAATATTGTAGTCTCTGGTATAAGGGGTAGAATCACGGGTACAAGGGCTAATTAACAGTAAACACTGTTAGAATGGTAGAGTCTCGGGAATAAGTGGTAGAACCACGGGTACAAGAGCTAATTAACAGTTAGAATGGTAGAGTCTCAGATATAAAGAATAGAACCACGGGAACAAGGGCTAATTAACACTGTTAAAATGGGTAGAGTCTCGGGTATAAGGGGTAGAACCACGGGAACAAGGGCTAATTAACACCTTTATAATGGGTAGAATCTCGGGTATAAGGGGTAGAACCACGGGTAAAATTGTCAATTAACACTGTTAGAATGGTAGAGTCTTGGGTATAAAGAGGTAGAACCACGGGTACAATGATCAATTAACACTGTTAGAATGGTAGAGTCTCGGGTATAAAGAGGTAGAACCACGGGTACAATGATCAATTAACACTGTTAGAATGGTAGAGTCTCGGGTATAAAGAGGTAGAACCACGGGTATAATGATCAATTAACACTGTTAGAATGGTAGAATCTCGGGTATAAAGAGGTAGAACCACGAGTACAATTATCAATTAACACTGTTAGAATGGTAGAGTCTCGGGTATAAAGAGGTAGAACCACGGGTACAATGATCAATTAACACTGTAAGAATGGTAGAGTCTCGGGTATAAAGAGGTAGAACCACGGGTACAATGATCAATTAACACTGTAAGAATGGTAGAGTCTCGGGTATAAAGAGGTAGAACCACGGGTACAATGATCAATTAACACTGTTAGAATGGTAGAGTCTCGAGTATAAAGAGGTAGAACCACGGGTACAATGATCAATTAACACTGTTAGAATGGTAGAGTCTCGGGTATAAAGAGGTAGAACCACGGGTACAATGATCAATTAACACTGTTAGAATGGTAGAGTCTCGGGTATAAAGAGGTAGAACCACGGGTACAATGATCAATTAACACTGTTAGAATGGTAGAGTCTCGGGTATAAAGAGGTAGAACCACGGGTACAATGATCAATTAACACTGTAAGAATGGTAGAGTCTCGGGTATAAAGAGGTAGAACCACGGGTACAATGATCAATTAACACTGTTAGAATGGTAGAGTCTCGAGTATAAAGAGGTAGAACCACGGGTACAATGATCAATTAACACTGTTAGAATGGTAGAGTCTCGGGTATAAAGAGGTAGAACCACGGGTACAATGATCAATTAACACTGTTAGAATGGTAGAGTCTCGGGTATAAAGAGGTAGAACCACGGGTACAATGATCAATTAACACTGTTAGAATGGTAGAGTCTCGGGTATAAAGAGGTAGAACCACGGGTACAATGATCAATTAACACTGTTAGAATGGTAGAGTCTCGGGTATAAAGAGGTAGAACCACGGGTACAATTATCAATTAACACTGTTGGAATGGTAGAGTCTCGGGTATAAAGAGGTAGAACCACGGGTACAATGATCAATTAACACTGTTAGAATGGTAGAGTCTCGGGTATAAAGAGGTAGAACCACGGGTACAATGATCAATTAACACTGTTAGAATGGTAGAGTCTCGGGTATAAAGAGGTAGAACCACGGGTACAATGATCAATTAACACTGTTAGAATGGTAGAGTCTTGGGTATAAAGAGGTAGAACCACGGGTACAATGATCAATTAACACTGTAAGAATGGTAGAGTCTTGGGTATAAAGAGGTAGAACCACGGGTACAATGATCAATTAACACTGTTAGAATGGTAGAGTCTTGGGTATAAAGAGGTAGAACCACGGGTACAATGATCAATTAACACTGTTAGAATGGTAGAGTCTCGGGTATAAAGAGGTAGAACCACGGGTACAATTATCAATTAACACTGTTAGAATGGTAGAGTCTCGGGTATAAAGAGGTAGAACCACGGGTACAATGATCAATTAACACTGTTAGAATGGTAGAGTCTTGGGTATAAAGAGGTAGAACCACGGGTACAATGATCAATTAACACTGTAAGAATGGTAGAGTCTCGGGTATAAAGAGGTAGAACCACGGGTACAATGATCAATTAACACTGTTAGAATGGTAGAGTCTCGAGTATAAAGAGGTAGAACCACGGGTACAATGATCAATTAACACTGTTAGAATGGTAGAGTCTCGGGTATAAAGAGGTAGAACCACGGGTACAATGATCAATTAACACTGTTATAATGGTAGAGTCTCGGGTATAAAGAGGTAGAACCACGGGTACAATGATCAATTAACACTGTTAGAATGGTAGAGTCTCGGGTATAAAGAGGTAGAACCACGGGTACAATGATCAATTAACACTGTTAGAATGGTAGAGTCTCGGGTATAAAGAGGTAGAACCACGGGTACAATGATCAATTAACACTGTTAGAATGGTAGAGTCTTGGGTATAAAGAGGTAGAACCACGGGTACAATGATCAATTAACACTGTAAGAATGGTAGAGTCTTGGGTATAAAGAGGTAGAACCACGGGTATAATGATCAATTAACACTGTTAGAATGGTAGAGTCTCGGGTATAAAGAGGTAGAACCACGGGTACAATGATCAATTAACACTGTTAGAATGGTAGAGTCTCGGGTATAAAGAGGTAGAACCACGGGTACAATGATCAATTAACACTGTAAGAATGGTAGAGTCTCGGGTATAAAGAGGTAGAACCACGGGTACAATGATCAATTAACACTGTTAGAATGGTAGAGTCTCGAGTATAAAGAGGTAGAACCACGGGTACAATGATCAATTAACACTGTTAGAATGGTAGAGTCTCGGGTATAAAGAGGTAGAACCACGGGTACAATGATCAATTAACACTGTAAGAATGGTAGAGTCTTGGGTATAAAGAGGTAGAACCACGGGTACAATGATCAATTAACACTGTTAGAATGGTAGAGTCTCGGGTATAAAGAGGTAGAACCACGGGTACAATGATCAATTAACACTGTAAGAATGGTAGAGTCTTGGGTATAAAGAGGTAGAACCACGGGTACAATGATCAATTAACACTGTAAGAATGGTAGAGTCTCGGGTATAAAGAGGTAGAACCACGGGTACAATTATCAATTAACACTGTTAGAATGGTAGAGTCTCGGGTATAAAGAGGTAGAACCACGGGTACAATGATCAATTAACACTGTTAGAATGGTAGAGTCTTGGGTATAAAGAGGTAGAACCACGGGTACAATGATCAATTAACACTGTTAGAATGGTAGAGTCTCGGGTATAAAGAGGTAGAACCACGGGTACAATTGTCAATTAACACTGTTAGAATGGTAGAGTCTTGGGTATAAAGAGGTAGAACCACCGGAACAATGATCAATTAACACTGTTAGAATGGTAGAGTCTCGGGTATAAAGAGGTAGAACCACGGGTACAATTGTCAATTAACACTGTTAGAATGGTAGAGTCTTGGGTATAAAGAGGTAGAACCACGGGTACAATGATTAATTAACACTGCTGGAATGGTAGAGTCCCGGGTATAAAGAGGTAGAACCACGGGTATAATGATCAATTAACACTGTTAGAATGGTAGAGTCTCGGGTATAAAGAGGTAGAACCACGGGTACAATGATCAATTAACACTGTAAGAATGGTAGAGTCTCGGGTATAAAGAGGTAGAACCACGGGTACAATTATCAATTAACACTGTTAGAATGGTAGAGTCTCGGGTATAAAGAGGTAGAACCACGGGTACAATGATCAATTAACACTGTTAGAATGGTAGAGTCTTGGGTATAAAGAGGTAGAACCACGGGTACAATGATCAATTAACACTGTTAGAATGGTAGAGTCTCGGGTATAAAGAGGTAGAACCACGGGTACAATTGTCAATTAACACTGTTAGAATGGTAGAGTCTTGGGTATAAAGAGGTAGAACCACCGGTACAATGATCAATTAACACTGTTAGAATGGTAGAGTCTCGGGTATAAAGAGGTAGAACCACGGGTACAATTGTCAATTAACACTGTTAGAATGGTAGAGTCTTGGGTATAAAGAGGTAGAACCACGGGTACAATGATTAATTAACACTGTTGGAATGGTAGAGTCCCGGGTATAAAGAGGTAGAACCACGGGTATAATGATCAATTAACACTGTTAGAATGGTAGAGTCTCGGGTATAAAGAGGTAGAACCACGGGTACAATGATTAATTAACACTGTTGGAATGGTAGAGTCCCGGGTATAAAGAGGTAGAACCACGGGTATAATGATCAATTAACACTGTTAGAATGGTAGAATCTCGGGTATAAAGAGGTAGAACCACGGGTACAATGATCAATTAACACTGTTGGAATGGTAGAGTCCCGGGTATAAAGAGGTAGAACCACGGGTATAATGATCAATTAACACTGTTGGAATGGTAGAGTCCCGGGTATAAAGAGGTAGAACCACATTCCATCATCTACATATTTCTACTATGCACTGGCTACCTAAATTATGATAACATGTAACCTTTCAAATTTGTTCCAAGACAAACATTTCCTGTTGTCATAACCCTAGCTTCACTTAGGGAGAATGAAGTTTGTAAGATTACGTGGTATTTATTTATTTACTATTTAATCTTCCTAATGAAATTTCGTCTTGAAAAGCTTTCTTTTGATTTGGTAATATGTATGTACATGTAGTAATTACCATCTTCACCCCCGGTCTGTTTTGTATGACTCATTTGACATGAAAACGGCAAGACAATTGGATGGATAATTTAGATAATTATATTCTCTACAAGTAGAACATAATATGCTCGATCTTAATTATAATATGACCAACTGTGTCGGATGCACAATCTTACCTTATAACAAAAACAAAAATAAATTTCAGAAGTGAGTGTCCATTTTGGTGTATTATAATTTTTAGTATGGATGCCAGCTTGCCAGTTTGCCATATTGCCAAACTTAGCAATCCTATATTTTAATGTCGATATCAAAGCATTTTAAATATTTTGCTATGTATATTCTTCTAAAAAAACAATTTCTATATGTTATGATTCTTTCCTTCAGGCTTTTCAGTCATGTCATCGATTTTTCCGAAATTGAACAAGATATTTATAGGGATAAGGATTTTTAATTACTGAAAGCTTATAAGGGATATTCTGTGAATAATCATAGCATATTTTTTTTGGAGGATCTAAAGATTGTGTACATATACTTAAAACAATAATAAATGTCAGTGGTGTTTTTTGTCTGCTGTTTAGTATACTATTGATAAAACATTGATATAAATGTCAGGTGAGAAAAAAAACCAACTAATATTGAATCATCAAAACTACTTAAGATTTTTTTTACACTAAAGGCCTTTTAACATAACTTGACGCAATGTTACGAAATTTGTCCATTATTTAAAATTTGTTCTTGTAATCTAAATGATTATTTACAGCATAAAGATACTTATCGAAATAAAAGGTAAACAATTTAAACAAGGTAAATTTGATTGTGTCTCAATGGATGTTCCGTGTGACTGATTCCTAATGACTGATATTTAAAAGATGAACAATTTCAATTTCAAGACTCCTTATAAAAAAAAATTCCGGAGGTCAAGGGACTAACTACTTCAGTTGAAATACTTTTTAACAGAATTTATAAATACTGTTACTTCTTGTAATAGATTAGATAAAGGTCAACCTGTATTAATTTATTTCCGTGTACGTATTGAGGACATTAGCAAGTAAAGGTGTGAATTAAGAGATGTGACTTTTATATATTTCTTCTACGAGGAATGAGAGAAATAGGAATCTAGTTGATGTGATTTTCAGATATTTTTTTCTACGGGGAATTTTGAATTCTAGTTGGCCTATATTATTTTGTCTAGTGAAATATACAACATAAAATGAAATGTGACATTGAAATCAGCATAACAGAAGAGGAAGATAAATATGATATAATAGAAATACCACAGAGTTTACGTGAATCATCGGTGGAACCGCTTTCAAACGATGTGAGGGAGAATGGCTTTGTTAATTTACCTGATAGATATGCTAACAAGCTGCTGAGAAAAAGCAACGAGGGGAGTGAAATAACAAACGGACACACGTCCATCGGAAATGATTTAATTTCCAGGGAGAATGATTTGACAACTGCATTGAAATGGATTAAGCAAGAAATTGTAAGTTTTACTTCATTTCATTTCAAATATTTTATTGATAAATCAATAGGATTGGATAACAGGCTATGCCTATACAAATCCTCTCCAACAACAAGATGGAACCATTTGAACACAATTTACATAAGACATAGAGCAATCTACCCATCATGTATACATGCAATTCATCTTAATTACCAAGCATAAACACATGTATATTAATAGCAGAATAATACAAACAAAACAAAAATTATTTTTCCTTTTTTTTCTTTTTTTTTTGTTTGTTAATAGGTATGATATAAAATGTATATTAATAGCAGGATCATACAAAATAAAGTTATTTTTTTTTCATTTTTTTTCCCCTTTTTAATAGGTATGATATAATTTGGAATAGCCAAATTATGGCTTTACATTTAAGCTATTATTATTTATAATATTAATGATGATGAATTGGCATAGCATGATGGATAGACTGAACTTACATTTAATCACACAATATATACAACATGTAAACTGAAATTATGATATCAAAATCACTAATTAAGTGAGGTCCACCATATCAATATGAATTAACTCGTTTTCAGTATATATATTTATAAGTTTTACTTCAATCTGATTATGATATCATTATCGCTCTATATTATGTACCAGTAACGGAACGACTGTTTATCATTAATAAAAGGGGGGAGGGGTTAAAAAAAACTGTGGCCTAATTTAATAGAAAACATATCTCGACACGAAAGATGTAAAAATAAGAACATGGAAAGTTTACTTCAAAAATATCTGTTTCGGAGAAAAGTCATACCCCCACTAGCAGTTAAATGAACGGTCCCTAGAGGTATAATACACAAAACTTAATAACTTTAAAATAAGTGTCATAGTGAGTGATTGTTGTTTAACGTCACTGGGGGTCACTTTCGATATAAAGGTATATACAGACCTACGACTGGAATGCGCCGACTTGTATACATTTTCAAATATAGGATTGGGTAGTAAATATCATAACCCTAAACCGTCAATGTTCCACTTTAATATAACAATGGTCATGTTTCTACAACCACATGTAACTTCTTTATTGTCAACACATCTTACTCTATAATTATGCTATAATTTAACATGACCAGTTACAAAATCTGTCTATGTGTTTTATTTTGGATTGAACGGATATGGTTTTCATGCTGAGGAAGTATATGAATTTGGGTTTATGTCACCCAAGTATCTCTTTTTCTTTTTAGTGACATCAAATGTGTGAATTCTGGAGATTTTAAGTCCGGCATTGTATTGCCCACGTCGTTTGACTTCATCATCAGCAGGATTCCGTTTACGAACTTTGAAGGCATAAGAATGTGTTAATTAAAACATCATCTTTCAGGAGTATCTATTATTGGTTTTGTGATTCCCGTCTTCAATAATTCTGGATTCCACACGATGCATACGTCAAACGACATGTATGTTTGTTTGTTTGATGGCGTTTAACGCCACTTTCAACAGTATTTCAGTTATATCGTGGCGGTCAGTTTTATTGGTGGAGGAGGACCCGGCGAAAACCACCAACCAACCACAAGTCACTGACCAACTTTATCACATCATGTTTTACACCTCGCCCTGATCGAGATTCGAACTCACAACATCAGTGGTGATAGGCAATCATTACATAGGTAGTTCGACATGTGTGTAGTACTATGGACGGACGAATAGTGAATTATTGAACAATAGACCTTTTACACATTCCAGATTTGATTCTAAAATTATATTTGCTTTAAATCTTTTTATAAAAGTTATTTCCCCTACGAAGAGCGAAACGATACCCGGTCTTAGCAAGTGCAATGGATAAGACCACGAATTTGAGTATAATTTTTTCTCATAAATTGTAGATACTTGAACCCTGTACAAATCGGTTTGGTTTGGTTTGTGGTGTTTAACGCCACTTTCAACGATATTTCAGTTATATCGTGGCGGTCAGTTTTATTGGTGGAGGAAACCGGAGTACCCGGAGAAAACCACAGACCTTTCGCAAGTCATTGACAAACGTGATCACAAATGTTGTATCGACTACACCTCGCAATGAACGAGGTTCGAACTCACAACGTTAGTGGTGACATGCGCTGAATGCAGAGGAAGTTGTAAATCCAACTACCGTACGATCACGACCACGACGGCCCCGTAAAAATCGGAGAATCATTTTATTGCAAATGGAAAATTTACAAATGGTTCCAAAAATAAATACTATTTGCATGAAATAAGACCTTTTTGAAAGGTAGATAACTCCAGTAAAACGTATAATTTTAAAATCAAAGTCGGAAATGTGCAAATGGTCTATTATTATCAAAATCATTCTTCTTCAGTGGATAAACAGTTGTTGGCTTTATAGGTTATTTGCGGGTCATTTGGGAGTCAATTGCAAATCAGCTGGTCAGAACTGCGAATTGTGGGTCTGTTGGCATGTCTGAGTATATGAATACTATATAGTTTCTCAGTTCCTCTCTGCTTTCTACCCAGATGGACGTCTGGTTGTAGTGGTATAGAAACTTTATTTGAATTTCGTATGTTCCATATTCACTGCAGACCACACAACCATAGCCAATCGTCCGTGGAAGCTGTCACTCATCAACAGCATGACAAAAGTGGTTTGTGTCGATGTGCAGTTATCTGCAATTCAATAAATAATGACGAGGAGAAATCATAAGGCCCGCGTCCATAATTATACAATAATACCCCCAGCAATGCTATTGTAACTGCGGCCTCTAATATCAGTTGCAGACCGCTGTTAGAGATCGCGGGTACAGGCCGCTGATACCGACCGATGTTACAGGTCGATGTTTTTGCAGTTCTTTTTATGAACGAGCTTAAGGCTTTGACCAATGTTGTAATAGGAAAATTAGATAAACTCGTTCACATGAAATGGTATAATCTTATAGCTACTTCTTCTAGGGGAAACTTATATGGGCAATTTAAATTGGAAAACTATTTGCTTAAATTATCTCCAAACGAGAGAGCTTTAATTACTAAATTAAGGTGTTGTAATCTAAAAATACCTGTAGAAACAGGTAAATGGGTAAATATCCCAAGAGAAGAAAGAATATGTCACTTGTGTTCATTTTCTATCACTTTGTAATGTTCCAGTTTTGAAAAATTTATCATTGTTTATTAGTAAATTTAGAAAATATTTATAAATCCAGTGATATTGTGTTTGATTGCCTGTTAGTCATATCCATCATTGTATTTTTGTATTATATGTTATTGTTTGTATTCCTCTTGTTACACATGTATTGTGTCAGAGAGTATAATAAAAAGTTTGAAGTTTCACAAGCAAAATGTTCCTACGACTTTAAAATAAAATTATTTTATAAATTATGACATTATTATTGTACAAGTTACATTACTTTTGAAACAAAAGAAGTTGTCCGTATTGGATATAACGGGTTTCTTTTTCCACATTTGTACTCGGTTACAGGCCTTGGTGCTATGCACCTGCCTTCAATAGTACTGTATCTTATACATATCGCACTTGTAAAGTGGAAATCGTTCACAAATACATACCCCTGTTAATTTTCGATCGTGTGGACGTTGTGACCGAACTTGATATCTGTATTGATATGTTGTACCATGGTCGAGAATCATAGTACATACATTTTACAAATAGCTCGGAATAAAATTACCATCATTGGCTCGATACCTCTGCTGGTGAACTACGATGACACAGTAGTCAGTGCTTCGGTACTGACATGGTTTATTGGTATTAGATATATTTAAGGGTTTTATATGCAATAAAGATTAGTTATGATCGGAATTTGCAGTTCCAAAAAATATAATTTATTAAAACTAACGTTGATCTCCCTCAGGAGTAAGTAATCTCAGCCGATTACGGTAATCCTGTTTATGCCCTTTTGGTTTACTAATCCTGTTTATGCCCTTTTGGTTTACTAATCCTGTTTATGCCCTTTTGGTTTACTAATCCTGTTTATGCCCTTTGGTTTACTAATCCTGTTTATGCCCTTTGGTTTACTAATCCTGTTTATGCCCTTTGGTTTACTAATCCTGTTTATGCCCTTTGGTTTACTAATCCTGTTTATGCCCTTTTGGTTTACTAATCCTGTTTATGCCCTTTGGTTTACTAATCCTGTTTATGCCCTTTTGGTTTACTAATCCTGTTTATGCCCTTTGGTTTACTAATCCTGTTTATGCCCTTTGGTTTACTAATCCTGTTTATGCCCTTTGGTTTACTAATCCTGTTTATGCCCTTTGGTTTACTAATCCTGTTTATGCCCTTTGGTTTACTAATCCTGTTTATGCCCTTTGGTTTACTAATCCTGTTTATGCCCTTTGGTTTACTAATCCTGTTTATGCCCTTTGGTTTACTAATCCTGTTTATGCCCTTTGGTTTACTAATCCTGTTTATGCCCTTTGGTTTACTAATCCTGTTTATGCCCTTTGGTTTACTAATCCTGTTTATGCCCTTTGGTTTACTAATCCTGTTTATGCCCTTTGGTTTACTAATCCTGTTTATGCCCTTTGGTTTACTAATCCTGTTTATGCCCTTTGGTTTACTAATCCTGTTTATGCCCTTTGGTTTACTAATCCTGTTTATGCCCTTTGGTTTACTAATCCTGTTTATGCCCTTTGGTTTACTAGTCTTGTTTATGCCCTTTGGTTTACTAATCCTGTTTATGCCCTTTGGTTTACTAATCCTGTTTATGCCCTTTGGTTTACTAATCCTGTTTATGCCCTTTGGTTTACTAATCCTGTTTATGCCCTTTGGTTTACTAATCCTGTTTATGCCCTTTGGTTTACTAATCCTGTTTATGCCCTTTGGTTTACTAATCCTGTTTATGCCCTTTGGTTTACTAATCCTGTTTATGCCCTTTGGTTTACTAATCCTGTTTATGCCCTTTGGTTTACTAATCTTGTTTATGCCCTTTGGTTTACTAATCCTGTTTATGCCCTTTGGTTTACTAATCCTGTTTATGCCCTTTGGTTTACTAATCCTGTTTATGCCCTTTGGTTTACTAATCCTGTTTATGCCCTTTGGTTTACTTGGTCCATATTGAGCACTTTGACATTTTGACTATGACCATCCTTATTGAAGTTAAAAGCGTCGTGCACATTTAATTAAATAACTTAGTTCTTAAAAATGTATACCATATGCCGTCCCCATATCGGGACAAACAAAAATCGTTCCTCGTTTTATACATACACCCATTAGTTTGTAAATGAAATATTCAGAAAAATGTTATACAGTTTCATCACAGGCGCTTGTTGCATGGAATTACCCCCTTTTTTTTCTTTTTTTACCTTTCTGTTTACATATTTATTTTCGATAACAATTTATTTTTTTATTTTTTCGTCTCTTTCTTTATTTAACCGTTCCTGTCCATAGCCATGCAACATTATGGTAGCAGCAGAATATATTTGTCGACCCTATACTATCACTGTCTTATTAAACACGTGAAATAAAAAGAAAAAGAAACGAAATGATATTTTTTTTTATTGAAATTAAATATGTAAAAAAATGAAGGAGAATGGGGGGGAGGTTAATTCTATGCCTGCGCAACACATATTTAAAGAAATACATCTGAAGTCGAGACAACTAATAGGTCATAAATACTATATATATACAATGATATATAGTATACAAAATATATAGTGAGCACCAAGTAACAAATATGTCAGTTCTATTTACATATATAGATTTGACAATGTATGTGTATTTATTAGTACATATTAATAAGGGATCCATCATTGTGATAGAGTGTAATTAGACGTGATCAAAATCAGTCAATTTTGGAATGCTACACCGCAAGTAATTATTACAAGACGTTAACTCACTAAAACCTTATTTTTTTGTCATATTGTCACTGTCAGTTGATAAAGTACCTGTAATTCTGTGTAGGTAGAATATGATCAATTGAATTACATCTTACAACATAATTTATTTAAAATATTTTTTTTCTTGCAAGTATACGTTAGATTCTGGTGTAATTAGAATGAAATTCATTTGTCAGTCAGGTTTCAATAACTTATTGGGGGAAAAAACCTGACTAACAAATGAATTTCATTCTAATTACAAGTTGTTGAAACTATTTTTTTTTCTATAACTTTGAATCTTTATGAAATGTCTGTGGTCCGTCTGAAGACCATCGAGCATAGAGAGTAATTCATTATAAAGTACCATGGTAATTAAAATAAATTGTGTTGCAAAATGTAAGTGTTAATAATGATTGAACTGTTACATATAGTTGCTTGGAAATATTACACATACATGTACATGTAATTTTTATTTCAAATTTGCATCTTGTGCGATTGTTGTGCCTGTCCCAAACCAGGACATGGATTTTCAACATCATACATTGTATGTCGTGATCTTTATTATGTTTATTGAGAGAAGATGAAAGGTGATTGTTCGCTTTGTTAATATTGGTGGAATTGTTGACCATCACTTGTTTCAGGTGATGTTCGCTTTGTTAATATTGGTGGAATTGTTGACCATCACTTGTTTAAGGTGATGTTCGCTTTGTTAATATTGGTGGAATTGTTGACCATCACTTGTTTAAGGTGATGTTTGCTTTGTTGATATTGGTGGAATTGTTGACCATCACTTGCTTAAGGTGATGTTCGCTTTGTTAATATTGGTGGAATTGTTGACCATCACTTGTTTAAGGTGATTGTTCGTTTTGTTGATATTGATGGAATTGTTGACCATCACTTGTTTCAGGTGATGTTCGCTTTGTTAATATTGGTGGAATTGTTGACCATCACTTGTTTAAGGTGATGTTCGCTTTGTTAATATTGGTGGAATTGTTGACCATCACTTGTTTAAGGTGATTGTTCGCTTTGTTAATATTGGTGGAATTGTTGACCATCACTTGATTAAGCTGATGTTCGTTTTGTTAATATTGATGGAATTGTTGACCATCACTTGTTTCAGGTGATGTTCTCTTTGTTAATATTGATGGAATTGTTGACCATCACTTGTTTAAGGTGATGTTCGCTTTGTTAATATTGATGGAATTGTTGACAATCACTTGTTTAAGGTGATGTTCGCTTTGTTAATATTGGTAGAATTGTTGACCATCACTTGCTTAAGGTGATGTTCGCTTTGTTAATATTGGTGGAATTGTTGACCATCACTTGTTTAAGGTGATGTTCGCTTTGTTAATATTGGTGGAATTGTTGACCATTACTTGTTTAAGGTGATGTTCGCTTTGTTAATATTGGTGGAATTGTTGACCATCACTTGATTAAGCTGATGTTCGTTTTGTTGATATTGATGGAATTGTTGACCATCACTTGTTTAAGGTGATGTTCGCTTTGTTAATATTGGTAGAATTGTTGACCATCACTTGTTTAAGGTGATGTTCGCTTTGTTAATATTGGTGGAATTGTTGACCATCACTTGCTTAAGGTGATGTTCGCTTTGTTAATACTGGTGGAATTGTTTACCATCACTTGTTTCAGGTGATTGTTCATTTTGTTGATATTGGTGGAATTGTTGACCATCACTTGTTTAAGGTGATGTTCGCTTTGTTAATATTGGTGGAATTGTTGACCATCACTTGTTTCAGGTGATGTTCGCTTTGTTAATATTGGTGGAATTGTTGACCATCACTTGTTTAAGGTGATGTTCGCTTTGTTAATATTGGTGGAATTGTTGACCATCACTTGCTTAAGGTGATGTTCGCTTTGTTAATACTGGTGGAATTGTTTACCATCACTTGTTTCAGGTGATTGTTCATTTTGTTGATATTGGTGGAATTGTTGACCATCACTTGTTTAAGGTGATGTTCGCTTTGTTAATATTGGTGGAATTGTTGACCATCACTTGTTTCAGGTGATGTTCGCTTTGTTAATATTGGTGGAATTGTTGACCATGACTTGATTAAGCTGATGTTCGTTTTGTTAATATTGATGGAATTGTTGACCATCACTTGTTTCAGGTGATGTTCTCTTTGTTAATATTGATGGAATTGTTGACCATCACTTGTTTAAGGTGATGTTCGCTTTGTTAATATTGATGGAATTGTTGACAATCACTTGTTTAAGGTGATGTTCGCTTTGTTAATATTGGTAGAATTGTTGACCATCACTTGTTTAAGGTGATGTTCGCTTTGTTAATATTGGTGGAATTGTTGACCATCACTTGTTTAAGGTGATGTTCACTTTGTTAATATTGGTGGAATTGTTGACCATTACTTGTTTAAGGTGATGTTCGCTTTGTTAATATTGGTGGAATTGTTGACCATCACTTGATTAAGCTGATGTTCGTTTTGTTGATATTGATGGAATTGTTGACCATCACTTGTTTAAGGTGATGTTCGCTTTGTTAATATTGGTAGAATTGTTGACCATCACTTGTTTAAGGTGATGTTCGCTTTGTTAATATTGGTGGAATTGTTGACCATCACTTGCTTAAGGTGATGTTCGCTTTGTTAATACTGGTGGAATTGTTTACCATCACTTGTTTCAGGTGATTGTTCATTTTGTTGATATTGGTGGAATTGTTGACCATCACTTGTTTAAGGTGATGTTCGCTTTGTTAATATTGGTGGAATTGTTGACCATCACTTGTTTCAGGTGATGTTCGCTTTGTTAATATTGGTGGAATTGTTGACCATCACTTGTTTAAGGTGATGTTCGCTTTGTTAATATTGGTGGAATTGTTGCCGATCACTTATTTAAGGTGATGTTCGCTTTGTTAATATTGGTGGAATTGTTGACCATCACTTGTTTAAGGTGATTGTTCGTTTTGTTGATATTGATGGAATTGTTGACCATCACTTGTTTAAGGTGATGTTCGCTTTGTTAATATTGGTGGAATTGTTGACCATCACTTGTTTAAGGTGATGTTCGCTTTGTTAATATTGGTGGAATTGTTGACCATCACTTGTTTAAGGTGATTGTTCGCTTTGTTAATATTGGTGGAATTGTTGACCATCACTTGATTAAGCTGATGTTCGTTTTGTTAATATTGATGGAATTGTTGACCATCACTTGTTTCAGGTGATGTTCTCTTTGTTAATATTGATGGAATTGTTGACCATCACTTGTTTAAGGTGATGTTCGCTTTGTTAATATTGATGGAATTGTTGACAATCACTTGTTTAAGGTGATGTTCGCTTTGTTAATATTGGTAGAATTGTTGACCATCACTTGTTTAAGGTGATGTTCGCTTTGTTAATATTGGTGGAATTGTTGACCATCACTTGTTTAAGGTGATGTTCGCTTTGTTAATATTGGTGGAATTGTTGACCATTACTTGTTTAAGGTGATGTTCGCTTTGTTAATATTGGTGGAATTGTTGACCATCACTTGATTAAGCTGATGTTCGTTTTGTTGATATTGATGGAATTGTTGACCATCACTTGTTTAAGGTGATGTTCGCTTTGTTAATATTGGTAGAATTGTTGACCATCACTTGTTTAAGGTGATGTTCGCTTTGTTAATATTGGTGGAATTGTTGACCATCACTTGCTTAAGGTGATGTTCGCTTTGTTAATACTGGTGGAATTGTTTACCATCACTTGTTTCAGGTGATTGTTCATTTTGTTGATATTGGTGGAATTGTTGACCATCACTTGTTTAAGGTGATGTTCGCTTTGTTAATATTGGTGGAATTGTTGACCATCACTTGTTTCAGGTGATGTTCGCTTTGTTAATATTGGTGGAATTGTTGACCATCACTTGTTTAAGGTGATGTTCGCTTTGTTAATATTGGTGGAATTGTTGCCGATCACTTATTTAAGGTGATGTTCGCTTTGTTAATATTGGTGGAATTGTTGACCATCACTTGTTTAAGGTGATGTTCGCTTTGTTAATATTAGTGGAATTGTTGACCATCACTTGTTTAAGGTGATTGTTCATTTTGTTGATATTGGTGGAATTGTTGACCATCACTTGTTTAAGGTGATGTTCTCTTTGTTAATATTGGTGGAATTGTTGACCATCACTTGTTTCAGGTGATGTTCGCTTTGTTAATATTGGTGGAATTGTTGATTATCACTTATTTAAGGTGATGTTCGCTTTGTTGATATTGATGGAATTGTTGACCATCACTTGTTTCAGGTGATGTTCGCTTTGTTAATATTGGTGGAATTGTTGACCATCACTTGTTTAAGGTGATGTTCGTTTTGTTAATATTGGTGGAATTGTTGACCATCACTTGTTTAAGGTGATGTTCGCTTTGTTAATATTGGTGGAATTGTTGACCATCACTTGTTTAAGGTGATGTTCGCTTTGTTAATATTGGTGGAATTGTTGACCATCACTTGATTAAGGTCATGTTCGCTTTGTTAATATTGGTGGAATTGTTGACCATCACTTGTTTAAGGTGATGTTCGATTCGTTAATATTGGTGGAATTGTTGACCATCACTTGTTTAAGGTGATGTTCGCTTTGTTAATATTGGTGGAATTGTTGACCATCACTTGTTTAAGGTGATGTTCGCTTTGTTAATATTTGTGGAATTGTTGACCATCACTTGCTTAAGGTGATGTTCGCTTTGTTAATACTGGTGGAATTGTTGACCATCACTTGTTTAAGGCGATTGTTCATTTTGTTGATATTGGTGGAATTGTTGACCATCACTTGTTTAAGGTAATGTTCTCTTTGTTAATATTGGTGGAATTGTTGACCATCACTTGTTTAAGGTGATGTTCGCTTTGTTAATATTGGTGGAATTGTTGACCATCACTTGTTTCAGGTGATTGTTCATTTTGTTGATATTGGTGGAATTTTTGACCATCACTTGTTTAAGGTGATGTTCGCTTTGTTAATATTGGTGGAATTGTTGACCATCACTTGTTTAAGGTGATGTTCTCTTTGTTAATATTGGTGGAATTGTTGACCATCACTTGTTTCAGGTGATGTTCGCTTTGTTAATATTGCTGGAATTGTTGACCATCACTTGTTTAAGGTGATGTTCGCTTTGTTAATATTGGTGGAATTGTTGACGATCACTTATTTAAGGTGATGTTCGCTTTGTTAATATTGGTGGAATTGTTGACCATCACTTGTTTCAGGTGATGTTCGCTTTTTTAATATTGGTGGAATTGTTGACCATCACTTGTTTAAGGTGATGTTCGCTTTGTTAATATTGGTGGAATTGTTGACCATCATTTGCTTAAGGTGATGTTCGCTTTGTTAATACTGGTGGAATTGTTGACCATCACTTGTTTAAGGTGATTGTTCATTTTGTTGATATTGGTGGAATTGTTGACCATCACTTGTTTAAGGTGATGTTCTCTTTGTTAATATTGGTGGATTTGTTGACCATCACTTGTTTCAGGTGATGTTCGCTTTGTTAATATTGGTGGAATTGTTGACCATCACTTATTTAAGGTGATGTTCGCTTTGTTGATATTGATGGAATTGTTGACCATCACTGGTTTAAGGTGATGTTCGCTTTGTTAATATTGGTGGAATTGTTGACCATCACTTGTTTAAGGTGATGTTCGTTTTGTTAATATTGGTGGAATTGTTGACCATCACTTGTTTAAGGTGATG
Source organism: Bathymodiolus septemdierum (assembly GCA_963383655.1). Classification (NCBI taxonomy): domain Eukaryota; kingdom Metazoa; phylum Mollusca; class Bivalvia; order Mytilida; family Modiolidae; genus Bathymodiolus; species Bathymodiolus septemdierum. Next base: position 38,343,039 of record OY726530.1, on the reverse strand, counting down.
TTCGCTTTGTTAATATTTGTGGAATTGTTGACCATCACTTGTTTAAGGTGATGTTCACTTTGTAAATATTGGTGGAATTGTTGACCATCACTTGATTAAGGTGATGTTCGCTTTGTTAATATTGGTGGAATTGTTGACCATCACTTGTTTAAGGTGATGTTCACTTTGTTAATATTAGTGGAATTGTTGACCATCACTTGATTAAGGTGATGTTCGCTTTGTTAATATTGGTGGAATTGTTGACCATCACTTGTTTCAGGTGATGTTCGCTTTGTTAATATTGGTGGAATTGTTGACCATCACTTGTTTAAGGTGATGTTCGCTTTGTTAATATTGGTGGAATTGTTGACCATCACTTGTTTAAGGTGATGTTCGCTTTGTTAATATTGGTGGAATTGTTGACCATCACTTGTTTCAGGTGATTGTTCATTTTGTTGATATTGGTGGAATTGTTGACCATCACTTGCTTAAGGTGATGTTCACTTTGTTAATATTGGTGGAATTGTTGACCATCACTTGTTTAAGGTGATGTTCTCTTTGTTAATATTGGTGGAATTGTTGACCATCACTTGTTTCAGGTGATGTTCGCTTTGTTAATATTGGTGGAATTGTTGACCACCACTTGTTTAAGGTGATTGTTTGCTTTGTTAATATTGGTGGAATTGTTGACCATCACTTGTTTCAGGTGATGTTCGCTTTGTTAATATTGGTGGAATTGTTGACCATCACTTGTTTAAGGTGATGTTCTCTTTGTTAATATTGGTGGAATTGTTGACCATCACTTGTTTAAGGTGATGTTCGTTTTGTTAATATTGGTGGAATTGTTGACCATCACTTGTTTAAGGTGATGTTCGCTTTGTTAATATTGGTGGAATTGTTGACCATCACTTGTTTAAGGTGATGTTTGCTTTGTTAATATTGGTGGAATTGTTTACCATCACTTGTTTAAGGTGATGTTCGCTTTGTTAATATTGGTGGAATTGTTGACCATCACTTGTTTAAGGTGATGTTCGCTTTGTTAATATTGGTGGAATTGTTGACCATCACTTGTTTCAGGTGATGTTCGCTTTGTTAATATTGGTGGAATTGTTGACCATCACTTGTTTCAGGTGATGTTCGCTTTGTTAATATTGGTGGAATTGTTGACCATCACTTGTTTAAGGTAATGTTCGCTTTGTTAATATTGGTGGAATTGTTGACCATCACTTGTTTAAGGTGATTGTTCGTTTTGTTAATATTGGTGGAATTGTTGACCATCACTTGTTTAAGGTGATGTTCGCTTTGTTGATATTGGTGGAATTGTTGACCATCACTTGTTTAAGGTGATTGTTCGTTTTGTTGATATTGGTGGAATTGTTGACCACCACTTGTTTAAGGTGATTGTTTGCTTTGTTAATATTGGTGGAATTGTTGACCATCACTTGTTTAAGGTGATGTTCGCTGTTCGCTTTGTTGATATTGGTGGAATTGTTGACCATCACTTGTTTAAGGTGATGTTCGCTTTTTGTTAATATTGGTGGAATTGTTGACCATCACTTGTTTAAGGTGATGTTCGCTTTGTTAATATTGGTGGAATTGTTGACCATCACTTGTTTAAGGTGATGTTCGCTTTGTTAATATTGGTGGAATTGTTGACCATCACTTGTTTACGGTGATGTTCGCTTTGTTAATATTGGTGGAATTGTTGACCATCACTTTTTTAAGGTGATGTTCGCTTTGTTAATATTGGTGGAATTGTTGACCATCACTTGTTTAAGGTGATGTTCGCTTTGTTAATATTGGTGGAATTGTTGACCATCACTTGTTTAAGGTGATGTTCGCTTTGTTAATATTGGTGGAATTGTTGACCATCACTTGTTTAGGGTGATTGTTCGCTTTGTTGATATTGGTGGAATTGTTGACCATCACTTGTTTTATCGTTATTTTCATAATTGAAACAAATATAGAGACTACTTCAGCATAGATTGATTTTTAATGGTATGCTCCTGGCAATTAGGAAGGACAACGTGACACCTTTAATAGCGTACAAGAATGGGAACTTCTTTAAGTATCGAAAACCCAATTTAAAGATAATTATAATTTATACATGTATGTGGTCAAATTCTATAATAAACTATTTAATCCAGACCTTTTCTTCTCGTATTACATGTGAAATACCCAATAAATAAGCAAAGGTGAGATTTGATAAAATTTAAAGAAAGCATTTTAATCTTAAAACGTCGTAACACCTGTTTAAAAGTCTGGTTTTGTTGAAAGTAAACTTTTAGCCTTTGGTGTCAAAAGGTACACATTGGTACAAATAAATAGACGGCTTGATTACAAAATATCTAGTTAGGTTCTTTTCAAATCAAGAGATCATCTTCTAAGATTGATATTATAATGAGTGACTCACAAGAAAACAAACAAGTGTCTCCGTTTATTCTTATCAAATCATTCCGCTCCAATAGACTATATATACATATCTGTATAATTATGACACTTTAAAACTACCCTCCGGTATAAGATTTGCTAATATATTTGTACATGTTACAGTCAATAGTATGATATACTACTTTGATATTTTTCTTTTAATATTAAAGCAATAAATATGAAGCAGAACAGATTTGTAATAAGTATGTATAAACGATACAGTACTTCAAAGGGCAGGTGCTGATAGGTAATATTTTATTAGTTTAATTCCTCAAATATTTTTTGTGTAATTTTGACAGAAACAATTTAATAGATCCGAATTTATTAAATGTTTTTGACACATACATTTGTTCATCTTTACTTAAACTGACAGACATAGTACACTATTCTAAGGCGTATTTGTCCATTGGAGATGAATTTCACTATCTTTTTATTTGCATATTGCGTGGATTCTCAAATTTACGAGAAGGGAGGTGGTAGGGTAAGGTGTTTAACGACACTTTCCACAATATTTCAGTTATATCGTGGCGGTCAGTTTTATTGGTGGAGGAAACAGGAATACTCGGAGAAAGTCACCGACCTGTCGCAAGTCACCGAGAAACCTTATCACATAATGTTGTATCGAGTACACCTCGCCATAACGGGAAATTCGAACTCGCAACTTTAGTGGTCAAAGGCCCTGCATGATTGCACATGCAGTTCTAAATCCAACTATCATACGATCACAATCACGACGACTCCCTCAAATTTACGAGAAACATTATCAGTACCACTGTGCATATCAGAATTAGTATTATCAAAATGAAATATATTTCATTGCAATATAGTAAAAATAAATAAATAAATAAATGAAATTAAAAAAAAACACAGAAAGATGGATGTGGTGATATGGTGATAGTGTTGATATCATGATTGATGATTTTCGGAAGTGTCGTGAAATATAGAAGTCTTTGAATAATATACATGTAGCATCAATAGTCCTGATTTTCTACGATAATCGTGTAAAATATAAAATTTCATAAAAATAACAGTATAATGTCATGTTATAGTTACTGTTGTGTGTTTTGTGATTTATACACATTCGACATATGTGTTACCAATATAGGGTTGAGTTAATATCCAGCAATGTGCAAACCATTGTTGAATCCGTTGCTCTCGTATGGAAGTAGGGAATCTGTCAAGTTGTGACAAGTGAATACAAAGGAATACAGAACTGGAATTATTTTACTTCTTCCTGTGTTTAACGCAAGTAAACATGATCATCAGTTATTATGAGGAAACGAAATCCATGCCCCATGCGCCTGTGTGCTGAACATGAATATAGCTGCCGCACTTCTATTTGACATTAAACATCAATAAAATCAATCAATCAATTAATCAATCGTGGTTGAAAGTCGACCTCATGTAACACATATATTTGAATAATGAGTCTGAGCCTCATCATCTTTTAGACAGATATTTGTATAAGTAATTGATTTAAATTAGTTACCCCCAACAAACGTATTATACAATTATCACATCGCCCTTGTTGGAGTGTGACCCGACGTTTGTCTCCCAGAGAAAAGTAAGGTCACCCGAGGGGAGACAAACCATCGGGTCACAATCCAACAAGGGTGATAATTGGTATATTATATCGAATATTTTTGCATCAGACACCAAGTAATAGAATACCTGCGGCTTTGCGAAAATATTCGATATCATATAATATATAAAATTTCTTCTTCGCCTACAGCGACGAACCTGTCGCTGGGGACGCCATGTGTGTTGTCTGTTGAATCAAGGGAAGTAACTATAATTGGAAACACGTGAGGCTCACGTGGGAATTTCCTTGGGATTTCCTGGCGAGCGGTGAACCTTACGATGAGCGGTTGACCCAACGAATAGATAAATATCACGTGACAGTGTTTTATCAAATCACATTCAAGATATTTATATACAGATTAATACATGGGCATTTCCATATTGGCCTGGTTATCATCCCGAGATCCTCAATATGGGTCGAGGGATGATAACCAGGCCAATATGGAAATGCCCATGTATTAAATTATTTATTACATACTTCTGACATCTAGAAAAGAGACACCCATATTGGCCTGAGACGAAGTCGAGGCCCATCATGTATTGGCCCGGGCCAATATGGGCCTCGATATGGAAATGATCTTGTACCAAGTTGTAGTAATCCAAAAACGGTTATTTTCCCGGGGTGTGAAAATATGGACAGTTTACTTCTGGTCATATTGGTCATACAAAAATGCCTTTATTTGAACTAAGTATGTAATAAATGAGTATATAATATTACGTATTGACGTTCATGCAGCATATTAAACCGAATAATCTGTCTCTTGTGTGTCTATATTTGTCATTATTTCCTTTTTATTATTTGGACAAGAGACAGATTATTCGGTCTAGCAGCATACATTATATATCTAAGGTCTAAAAAAAATGAAGAATTACCTTAATTCTTATATATATATGAAACAAGGAAATAACAAAATAGTGCCTATGCCCTATGAAGGCCCTAGTTCGGCCCTGATCATATATGTAGCAACATGTCAAATGTGTTTAAAAAGTCATAGGAAATTAGAAAAAGCTATCTTGATTCATTTGTTTGAAAATTGAATAGCAAATGTTCGTGCCATTTCTACGTTTCTACCAACATGAGAGGGTGTTTTGACTATACAAGCAAGTGCTATCTTGATTGAAAGTCGTACTTATGTATTTTCGTTCTATTACTTACATATCTTTATTTAAATAAACACCTATATGAAAAGAAATACTAAAATAACAAGACATAGAGCGTCGACAACTATAATTTATTTGTTAGTGTTTTATATTACTATAAACAGGAAGAGCCTATGGCGAGCTTTTCGGCTTAACTGTTCCGAGACGAGTACAAATGAATTTTATTATATTTCAGATTATATACATATATTGTATTTATACTGCAATGTCTTTCATGATAAAAAATGCTAAATTTATTACATATACTTGTATTGTGTTTATCCTGCAATGTAACAAAAACGCAAAAATATTTATCGGGTGTCTACAGAGAGGTTCTCGTTAGAACAGCGTCTATTACGCATGGTTAAACATAAAACGCCGGGTACCAGGAGGATTAGGGTTATGGTGTTTAACGCCACATTCAACAATATTTCAGTTTCATCGTGACTGTCAGTGACCAGGGTATCAGGAGAAAACCATCGACCTGCCGCAAGTCACTGACAAACTTTATCACATAATGTGAATTCACAACTTTAGTGGTGATAGGCACTGATTGGGCAGGTAGCTGCATTTGTAAATCCAACAACCGACGCTGACGACCATGACGGCCCCTTATAATACATTGATTAATATAATAATAATAATAATAATATACTAGTTAAATGGAACAGGAATAAAAAATTTCAGTACGGAAAGACAAAACAACGCCAGTGAAACATCTTATGTTAAACTTGTAGGTCTACTCTCAATTATAAAAAAAAGTGTCAATGTTTATAAAAAAAACTGCAGCTTTTTTTTATGAATTTGTATATTATATGTATAAAGAATATATGTCCTAACTTTTATGGAGCATGTTTGTATTAACTATTCTGTTTGTCATTTGTTTATTCCGTCATGTTAATTAACACATTTTTTTGTTTATTTGACCTCATGTTACACATTTATATGTGTCTGAGTGTTTTCTCAATAAGCTGTTCAAGCTTTTAAAACATCTATTAGAGGAACAGTAAGAGTAGATGACCAGTATATACAAGCTGTTGTGTTGTCTAGCCTTCGATTTCCGGATTCTGCTCCTCTTACCATAAAATTGTATGGGTATATGGACACGAATACGATAAATAAAGGAAAACAGAGATGACATAATAGAGAAATGTTGTTGAAAATAAATATTCAAACAGAAAGTTTAAAAAAGGTGGGGGGTATTTCCGTGCCACAAGCGCCTGTGAATACGGGTAGATAAAATAATACAGTGAACTTTCTGTACAAAAATGGCAATTTACAAATAGACAAAACAATATGTTAAATACAACTTTAACCACAAAGAACATTTCAGCGAACCGATAGCATATTTTAGCGGAAAAACAGACGATTTATTGATTGATTTTGATTGATTTTTTGGTGTTTTAACGCCACTTTCAGCAATATTTCAGCTATATCATGGCGACCAGTTTTAGTGATGGAAGAAGCCGGAGAGAACCACCGTCCATTGGCAAGCAACTGCTAAACTTTATCACTTGCGGCTGCGAGTCGAGTGCACCCTTTTTGTGGAGTGGAGTCTGGAGTCTTTATTGGAGTGGAGTTTGGAGTCAGTTTTGGAGTGAAATTTTGAGTCATTTTTGGAGTCGATTTTAAGTAGTCAAACAACATTTGTGGTGGAGTTACCGGAAGAAGTCACGTGACCGGAAGTGACGTGAACGGAAGAGGCCATGTATTTTCACTATTCGACTTACCTTTCTTGCATAATTTCCATGTCTTTTCACTATTTAACTTACTTTTCTTCTGTATTTTCCATATCATTTCACTATTCAACCTACTTTTCTAGTACATGACGTTATAAAACATTTCATTTTCCCGTACTTTTTCAAACTGCAACGTTTGAAATGCAACGTTACTTGCTTTTCTAGTACATGACGTTATAAAACATTTCATTTTCCCGTACCTTTTCAAACCGCAACGTTTGAAATATCAGTTAGTTGTTTTTCTAGTACATGACGTTATAAAACATTTCATTTTCCCCTATCTTTTCACTATTCAACTTACTTTTCTTCTGTATTTTCCATATCTTTTCACTATTTAGCTTGCCTTTCTTCCATATTGTCCATATCTTTTCACTATATATAGCTATTCAACCTACTTTTCTTCCGTATTTTCCATACCTTTTTCCCAATTCAACCTACCTTTCTTCCATATTTTCCATATCTTTTCACAATTCAACTTAGCTTTCTTCCATAATTTCCATGTATTTTCACTATTCGACTTATCTTTCTTCCATAATTTCCATGTCTTTTCACTATTCAACTTCCTTTTCTTCTGTATTTTCCATATCATTTCACTATTCAACCTACTTTTCTAGTACATGACGTTATAAAACATTTCATTTTCCCATACTTTTTCAAACTGCAACGTTTGAAATGCAACGTTACTTGCTTTTCCAGTACATGACGTTATAAAACATTTCATTTTCCCGTACCTTTTCAAACCGCAACGTTTGAAATATCAGTTAGTTGTTTTTCTAGTACATGACGTTATAAAACATTTCATTTTCCCCTATCTTTTCACTATTCAACTTACTTTTCTTCTGTATTTTCCATATCTTTTCACTATTTAGCTTGCCTTTCTTCCATATTTGTCCATATCTTTTCACTATATATAGCTATTCAACCTACTTTTCTTCCGTATTTTCCATACCTTTTTCACAATTCAACCTACCTTTCTTCCGTATTTTCCATATCTTTTCACAATTCAACTTAGCTTTCTTCCATAATTTCCATGTATTTTCACTATTCAACTTACCTTTTTTCCATAATTTCCATGTCTTTTCACTATTCAACTTCCTTTTCTTCTGTATTTTCCATATCATTTCACTATTCAACCTACTTTTCTAGTACATGACGTTATAAAACATTTCATTTTCCCGTACTTTTTCAAACTGCAACGTTTGAAATGCAACGTTACTTGCTTTTCTAGTACATGATGTTATAAAACATTTCATGTTCCCGTACTTTTTCAAACTGCAACGTTTGAAATGCAACGTTACTTGCTTTTCTAGTACATGACGTTATAAAACATTTCATTTTCCCGTACCTTTTCAAACCGCAACGTTTGAAATATCAGTTAGTTGTTTTTCTAGTACATGACGTTATAAAACATTTCATTTTCCCCTATCTTTTCACTATTCAACTTACTTTTCTTCTGTATTTTCCAAATCTTTTCACTATTCAACTAATTTTCTTCTGTATTTTCCATATCTTTTCACTATTCAACTTTCTTTTCTTCCATAATTTCCAAATATTTTCACTATTCAATTTACTTTTCTTCCATAATTTCCATATCATTTCACTATTCAACTTACTTTCTTCTCTATTTTCCATATCATTTCACTATTCATCCTACTTTTCTTCCATAATTTCCATGTCTTTTCACTATTCAACTTACTTTTCTTCCATATTTTCCATATCTTTTCACTATTTAGCTTGTTTTTCTTCCATATTGTCCATATCTTTTCACTATATATAGCTATTCAGCCTACTTTTCTTCCGTTTTTTCCATATCTTTTTCCCAATTCAACCTACTTTTCTTCCATATTTTCCAAATCATTTCACTATTCAACTTGGCTTTCTTCCATATTTTCCATATCTTTTCACAATTCAACTTAGCTTTCTTCCATAATTTCCATTTATTTTAACTATTCGACTTACCTTTCTTCCATAATTTCCATGTCTTTTCACTATTCAACTTCCTTTTCTTCTGTATTTTCCATATCATTTCACTATTCAACCTACTTTCCTAGTACATGACGTTATAAAACATTTCATTTTCCCGTACTTTTTCAAACTGCAACGTTTGAAATGCAACGTTACTTGCTTTTCTAGTACATGACGTTATAAAACATTTCATTTTCCCGTACCCTTTCAAACTGCAACGTTTGAAATATCGGTTAGGTGTTTTTCTAGTACATGACGTTATAAAACATTTCATTTTCCCCTATCTTTTCACTATTCAACTTACTTTTCTTCTGTATTTTCCAAATCTTTTCACTATTCAATTTACTTTTCTTCCATAATTTCGATATCATTTCACTATTCAACTTATTTTTTTTCTGTATTTTCCATATCATTTCACTATTCAACCCACTTTTCTTCCATAATTTCCATGTCTTTTCACTATTCAACCTACTTTTCTTCCATAATTTCCATGTCTTTTCACTACTCAACTTACTTTTCTTCCATATTTTCCATATCTTTTCACTATTTAGCTTTCCTTTCTTCCATATTGTCCATATCTTTTCACTTTTCAACTTACTTTTCTTCCATATTTTTCGTATCATTTCACTATTCAACCACATTTGATTTTTGATTTTGATTACATCATCATGTATGGAAGCGAGAGCATAAATATTATATAGTCTGTTACATCTCCATTTAAAGAAAATGTTTTGTTTACTTAATCTATATGATATTGAAGTATTATTAATTAGAAATTCAATGCAAGTAATATGATAGTTTCAAACCCAAGATTGAGTAAGCAACTGAAGAGTAAGTCTCTGTGGTGAAACTGCACCAAAATGTGATTGGGGAGGGGGTCCAATAAACCTGAAATTTATTTTCAGTGGTTCATCATAAGTATATTCAGAAAAAATATGGGCTTAAAACATCTGAGGGGCAAAAGAACACACTCTTGCCCCCCCTCCCCCCCCCTCCCCCCCCCCCCCCCCTGCCACAGCGTCCAAGCCTCCGACGCCGTTTTTGTGTTATTGTATCGGACAGTTTCTTACAGATTTATGACTTACTATTTATCTCTTCATATTTTTTGTTTATTTACTTCAGCCATATATTTTAATGTAGTCAATCCGTCAAATAATACCTTCAACAGGAAAAAGATTATAATGACTATTTTTGTAAATGAAACCAAATGCATTTTTGAAAAGAATTATAAAAAAACCCACTCCAAAATTGACTCCAAATTTGACTCCAAAAAATGACTCCAAGCTCCACTCCAAAGAAAGACTCCAGACATGATGACATCTGTGTATCACAACGCATTGAACATTGGGGGAAATGTACCAAATAGTAGCTCCAAAATCAACTATAGAAAGGAATCCAAATTTGACTCCCATAAAACCTTTGTTGGTTTATACATCCATGGTTGGTCAAATCAGGATGGCTAATGAGAATAGAAAATCCGAATTATTATAGTATTGCTGTAATATTTAATTATCATTCTAGTGGATCATCAATGTACAAATATTTAACTTTTATTACATGTAGTATGATATATCAACACAGATATGCATATGCATATGTCAACGAAAATATTCTATAATTGTCTTTTTCAAGAGTTAACTCTTATATCAATTTCCAACTGCTAATTACAGTAGTTAAGAAAAACAGAAATCATCACACTAATCATTTCTCACAACAACAAAAATCTTAATTAAGGGTCATAAATCTGTTGGATACATTTTAGCGTCAGGGTTTTTAATTCATTGGGTGTCAACTTTCAGCCTCTTCTGTCCTCCAGACTTCATTATTCTCATTGACAGTTACAACTGTGGCACGTTTTGCTTCTTTTGTGATTGCCTTTGATACACTGATAAAAACTTGAGATGGCCTGGCATTAGATTGTTCTGGGTCAGTCCTTGCGGTTCTATTCCGACAACCTTTGATGATGTCTGCGATATGTTATACATGTAATTAGTGTTTTGCAGGTAAAAGGGCGACACTGTTATTAATATATGGCCAAATGTTGAGATTGTCACAACTCAAAGGGGGAAATAGTGTGAAAAACTTTGTCTTGAAACCGATCACCAACCCCTAACAAAGTGGTGTTCAATAAGAGCTGCTGCAAGTTGTTATTTATACTGACATTTTCTAAATAGGAGGCACTACTTTACGTCCAGTAGAACATCTTTGGGTGAGGATGATAGTAGTATTATCAATTCGCCTTGCATAACCAGCTCCCTGAGTCATATTTCAATACACCGATGGTTCTTCTCGGGATGACCTTGGTGGTGATAGACACAGAGTGAATATATAGGTAATCTCGGGTAAAACCACTACTCTCCTACGGAACCGGCCGAGTTGTGACGAGTGTAGAGAGGTAGGCGAGGTCTACCAGTATTTAACGTAACTTTCAACAATGTTTCAGTTATATCGTGGCAGACTAGTGTAGATAGATGTAAGCCAATTATAACACACGGTCACCATGTAGAGCCCCTTGTATAGAAGGAAAATTATCTCTAGAAACTAATTTAATCTTTTGTACTTTCACATAAAGTTACAAAAAGCATATCGCATGAATGAAGCGTTTTATTGTTAAAATCTGACACATGACTAATTAGGGTAGACAACCGTGATATCGTGAAGTGTTAATTAAACTTTTGAGTTTCGTTCTGATCGTAAATCTTCACACGTGGAAATCGTCGTCTGGTTTTTAATTTTATACGTTTTCATGTTTTTTTTTTAAATTTAGACGGTTAGTTTTTAATAAATGATACGCAAAATACGAAGCTTAATATTATATGTAAAAACTCAATAATGTTCAATAAAAGAATATACTTTAATCTTTATTGCATATAAAACCCTTTTGGGTATAGCAATACAAACATAAACTAACATTAAACAGAACATGTACATATATAAACAAATACATGCACCCTATGCGTTTCTGGAATAACCTTTGTCAGATACGCTCAATCGTAACTACTCGGCCATTCTCGCTACCCTGCAAATAACCTCGTACGTACATAGTAGAAATTCTTCTTAAATTGTTTGCCGGAAGTTAAGTTAAGTTTAGCCGCACAAAAATATAGTCCACGAAAATCCAATATGGAAGACATACTAAGTAAAATCTAATCATGCAAAACTAATTAAAACTTTAATTGAAATATAGAAAATTGTTTAAAATATAACTTTATCAAACTTTCATGTAACTGACATGTGAAATGTAGTACGATTTATACGCCTAATGCATACGAGGTTATTTGCAGGGTAGCGAGAATGGCCGAGTAGTTACGATTGCAGATACGCTCAAAGTCAATAATTATTTAAAAGTTTTGGGAGCATATAAAAAAAGACCTTAACATGATAGCCAAAATCTTACTTTTTAAAATAATTACTTTATATAGAAACGGATATCTAATAAACCATGTCAATACCAAGCACTTACTACTGGACAGACGATACCCTCGGGGAAACACTTACTACTGGGCGGACGATACCCTCGGGGAAACACTTACTACTGGGCGGACGATACCCTCGGGGAAACACTTACTACTGGGCAGACGATACCCTCGGGGAAACACTTACTACTGGGCGGACGATACCCTCGGGGAAACACTTACTACTGGGCAGACGATACCCTCGGGGAAACACTTACTACTGGGCAGACGATACCCTCGAGGAAACACTTACTACTGGACGGACGATACCCTCGGGGAAACACTTACTACTGGGCGGACGATACCCTCGGGGAAACACTTACTACTGGGCAGACGATACCTTCGGGGAAACACTTACTACTGGGCGGACGATACCCTCGGGGAAACACTTACTACTGGGCGGACGATACCCTCGGGGAAACACTTACTACTGGGCAGACGATACCCTCGGGGAAACACTTACTACTGAACAGACGATACCCTCGGGGAAACACTTACTACTGGGCGGACGATACCCTCGGGGAAACACTTACTACTGGGCGGACGATACCCTCGGGGAAACACTTACTACTGGGCAGACGATACCCTCGGGGAAACACTTACTACTGGGCAGACGATACCCTCGGGGAAACACTTACTACTGGGCGGACGATACCCTCGGGGAAACACTTACTACTGGGCGGACGATACCCTCGGGGAAACACTTACTACTGGGCGGACGATACCCTCGGGGAAACACTTACTACTGGGCGGACGATACCCTCGGGGAAACACTTACTACTGGGCAGACGATACCCTCGGGGAAACACTTACTATTGGGCAGACGATACCCTCGGGGAAACACTTACTACTGGGCAGACGATACCCTCGGGGAAACACTTACTACTGGGCGGACGATACCCTCGGGGAAACACTTACTACTGGGCGGACGATACCCTCGGGGAAGCACTTACTACTGGGCAGACGATACCCTCGGGGAAACACTTACTACTGGGCAGACGATACCCTCGGGGAAACACTTACTACTGGGCAGACGATACCCTCGGGGAAACACTTACTACTGGGCAGACGATACCCTCGGGGAAACACTTACTACTGGGCAGACGATACCCTCGGGGAAACACTTACTACTGGGCAGACGATACCCTCTGGGAAACACTTACTACTGGGCGGACGATACCCTCGGGGAAACACTTACTACTGGGCGGACGATACCCTCGGGGAAACACTTACTACTGGGCAGACGATACCCTCGGGGAAACACTTACTACTGAGCAGACGATACCCTCGGGGAAACACTTACTACTGGGCGGACGATACCCTCGGGGAAACACTTACTACTGGGCGGACGATACCCTCGGGGAAACACTTACTACTGGGCGGACGATACCCTCGGGGAAACACTTACTACTGGGCAGACGATACCCTCGGGGAAACACTTACTACTGGGCAGACGATACCCTCGGGGAAACACTTACTACTGGGCGGACGATACCCTCGGGGAAACACTTACTACTGGGCGGACGATACCCTCGGGGAAACACTTACTACTGGGCGGACGATACCCTCGGGGAAACACTTACTACTGGGCGGACGATACCCTCGGGGAAACACTTACTACTGGGCAGACGATACCCTCGGGGAAACACTTACTACTGGGCAGACGATACCCTCGGGGAAACACTTACTACTGGGCAGACGATACCCTCGGGGAAACACTTACTACTGGGCGGACGATACCCTCGGGGAAACACTTACTACTGGGCGGACGATACCCTTGGGGAAACACTTACTACTGGGCAGACGATACCCTCGGGGAAACACTTACTACTGGGCAGACGATACCCTCGGGGAAACACTTACTACTGGGCAGACGATACCCTCGGGGAAACAATTACTACCCGGCAGACGATACCCTCGGGGAAACACTTACTACTGGGCAGACGATACCCTCGGGGAAACACTTACTACTGGGCAGACGATACCCTCGGGGAAACACTTACTACTGGGCGGACGATACCCTCAGGGAAACACTTACTACTGGGCGGACGATATCCTCGGGAAAACACTTACTACTGGGCGGACGATACCCTCGGGGAAACACTTACTACTGGGCGGACGATACCCTCGGGGACTAATAGTCCATCAGCAGCTGTATCGACCCAGTGATAATAATAAAATATGTTTTCGTTATTTTGCATTTATTTCATGAAGTTAGAACGATATTGTTGCGTTTTCAGTTTTCTTTGGGACGTAGATCGTTCCATCATGACAACCCCGTTTCTCTGTGATATTTGTGTGACTAAATGTTACATTCGTCTTGTATCATTACAAAACCTAAGTACATGTATATAGAATTCAGTAAATGACAGGATATTGTATTGTCAAAAATTACAATTTAAAAAACTACCGGTTTAGGTTTAGGTTTATGGTGTTTAACGCCACTTTCAACAATATTTCAGTTATATCGTGGTGGTCAATTTTATTGGTGGAGGAAACCGAAGTACCCGGTGAAAACCATCGATCTGACAAACTCTATCACATAATGTTGTATCGAGTACACCTCGCCATGAACGGGGCTCGAACTCGCAACTTTAGTGGTGATAAGCACTGATTGAACAGGTAGATCCAATTACCATACGATAACAACCACGACGGCCCCTAAAAGCTATGTTATCAAATATTTACCTAACTATGTAAAAATATTATTATTACATACATTTATAGGCGACTCAGCTTTTTTAAAGGCACACAGGCTGTCAGAATTGAATTTTTTTGTTTATATTAAAAGTTGCCAATATTCGATGTTTTATACTAATAAGATGTTCGGAACAAGAAGCCAGGTTTAAAAAATATGTTATAATGTCGTAATTAGTGAAAAGAATTCGAATGTCTGTCGGTGGAATCGCCATTAACACACCTAATTATAAGAAAAATACCACACGTACTGTAAAATATACTGATGAAATGCTATTAAAATGTGCATATCTAATTTAGCGTTGAAGACTTATTTCTGGTATAACGTTCAAATATAGTCAAAATATTGGGAAGGCAAATAATTTATAAAAAAATCTTTGGGAGCAAGTAAACCAAATCGGCTAGGGTTACATATGCACTAAGGAAATTGATGATCATTTTAATAAATTACATGTATTTAGGAAATGCAAATTTCAAGCATGAATATATATAATGAACCATGTCAATAAGGAACAAGATCAATGACTGGTTGGCTCGGAATCAGGATCACGTGTTCGAGCGGAGCGACATGTCTACCAACGAACTGTTGTTTCAGTGTGAGCTAAATATATATAGCGCTATAAAAATCCCTCTAAATACTAAAGAGTGTTGGTCTAGTACAAAGCGGACATGATCATCGAAATGTAACTTGTTCTCGCCATGATATGGATGAAAAATTGCTCACTAGGCATATAACACATCGGTCACTATTGGTGTTTTCCACCACAAAGATTTGTGAATCAGTCCCCCCCCCCCCCCCCCCCCCCTCATTTTGGAGGTGTACTTGTGACATCTTTATATATTTCAGTTTGCCAGTAATTTACGGGGAATATGTTGTTTGCTCTGAAGGTTTAATGGACCAACAACGGCCACTCGTAAGAGGATGTTGTTCATAATAAACTGCTTCAGCGTTTCCGTTGTATACAGTGAATGTGACATTATCTCATTTAAGTCCCTTCATATGTTTATTTAACACACTCCACACCACCATTATGAGAAGGGTTGTAGTCCACAGGGCAAGAAAGTTACAAGAAATATTAATATAAGAGTTCGAGAGAATTTTCTTTGCCAGAAGATATTTTTAATACGACAAGCAGACGACAGTATGTTTTATCAAATTAAAATCTATAATTCTCACGTGACTGTACAAACTATCTCTTGATTCATCAAATGTTTTTATACTGTTTCCAATTTAAAATGAGGATTTTTGAGGATTTTTGTTTTATATGTTTAGTATGATCTATATCTTAATTGTTGATAGATAATACGTTTAAGAATTGTTAATGTCGTCTTAACAGACATGGGACCACCATTTATTTATTTAGCAAAATTTTTCCCGATCATCAAGTGTTTTAAATATCGATTGAAATATATTTTACCCGATCAAAAGTGTTTTAAATATGGATTGAAATATATTTTACCCGATCAAGTGTTTTAAATATTGATATAAATATACTTTACCCGATCAAGTGTTTTAAATATTGATTTTAAGAATTGAATGCATTCTTTTGAAGTTTCATTGGGGTATGAAAGCGTTGACCGAAGTACATTTTCAATGAAGCGCGGTAGCGCTTTATGTTGAAGATGTAGTTCGATCAACGTTTTCATACCCCAATGAAACTTCAAAAGAATGCATTCAATTCTTATAATTATATTTAAATCACACCAAAATTTAATATAATTGAATTTTTTGTTGTTGATTTTATTTGTGTTAGATTATTTGCTGTTGGAAATTACTACGCCATTGATTGTTTACATCTGACTTCGTCATGGAGGCACGTGCAAGTTCGTATTTGAGTTTCATTGGGATGTGAAACATCTCTTTTATAATCATGTGACCACTTCATAACCAATCATATTGTAACATTTCAATGAAAAACGGAAGTAATGTAATTATTGAAATATATATCGAACGTATATATAGCTAAACTATTATCTATATTTATGCTTTAAGATAACATTTAGACGTTTTCTTTTAGTATGTACAATAGAATGTTAAAACAGATACAAATGAAGACTTTTTAACTGTGACTGTATTATAATTAAAGATGATATTGTGATATGTACAGACTATATTTTAGTCGTACTGAAGGGTACACCGCCTGTTTGTGCCCCTGATGTAAAGGGGAAGTTATTCTAAATAAACATATATCAATACCTCAGAGGGGTAGAATGCATTAGGTGGATGTAGTTACGTCTATATATGTAGGCGATATACATCACAAAGATCTGTGACATAGAACCACGTACGGTGACGATTGGTACTCGATACAACCGTATATATGTAATACACTTTGTCAGTGACCTAAGAAGGTCAGTGATTTTCTGTGGGTAGTCCGGTTTCCTCCACGAAAAGACTGACCACACTGAAATATAATTGAAATAAAAAACGAAGATATATAATTTAGTGCATATGCATGATGCGTTTCTAGAATAACTTTCACCGGGTAAAGCTCAAAGTGGAAAAAATTGAAAGCTAATAATTTCAAGTCTTTGGGAGCAAGAAAGCCAAAGGATCTAAACAGGATAGCTAAAGGATCTAAACAGGATAGCTAAAGGATCTAAACAGGATAGCCAAAGGATCTAAACAGGATAGCTAAAGGATCTAAACAGGATAGCTAAAGGATCTAAACAGGATAGCTAAAGGATCTAAAAAGGATAGCTAAAGGATCTAAACAGGATAGCCAAAGGATCTAAACAGGATAGCCAAAGGATCTAAACAGGATAGCTAAAGGATCTAAACAGGATAGCTAAAGGATCTAAACAGGATAGCCAATGGATCTAAACAGGATAGCTAAAGGATCTAAACAGGATAGCCAAAGGATCTAAACAGGATAGCCAAAGGATCTAAACAGGATAGCTAAAGGATCTAAACAGGATAGCCAAAGGATCTAAACAGGATAGCCAAAGGATCTAAACAGGATAGCTAAAGGATCTAAACAGGATAGCCAAAGGATCTAAACAGGATAGCCAAATGATCTAAACAGGATAGCCAAAGGATCTAAACAGGATAGCTAAAGGATCTAAACAGGATAGCTAAAGGATCTAAATAGGATCTAAACAGGATAGCCAAAGGATCTAAACAGGATAGCCAAAGGATCTAAACAGGATAGCCAAAGGATCTAAACAGGATAGCTAAAGAATCTAAACAGGATAGCCAAAGGATCTAAACAGGATAGCTAAAGGGTCTAAACAGGATAGCTAAATGATCTAAACAGGATAGCCAAAGGATCTAAACAGGATGGCTAAAGGATCTAAACAGGATAGCTAAAGGATCTAAACAGGATAGCCAAAGGATCTAAACATGATAGCTAAAGAATCTAAACAGGATAACCAAAGGATCTAAACAGAATAGCTAAAGGGTCTAAACAGGATAGCTAAAGGATCTAAACAGGATAGCTAAAGGATCTAAACAGGATAGCCAAATTCAGCTAAGGTTACATATGTCGGAGGGCGATGAACTTTAGTTTTATTAATTATTTAGGGAACTCTATATTTAAATAACAAGTTTTTTGTGAAAATAAACATTATTTAGTTGGAAGAGGGGTCCATTTTTGAGCTTCATTGATTCGCAAATTGTTGTTAGGAATCAAGCTAAGGCTATGTGTACCCCTTAGCTTCGTGAAAGGTTTTTGTTGTTGTTTAAGCCCTCCTCCAAAATGAAATGAGTTGTTTCTAAATGTCATTGTGTTGTTTCTAATGTACATTGTTTTATTTTTTTTTATTTTAGCTTCGAATGAAAGAACAAGACAGATCATTAATGAAACAATTCATAGATCTTCGATCAACAATCGTACAGTTGAGATGCATGTACGAGTTTCAACGTTCTAATTCGGACATCAGTAGTTTGAGCGGAAGTAATTATTCATTGGACGAATACTTTCGGAACTCTCCCACACCTAGAAATAGTTACTTAGAAGTCGATGGAACTGAATTTCGTGCAAGAACTTCATCACTATTGACGCCACGGAAAACCCATATAACACATCTAAAATGGAGAAGTAATGAGTATATCTGAATATTAAAAGAACCGTATGATTACATCTGAATATAAAAAGAACCCTTATATGATTACATTTGAATATGAAGAGAAAACAATGCATAAATTTGAATATAAAGAGAACACAATGCGTACATTTGAATATAATACCAAGATAATGAGTACATGTACATACATGTGAATATAAAGAAAACGCATCTAAAATGAATAGAACACAATACGTACATCTGAATATGAAGAGAAAGTCATGAATACATACATGTGAATATAAAGAGGACACTATGAATACATATAAAACAAAGAGAACATTATGTATACATTAAATTCAAAGAGAATAAGATGCGTGCATTTGAATATAAAGATAACGTAACGTGTAAATTTAAAACAAATAGAGAACACACTACGTAAATTTGAACATAAAGTGAACACCATACGTGTATTTGATTGATTGAGAGAGAGAGAGAGAGAGAGAGAGGGAGAGAGAGAGAGAGAGAGAGAGAGAGAGAGAGATGCGTAAAGTTGAATATTTAAAGAACATAATGCGTGCATTTGAATACATGTATAAAAAGAACGTAAAGAGTACAACTAATAAAAAGAACACAATGCGTACATTTATACAAAGAGAACATAATGCGTACTTTTGAATAAAAAAAAACCGCTATGTGTGCATTTTAATATAAAGAGAACGTAATGTTAATATTTGAAAAAAATTAAAGAGCACACTACCTAAATTTGAATAAAAAAGAGAACACAGTGTGTGCATTTGAATATAGAGAAAACGTTATGCATGCATTTGAATATAAAAAGAACGTAATGAGTGTTGATTCGAATATAAATTCATCGCTATGAGTAAGAGCGAATATAAAGTGTGAAAGAATGAAAATATTTGTATATTACTGGATCGTGTTTGTAATAAATCTGCATATTAATTGGTACCTACTAGTATTTGTATTTGTTTTTATTTAAAACTAGAGGCTCACCTGAGCCTGTATTGCGCACCTGATTATTCATATGAAGTTGATCTTCAATGTTCAGTGGAGTCTAGATTTTAAGAAAAACATATATTCATATTTACATAGATGATCAGTTGTAACCCATTAAAACAGAGTTAGGGGTTATGGTGTTTTACGCCACTTTCAACAATATTTCAGTTATATCGTGGCGATTAGTTTTACTGGTGGAGGAAACCAGAGTACCTGGAGAAAACTGCAAGTGTCTGGTAAACTTTATTTCATAAAGTCGTACCGAGTACACCTCGGGATTCGAACTCACATTTTTAGCAGTGATATGCAATGATTGCACAGGTAGTTAAAAAATCCATGCAACTATCATACGAATGCAACCACGACGGTCCCGATTAAAGTATGACTTCAATAATAACAATGAGCATTGATAGAGGAAATCTGTCGACCTACTAACGAAAGTACTCAACACAATCCATTCGGAATTTAAGACCCTTTTAAAGCCATTTTCGAAATAAAATAGCATTTTTTTTGTGGCCCATCAATAATCCATTAAGATGAACACTTCGATTAAAATTGGATGAAAAATAAAAACTTTCAAATTTTTCATCCTCTTCCGGTCGAAAAAACCGTAAAATATAGATGAAACCAGTGCTTTTAAAATAGAACCGAAATTCTATGTAGTCTTTGAGCGAGTGAGTGATTATTGTTTGATCCTAAAGGAACGATTTTTTTTTCAGCCATATCATGACGAGAACAAGTTACTTTTGATCAGATGATATTTTCATTGTAGACCTTTTGCTTTCAAATAAAAAACCATAGGAGATAGTAGATAAAACAAAAAGCATTGATGGCTCAAAATTGACAACTCTAAACATTTGCTCCAGTGGGAATGAAGCCATGATAAATAAAAATACGACTATTCTGGAAAAAAGGTAAATATATACAAAGTGATATACGACAATAAAAATGAATTAGCGACTATTAAATAGCAAATATTTAATGAAAGAAAATCTATATCAAAAGGTTTGCATTTAGCGAGTCCCTCCTCCCCACCCCTTTTTTATTATCTATAAATAGAAATGCAATTGAAAAAAAGAGAAGTTATTCGAAATTGTGATATTCTCGGGTCTATGATTAAGTCGGTACTGTTTGATGATGAGCTCATTTACCAAATTAAGTAATGGAGAATACACTCCAACTTGTAGATTCTTAAAAATAATCAACGAGACCTACACCACTTGTAGATTCTATTACATAATACATTTCCATTTGCAACAGTGTTTTCATTTTATATTTTTACTCTTTTAATGTTCAGAAAGCTTTATAAGCCACAATTAACAAAAATTAAACAACAAAATTTTATCGGCATTCGTGCTTTCGATTCTCGTTTATATTTAGATATTTCAAGGTCTTTCAAGTGAAAAGAATCATTTATATTTAGATATTTCAAGGTCTTTCAAGTGTCACAAATGTTCACCTGTGATCTGTCTGATTTGTTATTACTTGCGGTCGGTTCGTTCGTTGTTTTTGTATTGCGAGAAAACATTTCAAAAGTTCACATACTCGTCAGTTCTAAACATTAATTATGCCAGATCTGAAATACTTGTATCGTGTCTTGTATATATTGATCAATTGCTTTTTTAAACAAATTGTTGATATATTTTTTTTTAGCAAAGCTTACTATCAAGGGTCAGACATACTAATTACAGAGGATAGTAGTGTGGTCACCGTAGCCGAATGGCTAGATGGAAGCTTTGAAAGTCAAAAGTAGACTTTGTAAAGCCCAGCAGTGGTTCGTATACCGGGAGTCCCAAAATATGTATATCACGTTTTAGGCCTAAAACAGTAAAAGGTTAAAGTTCATATATTCAAGAACAAAAGAATAACCTGTAGATTCTTAAAAATAATCTACTGTTCGAACAATAGTGTGACGTCAGAGAAATGTATTATCGCTTGTGAATGTATTTATGGTTAAGGCAGGGGTCATAGGTCAGCTTGTCTATTCAATTATAAAACCTATTTTTCACAAGTCGACTACTGAATTCAACGGTAGAAAATTTAATTGATTAAAATTGCCATTCGTTATCTCTCCGCTATTTTCCAGAATACAAATAATTTTTAATGACAAGTGCTGATAAATCGGTATATATAACTGACCGACTGACTGGCAAAATACAAGAACAATAATTATATGGTTGACCGGACGTCAAGAAAATAGCAGCCTCAATTTTCAATCTAATTAAAATCAGATCTCCGCACTTAGAAAATAGGAAGCAAGTGCGGAGATCTGATTTTAATTAGACTGCCTCAATATTATACATCATAAGGATAAAATATAGATATAAAAATTTGAAAACAACATCTGATATTATTCTTTTTACTATTTTATATAAATACATTAAATAAAACAAGTGAACATATAGTGGCAGGCGTACTTTATTTTCATTGCAGGCGTATATATTTACCTGCATGCGTATTTATTTAGGTATGACCGTTTATAAGGGCTACCCAATATTTTCCAAAAAGAATCTAGATTATTATTGCATTAATTCACAAGTTAAATTTAACTGTATCAGGTTTTAGTCAATTTTTCTTCTGGTTTAATTTCGAAGATGTGCGGGAGTAGGTGCATTGAGAACAGGAAAATGGATACTATCCGTTCGTATCCCCCTTTTTGTTTCCAAAATGTCGACGTTAAGCTTCTTATATATGATGGGTGCAATTGAGAACAGGAAAATGGATACTATAGCTGTTCGCATTCCTCTTTTTGTTTCCAAAATGTCGACATTAAGCTTCTTGTATATGATGGGTGCATTGAGAACAGGAAAATGGATACTATAGCTGTTCGTATTCCTCTTTTTGTTTCCAAAATGTCGACATTACGCTTCTTGTATATGATGGGTGCATTGAGAACAGGAAAATGGATACTATAGCTGTTCGTATTCCTCTTTTTGTTTCCAAAATGTCGACATTAAGCTTCTTGTATATGATAGGTGCATTGAGAACAGGAAAATGGATACTAGCTGTTCGTATCTCCCTTTTTGTTTCCAAAATGTTGGCGTTTGTTCGACGTTAAGCTTCTTATATATGATGGGTGGATTGAGAACAAGAAAAGGAATACCAGCTTTTCGTATCCAACCTTTTTATTTCCAAAGTGTTGAAATTTCACACTCTAGCCACCATTGTGTGTATAGGTTGAAACGATATCTATCATGAAATGAAATTGAGTCTGTCGTGTTTTCCCATTTGAAGTGTTTCTGTTATGTGTAACTGACCCATCATTAATACATGTAATCATCCCATGTTTGTTTTTAAACTGGCAAATCTTTAATGTACGTGGGATTTTACCGTCTTTGTGGTCTAGGGGAGGTAACTCTAATTTTATGTTCAATTTACAAGAGTAGTTGAATAAGAAATCATAGGGCTCAAAATCAGGCATACAATTATAAATAAAATATGAGTCACTCACACATCATACACCAAAGACACTTTATTAGATGGTAGCTTAAGTCATACTTTATGTTCCAAAATTGTATCCATTTAAGGTACAAACACCACTACTTTATATTTATTATAATAAGCTTTCCTCACTAAATTTGTGTGGAGGAATCACTACAAAAATCCAGTTAAGCGTGTTAGTCTAGTACAAAGAAGGCATCAACATCATCTCATCGAAAGACAAATTGTACTCACCATGATGTGGCTGTCAAAATTCTCACTTGGCGTTAAATACAATCATTAAATACGTGCAATCTGATCGCGGACCATTATAATAGTGGGTAACGCGTTTTGAGAGTGGCACATTACTTGCATGTTAAAGACCTCTTTAATAGATTTCGAAAATAGGTAAGTGCATTAATATTGTAGTTGTTACTAAAGACTAAATTGTTCGTCTCTTCTTACCCAATTCTCCATACCTTTCTACAGGCAGTAAGAAGTTGATATGCAGTCCCTCCTTCATTTCTGTATAGTTTTTAGATATTGTTGAATCGATCCTTCTCGCTCTGAATATGCGTGAACGTTGAGCAACCAACATATGCATCTACATCTACAGTATGCAATGCTCCGTCAATTGTGACGACTAAGCATCGGCGTGAACAGACCATATTTACAATTTAACAATTTAAAAAAAAAAAAAAATAGTAACGTATTTACTATATACAAAATAGAAACTGTTTAATGTTTAGTTGTAGTGGGTTTGGGTCAGTGATTTGAACTGATCCAAAGAAGAAGCAGACAATGTCAGGTGGTAAAGCATTCCAAAGGACAACTGTGTGAGGGAAGCTGAATTTGAAGTAGTCAGTGGATGTGCTGAAGATTTGGTATTGAAGACTATGACTGCTTCGTGAATGTTTTTTTTTCTTTGTTTGATGGTGTTTAACGCCACTTTCAACAATATTTCAGTCATATCGTGGCAGTAAGTTTTATTGGTGGAGGAAACCGAAGGACCCGGTGAAAACCATCGACCTGTCTCAAGTCACTTACAAACTTTATCACATAATGTTGTACACATCGCCCTGATCAAGATTCGAACTCACAACATCACAACAAATAGAGAAATTTCTTTCCATTTTTATTACAACAAAAATTCAACAACTGCCAACAGTTACAGAGAATTACAATTGAAGCATAAAAGCTTTAAATAAAAAAAATTACAAGCATGTAATAATGAAATATTAACAAAATATATAACTCTGCTGCCATTATTTCTGTTTATCTAATATTGTTTTAAGAAATGCTTGATTTATTTGAATATTATATCCAGTGCTCCACTGTAAATGGGAATTTTAATAGCTTGTATTTAATTTTTTGAAAATTTCAAATGAAATTTTGAGCATTTATGGTGTGTTGACATTGCAATACCTTTTCTGTGTCTAAAAATATGAATTTTGTTGATATTTTTGGCTTTGTGACAAGGAACATTTTTATTCATACTGAATAAAGTAGCCGTATATTGAATAATTAGAATTGCTACAACAAATGAGCATATTCTGACTCGGCTGATTTTTATATTTGGCATAAAATGAACAAGGACAACGCAAAGCGTGGCATATCCCCTCGCCTAAAAATTAGACCCTGTGACATTGACCTTTGACCTTGTAAATCAATAGGGTTCCAGATTCTCATAAGGTCTAAGTATGTACCAAGTTTGGTCAAAATCCATTGAAGGATGTTGATTCTAGAGTGTTCACAAGGATGTTATGCGGTAAAAAATTGACCCGGTGACCTTGATCTTTGACCTATGACCTTGAAAATCAATAGGGTTCCAGATTCTCTTAAGGACTAAATATATACCAAGTTTGGTCAAAATCCTAGAGTGTTCACAAGGATGTGACGGAAAGACGGAAGGAAAGACGGACGGTAGCGTTACTATATCCCTTCGCAACTTCGTTGGCGAGGGCATAAAAAGTGTGTGCTACATCGGGAAGCCAAACAAACAAAATGAGAATAAAGAAGAACATCAAGCAAAATGATCAGGTTTAAAGAGAAATACCAAACATTAACAAACAATAGGATAATTAAAGAGTTGCTGTCACACCAAACATGTGTAAGAGAGAGAGAGAATGTCATTAACGATACGGTGGAGAAAAGAGGGACACCAAGCATTAGGGATGGCATAGAGGGACACCAAGCATTAGGGATGGCATAAAGAGGGACACCAAGCATTAGGGATGGCATAAAGAGGAACACCAAGCATTAGGGATGGCATAAAGAGGGACACTAAGCATAAGGAATGGCATAAAGAGGGACACCAAGCATTAGGGATGGCATAAAGAGGGACATTAAGCATAAGGGATGGCATAAAGAGGGACACCAAACATTAGGGATGGCATAAAGAGGGACACCAAGCATTAGGGATGACATAAAGAGGGACACCAAGCATTAAGGATGGCATACAGAGGGACACAAAGCATAAGGGATGGCATAAAGAGGGATACCAAGCATTAGGGATGGCATAAAGAGGGACACCAAGCATAAGGGATGGTAGAAAGAAGGATGCCAAACAATAGAGAGGGGCAAAATTATTGGGGTAACAAGAAGATGTGTCAAAGGATAGAGTGGGTAGTAAAAGAGGAACAACAGATAATATGGTGGGGGATAAAAGGAACAAGAAACAATAAGATGGGGTAAAAGAGGATGCCAAGCAATACTGTGGTTAAAAATAGGGACACCAGCAAATGGGTGTGGGATAAAAATAAGATGCTGATAAAGATGGGCGCTAAATAGAAGGGTGCGGATAAAGTGGAATACAGAACAATAGGGCGATGACAAAGAAATACACCATCAAACAACAGGATGTGGATAAACAGACACATCAGGGATGTAATGACTGATAAGTTCATTAGGACATGACCTCCATTCACGTTCTGTCAGATACTAGTGGAGCGTTACATTTTATAACATCCAACTTTAATCAGATTGGACTGTTGTGAGATCAAAATTCAGAATGACAATGTTACTCTCAAATCCAGTATTTTAAGACAAATACAGTCAAACCTATCCATGCAGTCACCTTTATTAAAAGGTCACATTTTTCTTGTCCTGTTATAAAAACTTCATATAAATTAAACCTCTTTTAAGAGGTCACCTGTCTTATAGACCATTTTTCCTTGGTCCCGAAGGTGAACTCTTAATACAGGCTTGATTGTACATGATTTTTTTTTCTTCAATATTATTTTTGCTAACAGTCAGTCTTATCCTTCTTGTTAGTGGACATCTGTTTCCATTTGGAGACAATCATGCTTTGCTTGACATTTTTCTTTAGATTTTCAGATGTCCACTTATTATAATAACGTTTCCTGCAAGCTGCTTGACATAGAACTTCTTCTCTGGTCATTGTATCTCCTTCGTCAAGATGGTCCTCTTCTGTCTTTATCTCCATCTTTTGAACCAGCAGACGAAGCAGTTCATGGTTCTTCTCCACAACTGTTGACAACTGTTTTATTCTGAAAAAAGATTTAAAAAAAATATTAGGGAGAGGATAGTTTAATATTAGAGAGAGGATAGTTTAATATTAGGTAGTAGATAGTTTAATATTAGGTAGAGGATAGTTTAATATTAGGGAGAGAATAGTTTAATATTAGGTAGAGGATAGTTTAATAATAGGGAGAGGATAGTTTAATGACCTAGATGCAGTTTATTAGGTAGAGGATATTTTAATATTAGGGAGAGGATAGTTTAATATTAGGTAGAGGATAGTTTAATATTAGGGAGAGGATAGTTTAATATTAGGGAGAGGATAGTTTAATATTAGGTAGAGGATAGTTTAATATTAGGTAGAGGATAGTTTAATATTAGGTAGTGGATAGTTTAATATTAGGTAGAGGATAGTTTAATATTAGGTACAGGATAATTTAATATTAGGGAGAGGATAGTTTAATATTAGGTAGAGGATACTTTAATATTATGAAGAGGATAGTTTAATATTATAGAGGACAGCTTAATATTAGGAGAGGATAGTTTAATATCATGGAGAAGATAGTTTAATATTACATAGAGGATAGTTTAATATAAGGTAGAGGACAGTTTAATATTATGTAGAGGATAATTTAATATAACGTAGAGGATAGTTTAATATCAGGTAGATGATAGTTTAATATTAGGGAGAAGATAGTTTAATATTACGTAGAGGATAGTTTAATATAAGGTAGAGGATAGTTTAACATAAGATAGAGGATAGTTTAATATTAGGTAGAAGATATTTTAATATCAGAGAGAGGATAGTTTAATATTAGGGAGGATAATTTAATATTATGCATAGGATAGCTTAATATAAGGTAGAGGATAGTTTAATATCAGGTAGAGGATAGTTTAATATTAGGGAGAGAATAGTTTAATATTAGGGAGAGGATAGTTTAATATTATGTAGAGGATAGTTTAATATAAGGTAGAGTATAGTTCAATATTAGGGAGGGGATAGTTTAATATTAGGGAGAGGATAGTTTAATATTAGGTAGAGGATAGTTTAATATTAGGTACAGGATAATTTAATATTAGGGAGAGGATAGTTTAATATTAGGTAGAGGATACTTTAATATTATGAAGAGGATAGTTTAATATTATAGAGGACAGCTTAATATTAGGAGAGGATAGTTTAATATCATGGAGAAGATAGTTTAATATTACATAGAGGATAGTTTAATATAAGGTAGAGGACAGTTTAATATTATGTAGAGGATAATTTAATATAACGTAGAGGATAGTTTAATATCAGGTAGATGATAGTTTAATATTAGGGAGAAGATAGTTTAATATTACGTAGAGGATAGTTTAATATAAGGTAGAGGATAGTTTAACATAAGATAGAGGATAGTTTAATATTAGGTAGAAGATATTTTAATATCAGGGAGAGGATAGTTTAATATTAGGGAGGATAATTTAATATTACGCATAGGATAGCTTAATATAAGGTAGAGGATAGTTTAATATCAGGTAGAGGATAGTTTAATATTAGGGAGAGAATAGTTTAATATTAGGGAGAGGATAGTTTAATATTATGTAGAGGATAGTTTAATATAAGGTAGAGTATAGTTCAATATTAGGGAGGGGATAGTTTAATATTAGGGAGAGGATAGTTTAATATTAGAGGATAGCTTAATATATGGTAGAGGATAGTTTAATATAACGTAGAGGATAGTTTAATATCAGGTAGAGGATAGTTTAATATTAGGGAGAAGATAGTTTAATGTTACGTAGAGGATAGTTTAATATAATGTAGAGGATAGTTTAACATAAGGTAGAGGATAGTTTAATATTAGGGAGAAGATAGTTTAATATTACGTAGAGGATAGTTTAATATAAGGTAGAGGATAGTTTAATATTAGGTAATGGATAGTTTAATATTAGGTAGAGGATAGTTTAATATTAGGTAGAGGATAGTTTAATATTAGGTAGAGGATAGTTTAATATTAGGTAGTGGATAGTTTAATATTAGGTAGAGGATAGTTTAATATTAGGTACAGGATAATTTAATATTAGGGAGAGGATAGTTTAATATTAGGTAGAGGATACTTTAATATTATGAAGAGGATAGTTTAATATTATAGAGGACAGCTTAATATTAGGAGAGGATAGTTTAATATCATGGAGAAGATAGTTTAATATTACATAGAGGATAGTTTAATATAAGGTAGAGGACAGTTTAATATTATGTAGAGGATAATTTAATATAACGTAGAGGATAGTTTAATATCAGGTAGATGATAGTTTAATATTAGGGAGAAGATAGTTTAATATTACGTAGAGGATAGTTTAATATAAGGTAGAGGATAGTTTAACATAAGATAGAGGATAGTTTAATATTAGGTAGAAGATATTTTAATATCAGGGAGAGGATAGTTTAATATTAGGGAGGATAATTTAATATTATGCATAGGATAGCTTAATATAAGGTAGAGGATAGTTTAATATCAGGTAGAGGATAGTTTAATATTAGGGAGAGAATAGTTTAATATTAGGGAGAGGATAGTTTAATATTATGTAGAGGATAGTTTAATATAAGGTAGAGTATAGTTCAATATTAGGGAGGGGATAGTTTAATATTAGGGAGAGGATAGTTTAATATTAGGTAGAGGATAGTTTAATATTAGGTACAGGATAATTTAATATTAGGGAGAGGATAGTTTAATATTAGGTAGAGGATACTTTAATATTATGAAGAGGATAGTTTAATATTATAGAGGACAGCTTAATATTAGGAGAGGATAGTTTAATATCATGGAGAAGATAGTTTAATATTACATAGAGGATAGTTTAATATAAGGTAGAGGACAGTTTAATATTATGTAGAGGATAATTTAATATAACGTAGAGGATAGTTTAATATCAGGTAGATGATAGTTTAATATTAGGGAGAAGATAGTTTAATATTACGTAGAGGATAGTTTAATATAAGGTAGAGGATAGTTTAACATAAGATAGAGGATAGTTTAATATTAGGTAGAAGATATTTTAATATCAGGGAGAGGATAGTTTAATATTAGGGAGGATAATTTAATATTACGCATAGGATAGCTTAATATAAGGTAGAGGATAGTTTAATATCAGGTAGAGGATAGTTTAATATTAGGGAGAGAATAGTTTAATATTAGGGAGAGGATAGTTTAATATTATGTAGAGGATAGTTTAATATAAGGTAGAGTATAGTTCAATATTAGGGAGGGGATAGTTTAATATTAGGGAGAGGATAGTTTAATATTAGAGGATAGCTTAATATATGGTAGAGGATAGTTTAATATAACGTAGAGGATAGTTTAATATCAGGTAGAGGATAGTTTAATATTAGGGAGAAGATAGTTTAATGTTACGTAGAGGATAGTTTAATATAATGTAGAGGATAGTTTAACATAAGGTAGAGGATAGTTTAATATTAGGGAGAAGATAGTTTAATATTACGTAGAGGATAGTTTAATATAAGGTAGAGGATAGTTTAACATAAGGTAGAGGATAGTTTAATATTAGGTAGAGGATATTTTAATATCAGGGAGAGGATAGTTTAATATTAGGGAGGATAATTTAATATTAGGGAGGATAATTTAATATTACGCATAGGATAGCTTAATATAAGGTAGAGGATAGTTTAATATCAGGTAGAGGATAGCTTAATATTAGGGAAAGGATAGTTTAATATTAGGGAGAGGATAGTTTAATATTACGTAGAGGATAGTTTAATATAAGGTAGAGGATAGTTCAATATTAGGGAGAGGATAGTTTAATATTAGGGAGAGGATAGTTTAATATTACAGAGGATAGTTTAATATAAGGTAGAGGACAGTTTAATATTACGTAGAGGATAGTTTAATATAACGTAGAGAATAGTTTAATATCAGGTAGAGGATAGTTTAATATCAGACCTGTTTACCCCAATTGACACTAAAGAGTAGTATTTGCTCCAGCTCAGCATAGTTTGGCAATGTTGAGAGTAGTTTTCGGAAATTGAAATCAATGGTTTCCGATTCATGAGCTGGTGCCATAATGGCATATACACACAGTATATACATACCAAATATCTACCTTAGTTACATGTATCTACTGAAGATGGGGGCCAGGGTGGTTCAATGAGTTAGGTCATACAGTACAGAAAGGGGCATACCGTGATCAATCACCGTGATAGTGGTCATGTCTAGGAGAGTGATGGGGATTAAAATTTTAAATTCATGTCCGTGATCAGGGTTAATCTTGTAATCAAGTGTGTCGTTTTACAGGTAAACTAGTCGGATAAGATGTACAGGTGAAATTACGTTTTTATATCGCCAATTTTTTTTTTCAGGTACTGTCTCCGATTCCCTTCAGAATTAAAAAAAAAACCTTTTTTATTTCTTTCCTCAAAACGTAAAACATCCTTGAACGTAAT
This sequence comes from Bathymodiolus septemdierum, assembly GCA_963383655.1. Taxonomy (NCBI): domain Eukaryota; kingdom Metazoa; phylum Mollusca; class Bivalvia; order Mytilida; family Modiolidae; genus Bathymodiolus; species Bathymodiolus septemdierum. The sequence continues at coordinate 38,311,696 of OY726530.1, read as the reverse complement.
CCCGGGAATGAAATCCCGAGATCGAGAAAATAGCACGAGAACGGAGAGTTCATTTGAATTGATGAATAAAATGTAAATAATAAATGATTATTCAACTTCAATTCAGTGAAATCATGGGTTGTGCAAATTTGTTTCAAAGATTTTTAACCTTGGCTGTGTATTGCGTATCTACACCTAGTATTTTATTGACACGCGTACACGTGACCTGGCTTGTGCACAAATGAAGTTTCATAAACACATGCGCGATATGCGTGATTTGTTACGTTTTAAAGCGTATTTCCAGTTCAATGTTACATTTTAGTTCAATAATATTTGTTATACATTCAGTATTTTTTTTTATTTTAATCTTCATAGAAAACCCAGTTAAAACCCGTTTCGTTGTAGAAATACGTACTAAATAATTTGTATACGGTCATTGAAGAATTTGATTAAAAATTAACGAAACAAATATTTATAAACAGATCGTTCAAAGAAGTACTACATGTCCAAAAGTCACTAAATTTACGGATATATTTTGGAAATTAGGGGTACCTATAAAGTGCGAAACGAAATAGAAACGAAACGAAACGAAATCACCGAAAACGAAACGAAACGAAATCAACAAAAACGAAACGAAACGAAACGAAATCAACGAAATGAAAACGAAATAAAACGAAACCAACGAAAGCAAAACGAAATCAACGAAAACAAAACGAAATACGATGCTAGACTACTTCCCACACATATCTCAGTGTCTTTCATCAGGAGAGGACAGGATTTGATCACCATTGAACAAGAATAATATGCATTTATTCAGCGGGAGTCTGTCCTTTTCACTTAGTGGCTTCTTTTAAATTTGGGAACGTCAAGTCTGTTGAAAGGAGAGGAATTAAAATAACAGAAGTGCAGTAGTTAAAGTTCACTAATAAATATCCCCGTCCGAGCAAAATTTAAAAGTGTGTCGGAGAGACGAAAAAAGTGTGACGACCAGACGGACAAACGAACGAACGGACAGCAGAAGTCCTATTTACCCCAATCTTTTTTTGGCGGAGGTATACAAATCCTATCAAAAATTAACTTAAGAAATGTAAAAAAAATCTACATATCTTGTAAAAGTACCTTTTTTCCCTTTGATCCCTTTTCATATTAAAAAAAAAACAAATCATCCCCCCTCCAAAATTTTTTCCGGTATTAATAAAATTTGATACGGCACATATTTTTATATCCCCCGTTATCCAGCGGGAGCGGGGTATATAGTATATGTCCGTTTGTCCGTGAGTGCTTCTCTCACTGCCTATGCAATTCCTCCTTAACAACTTGATGGAATTGAATGAATCTTACAGGAAATCTTTAATACTATATGGCAAGGTTCATTAATTTCATGAATTCTTTAGTACCAAATGGCATTGTGCACCTTCTATTTTTGTTTTCCCATTTCAACAGTTCTTGCTAAAATTTCTTCACTTTTGGACTTTGTCATTTAAGGCTATTTAATTGTCATAAAAGGCTATACAATAGAGAGAGGATACTGTTGCGTTATTCATAACTCTTCCTAAACAACTGAATGGATTTCAATAAAACTTCCAGAGTTTCTTATGTTTAGTTTTTGCAAGCATTATTTTTTCCAGAAGTTCTTCTGTAAGGAGGGCGCTCACTGTACGTCCTGTTATGTTGCTGTTGGTTTTTTTTTTAGTTCTTCAAAATAGAACAATAGGATTTGAAATAAAAAGTTTATAGTGTTGGGTCTTTTTGACCCATGTATATGTCGGAAAGAACAACGGTAAGACATTACGCCAGATCTGTTGGCACACTACCGAATAAAGGTAATAACAATGGTACCGTACTCCAAGGCGCATTCAAAGGGGAAAGTCCACAAAAACAGACAAAACTGATAAGAAGCTCAACCATCTGAGTTTTCAATCAACGGAACAACTGAACAACAACATGGGGATTAAACGGGACAAGTCGGGAAAATCCAGTAGTCAAATAGTGCCCAGAATCTGAAACTCAAGACCATCCTGTATGATTTGCGAATAGGCAAATTTATGAAGAATACAAACAATTAACGTAATAAAATCAGACGAAAAATGAACCCTCAATATCCCAATCTATGAAAATACCCCCTCATATCTGACATTTGAACTTCTGAAAGTTTGTCGGCAAGCAAACCCGACTTGAATTGAGTTGCAGGTAATGTACGTGAGGAGTACTGTAACGGACAGACATGCAAGATGGGTTTCCCAGTTATAATTAATCAAAATTATTGTATTTAAAAAATCAAATTATCTTTTTTTTTATTATTTTTTTTTTCATATCAGTCTATTTCGTTTTGTTTTCGTTGATTTCGTTTTGCTTTCGTTTGTTTCGTTTTATTTCGTTTTCATTTCATTGACTTCGTTTCGTTTTTGTTGATTTCGTTTCGTTTCGTTTCTATTTCGTTTCGCACTTCATAGATACCCGGAAATTAGCGGCTAATCTGCAGAAAGTTTAGAAACGTGAAAGGAAAGAAGGAATTAACCTTTATCATGATTTTACCCCTACAAATGTTTGACATTACACAGTATCTGACCAAAATCAAATGTCACCAGTTTATTTATTTATTCAAATTCAAATCTTAATTGGCTTTCAACCCAATAGATTTGTGACAAAATACAACAAAAAAAAGTTTATGGAACAAATTAAAAGCATGCTCTTCGTTTTCCGCTTTTTGTTCATTTTGTAGCCATTAACCTACGTAAATTTGGATTGTTATAGGTTTTTGTTTGCAATTTTAAAGAAAATTATTTTCATCTATAGCGGAATTACGTAACAAGCCAAGTGTGTAAAACAGATTACTTGAATTGTTAATTTTTTTCAATACGAGAGGTAAAAGTCCAAAACACAAAATAAACCAATAATCAATTTTAAGTCTGCTCTTTACCAACTATTAAACACTACAAAACCCGCGCTTGCAAAGTCCGTGCTTCAAAAACCCGCGCCTGCGGTTTAACTTATAAACAAAAAATACATTTATGAAGAAGCCCGTATTTACGAATAATTCAATACATACTGAATTCAACAAAATTCTTGATAGAACTCGAGGTCATAAAGTAGAACTTTCTAAAACAAACGAAAACGATAACAAGACACACATTCTTTGGCAATGAAAAGCAACAAACAGTTAAATATTAACAGCAAGAGGATACAAAATTAATTGTCAAAAATACATCCTTCAGTAGCAATAATTACGGCTTACGATTATTAAAAGTCAACAGGTAGAACAGGTAACGCTAATCTCTTAATTGGCGGTAAAATATCAATCGGCGCACAGGTGACCGAGAGCCATAAAATTTAATCCCCACCACCTTGCTTTATGGTCCTTTTTAGGTCTATCACAGTGGGTTTATGTCCGTGATGATATGTCTAAAGGATTAAAAATTATGTCTCTCGGAGTGATCAATCACGGTATGTCCCTTTCTGTACAAACGAATTTTGAAAAAAACGATGTTTGTTCAAGCGTAGAATAGTCAGGTTCAACCGTAGGGCGTAATTTACTGTAAAAAAGCGTAGTAAATACGGCGAAAACGTAGTAGTAAACAGGTCTGTAATATTAGGGAGAAGATAGTTTAATATAAGGTAGAGGATAGTTTAACATTAGGTAGAAGATAGTTTAATATTAGGTAGAGGATAGTTTAATATTAGGTAGAGGATAGTTTAATATTAGGGAGGATAATTTAATATTAGGGAGGATAATTTAATATTATGCATAGGATAGTTTAATATAAGGTAGAGGATAGTTTAATATCAGGTAGAGGATAGCTTAATATTATGTAGAGGATAGTTTAATATCAAGTAGAGGATAGTTTAATATCAGGTAGAGGATAGTTTAATATCAGGTAGAAGATAGCTTAATATTAGGGAGAGGATAGCTTAATATTAGGGAGAGGATAGTTTAATATAAGGTAGAGGATAGTTCAATATTAGAGGATAGTTTAATATTAGGGAGAGGATAGTTTAATATTACGTAGAGGATAGTTTAATATAAGGTAGATGACAGTTTAATATTATGTAGAGGATAGTTTAATATAAGGTAGAGGATAGTTTAATATCAGGTAGAGGATAGTTTAATATTAGGGAGAGGATAGTTTAATATTACGTAGAGGATAGTTTAATATTCGGGAGAGGATAGTTTAATATTATGTAGAGAATAGTTTAATATAAAGTAGAGGACAGTTTAATATTACGTAGAGGATATTTTAATATAAGGTAGAGGATAGTTTAAAATCAGGTAGAGGATAGTTTAATATTAGGGAGAGGATAGTTTAATATAAGGTAGAGGATAGTTTAATATTAGGGAGAGGATAGTTTAATATTACATAGAGGATAGTTTAATATAAGGTAGATGACAGTTTAATATTATGTAGAGGATAGTTTAATATAAGGTAGAGGATAGTTTAATATCAGGTAGAGGATAGTTTAATATTAGGGAGAGGATAGTTTAATATTATGTAGAGGATAGTTTAATATTCGGGAGAGGATAGTTTAATATTATGTAGAGAATAGTTTAATATAAAGTAGAGGACAGTTTAATATTATGTAGAGGATATTTTAATATAAGGTAGAGGATAGTTTAAAATCAGGTAGAGGATAGTTTAATATTAGGGAGAGGATAGTTTAATATAAGGTAGAGGATAGTTTAACGAGTTTCATTCTCACTAATCTTAAGGATCAAGTAACATATAAGTACATGACATCACAATAACACTAATAAAGATGGTCAAATAAACTTAAGTGTTATTAGGTCATGAACCTAATAAAACCATTTCTTGTACCTGATTCATGTGGAACGACAGAAAGAAACGGTAACAGTATAAGCTCTGGTGTCACAGATGGCACCATTGAAAACAATTAGAATGACACTTGTTTCAATTACTTTCAGACAATTTGGCAGGTGTGTTTGGACTTTTTGATATTGCAGGATAAACACAATATACGTACATTGTAGGAAAATATAAAATTAATTTGCACTCACTGTGAAACATGCTAGAAAAGCTCGCCAAAGGCTCACTTTTCTATCTGTTTCTAAAGCTTGTGCAAATAAATTATATATTTTCCTACAATGTACGTATATTGTATATGTATTTTGCAAGTAATTCAAATCTCGCATTATATTTGTCTTGCTCTGTATATATATCGTACCATAAAGCAATACTGTTATGCTTAAAGTAGTAACCACGCTCTAGAAAGTCTACTTCTACTTGGTCGAGAGATGTCACACCATATTAATACGCTTCCGAAGTTCGGGAGCGTTAATGGTAGAAGTATGAATATGTACTACTATGGCACTTCAAAATCTTCAACAATATGGCTGCCAAACCGGAAATAAATTAAAAGAAAAATCACGTGACCTAAACCGTTCCGGTCCAGTCGAAATAAAAATGATACAATGTTCGGTAACGGATATGAAAACTGTCCGGAGTTTGAAGTTTTAGGTGGTGTTATTTTTAAGCTTGATATTTTGTAAACAGGAAGAAAAATTACTGTTCTTCGGACACGTTTCAGGTTGCACCTGCCTCATATTATTTTAATACCTATACTCCAGTCTTAATGATCATAAAACTTTCAAGAACAAGTTTCTTACTCAGACTCCAAAATTGTCCTATCAGAACAAAGTATTTATAGGATATGAAGTTCTGATTGGATGATTATTTCGAGTACGAGAACGAAACTCATACTAGGAAAGTTTTACGAGAGTAAGGCCTGATGTTATCACATTTACCGCATCAGTGGCGTAATGGTTAGATCATGGATTCAAACCAAAGACTATAAAATTGGTATTTGTTACTTCTCCACTAAGCACACAGCATTAAGGAGAAAGAGCAAAGACTGATTAGCTCGAAATCAGAATAATGTGTCTGAGTGGAGTGATGTTTACCCGTGGACTGTTGTTTCAGTGAGCTAGCACTATAAAAAGCCAACTAAGCGTGTTGGTCTAGTACGAAGCGGACCTCATCATCATCTCATTGAAAATTAACTTATATCCACATTTTGTTCAGATAATTATATCCCCAATATCCCTCTATTCAAGATCTTTTGTATATACTCTATCTAATATCCATATTTCCCATCTAGGATAGTTGATTGGTGATTGATTAATGTCCAGTGGCAAATATGTTATGTTTATTCAGAACGAGAACCAGTTTCACAATTTACAAAAATATGAGAGAGGAATGGAAGAAGCAGGACAACTACCCTTGATTGCCACTGGAAAAATTGGAGAGTTGAGTAGAGAAGACAACTGCAGACTTTTACAATATACTTACTCTGTATCGTAATCAAAAACACAGATATCTGATTTATTGTGGACAACTCATTTCAGGAATAACCTTCATAGGGCACGCCTAAGAGTCAAACGTTTGGACGTTCAAATAATTTACGAATCTTTGGGAAGAGGAATCCAAAAGGACTAAACAGGATAGCCAAAATTAATATAAAGTTACTTATGCCCGATGGGGGGGGTAGCCTTAGTTTTAATATTGATAACATTTCTAAGGAACTCAACCAATATCGAAAGTATATCAACTATCCCCATCATGGGAATGTAAATAACATCTCTGTTAGTTTATTGCTATGTTCAGCAATGCTTCGGCTATATCATTTATAGTAGATTTGATCATGATTAAATGATTTGTTATTGTCAAGGGAGCTGTTTTTATGTTGACAACAAGTTACAAACACCAAATCAACATTTATAACTACCTATGCAATCAGTGCCTATCACCACTAGCATTGTGAGTTCGAATCCTGTTCAGGCTAGGTGTACTCATTACAACATTATGTGATAAAGTTTGTCAGTGATTTGCGACAGGTCAGTGGTTTTCTCCAGGTACTCCGTTTTCCTCCAACAATAAAACTGACCGCCACGATAAAACTGAAATACTGTTGAAAGTGGCGTTAAACATCACAAACCTAAACCCAAAAATCAAATCAACAATTTGGTGGTAATTGGATTGATATGTTGGATGGTGGGGGGACGTTTTTGTTGCACAGAAAATAAAGATAGGTACTGTGTTCTGTGACTTCATATACCCTCGGGCCTCACACATCATACTGATGAGGTCATTCTTTCATATTACATGTTTTTGTAGATAAGTTAGATGTATGTATACCAACTGTAACAAAGTATTGAGCAGACATATCAAAGTCCATTACTTAATGTTAGATATCCCAAAAATATAGGATTACAAATAAAATAAGAGTTACACAGTGGCAATATATAACTAGAGTTAATTTGTTTTAATCCACTCCCTTTTATGTCAAAAACAGTAATAGTTAGATAATAGCATTATGCATGTTTCTAAAAGGAATTTTCTTAAGGAAAATCCTCATAAAAAAGAAACGAACAATAAATAATTTATACTCCTATATATGAACACACCCTTTCTGACACCTTTGGGACTATTGTTTCTTTTGTGTATTTCTGATCAACCAAAAAAAACCATTAACTTTGTAGGACCATCTAATGAACATTCCTACGAAGTTTGATTCCAATTGGCCCAGTGGATTCCTAAAATATAAAATTTTTGGGCCAGATGAGATGCTCATATATGTTGAGTATTTGGTATATCTCGTACAACTAACAGACACACATAAAGGAGCAGAATATACACTTTAAATAGGAGAACATATATACTGTTTAAATACACAATGGTTCTTAAACATATTAAATACATTTGTAGCACTCAGACAAAACAGAACAACATTGTGTTGTATGATATTAAACATACTTCTCTTTCTGTTTTGAGAGCTCAATGGTAATGTCAGCATTGTGGCTTGGTGAATTTGAAGGATCATCATATGCATTCTGCCATGTCATCTTTGACCATAACTATAAAACAGAATTAAAACATTCAAATCATCCTAGTATTTATGAATTCACAGAAGAATTATTTTCATTACTATTGTTTCAAAATGAGCCTGTCTGATGGTCTACAATTTTATAAATACAGTGGAACCTGTCTAATCCGACACACCAAGGTACCAGGGAAATGTGTCGGATTATACAGGATGTAGGAATGCTCAGGTTTTATTTTAGTTAACACAAATCCTTTGGGACCATAAATTTTTGTCGGATGTCACAGGATGTCGGAAAACTCAGGTGTCGGATTCACAAGATCCACTTTACTAGGAATGTAAACATACTGGTCTGCTGGTGTGGAATAGATTGAATATTTATTAACAGTTATAACTTGCTTTGGCTGTAGGTTTGGGCATGTTATAACTTGTTTTAGCTGTAGGTTTGGGCATGTCATAACTTGTTTTGGCTGTAGGTTTGGGCATGTTATAACTTGTTTTGGCTGTAGGTTTGGGCATGTCATAACTTGTTTTGGCTATAGGTTTGGGCATGTTATAACTTGTTTTGGCTGTAGGTTTGGGCATGTTATAACTTGTTTTGGCTATAGGCTTGGGCATGTTAAAACTTATTTTGGCTGTAGGTTTGGGCATGTTATAATTTGTTTTGGCTGTAGGTTTGGGCATATATGTTAAACTACTCTTTGCCATGTAGCTGCAGTTAAAATTTGAGCTCATTTTGACTAATACTAAAGCAGCAATGGACAATTGAAGAAATTTCTATTCTTAATAACAGCAGCCATCTTGAATAAAGGGCGGGGGCTGTCGGACACAATTTTGAAAGGGACCCACCCTGCCAGGTTTGGTTTAATTTGGTTCAGCGGTTTCAAAGGAGAAGATTTAAATGTGATCTTTTATCAAAATATGCCTAATTTGCATAATCGGTATAAATCGGCTGAAAGAAAAATTTCACAGAAAAACCTGGAATATATGTTAAAATTTGAGCTCATTTTGACTTACACTAAAGCAGCAATGGACAATTGAAGAAATTTCTATTTTTAGTAACAGCAGCCATCTTGAATGGAGGGCGGGGTTGTTGGACACAATTTTGAAAGGGACCCACCCAATGACCATCCCTGCCAGGTTTGGTTTAATTCGGTTCAGGGGTTTCAGAGGAGAAGATTTAAATGTGAAAGTTTATGACGGACGGATGCCGGACGCCAAGTGATGGCAAAAGCTCACATGGCCTTTGGCCAGGTGAGCTAATAAAAATGAATTTACGACATTTTCTGACTCCTAAAATTATTTTTTAAGATCTTTTTATTTTTAAATAATCTTAAAGAAATTGGTGTTGGACATTTGGACTTTTAAAGCAAATAAATGCTTATTGGTTTAATTTTTTTTTGTATTGCAGAGATTGCATATAAGTCTTTAAATAAATAATATAATATTTTAAAGTAAAAACTATTCATTTAAAATGCTGTTTTAGCTTATTCTTATACAGATATTTTGGCTTTAACCCCATTTTCATAGTAATTTAAAAAAATATTTCTTTAAAAAAAAAGTAAAACAAATTAATTTTCTTTGTTTCCCAAAGAAAAAATAATAGTTAGTAGGAATATTGAGAAAAAACAGTTTTCATTGTTTATTAAAAAAAATACAACAGTGTCATGATATGAAAGTGAAAGTCTTTTGTTGGCGAATTTACTGCAAAAAATGATTTTGATCGAAACTTTGGGAAAACATAATCTCGCAAACTACACCATCAATGATTTTGAAATTTTGCATGCTTGTTCACTGTTTTGATTTGTATCAATTGATGAAAATAAAGAATTGATGTCTATCTAATAAAGTTTTTATTGATCTCTGAAATATGGTTTCCATTCATTATGCACAGAATGAACTTAGGCTTCACTACTAAAGATCGAGCAACACATATCCTACCAAAAACCGAGGGTGAACCCAGGTGCTCCCGATGTAGTTTCTGCTCAACAGGTGGCACTGTCATGTTACTCTTGTTAATAAAGCCGGTGATGAGTCATGAATGAGCAAAGGACCAGATTGTGATGACGACAAACGACAGCCTTGTTAATCTTCAAATTGTCAAAACTTACACTTTTGATAAAATTTGCTTTGCGGTTCGGATACAGTCTGTAGTTAACCTTGTCAACTCGTTCAAGTAGAGTTTTTGGTAGTCTTCTTTCAAACTCTGTGTGTAGTTCTACCTGTAGAAATAAACAGATTATGCAGATTCTTTTCATGAAATTTTGAAAGTTATGTATTATCTTGAAGATTATTGGAATATATCATGCCGTTTGTGTAATATAATTAAGGGACCATCGTGGTTGTGATTGTATGGTAGTTGAATTTACAACTACCTGTGCAATCAGTGCCTATCACCACTAAAATTGTGAGTTTGGATCATGCTCATTGCGAGGTGTATTAGATACAACATTATGTGATAAAGTTTGTCAGTTACTGTTGGCAGATCGGTGGTTTTCTCTGGTTTCCTCCACCAATAAAACTGACCACCACGAAATAACTGAAATATTGTTGAGTGGCGTTAAGCACCATAACCAAAACCCCTGTAATATAATGTATGACTAAACTGGTACTGTATGCACCATCGTACCAGTAATAGTGTATTCAGGTTACACACACAAGAACAAACACACAGGGAATTAACTCTTATAAAACTAATTAACTTCCATCTCTTTCGTGGTCTTAACCATATAGTATAGCAAATATATTAATGTCATATTTAAAATATGATCAATGAAATCAGTCACTATATACAATATCTAAAAACTACAAAATAGATAAAATAAATGTCAGAGAAACGGAAGGGGCAATCAAGAATGGACAATCCAGAGAAACTGGCAACAAGACAAGATGAAGACAAAAACTACAACAAAATGTGTGTTGGACACCTACATACACAAGACATAAGACGAAGACAAACAAAACAAAATATACAACACATAAAAATTAGATAGATCAGAACAATAGAAATGACACCCTGCAAAAATTGGATTTTTGGAGAGAGAATTTTTTTTTTTTAAGTATGACATTGAGGACGTGTCGTTAATCAATCATGAAATACGAATCAACTAATTAAAGACAGCAGATAGATGTATTGGATCTTACAAATAGGAAATATATGATAAAAATATCACATTATTTTGTCTTTCTAACAGGTTCTAGAAATGAGTTACGGTACACAACTGTACTTTTGGTATCTATTATAAATAGTTAATGGATGAATTATGCTTAGTACATATGTATCAAAGAGCTACAAACAGCCGTGCACATTTCATAATCATTCAGATACCAAATGCCTGTTGAAGATTTATCCTACAGATTCGACACATATATTACAAAGTTCATGATGTGAATGTTCCGTGAATTAGTCCGTTCTTTAGGAAATATCTTTTACTTTGTTAATAGAACTCAACGGTAGAATTATTCAAAGTTCTAGCGTCGTTAAAAGCTAGAGTTTACCTACCTGCATTGCAAGTCTTTTTAAGGTTGCATCTTTCTGAACAGCTTCAATGTCACCAACAGCTAGACCAATCTACAAGAAAGGCACTTGAATACAAGTTAACATCAAATAAAATAAACCCAAATGTTAATGAACAATGCTTTTAGTGCTATTCATCATTTCACATGTACATTCACACTGAGATTTTAAATAATGGCTCATGACACACATTTAATACGATATACGATCATTGGTATAATATCAAGAGTAAAAATCAATGTTTGTGTCAACCCTACAGTACATGATGGGTGACATTTTGTGAAGCAAGCAGATTCCTTCAGACAGTCGTGTTAAACTCCAAGTTTTTGTTGCAAAGAATGTTGTCCATACTTTTCTTCCTTTTTTGTCCCTTTACTAGAAAAACCCTTCAAACTAGCATACTTTGCATCCAGATCGTCCCTTTTACTAGAATAAAACATCATACAGGAAGCAGATGATGAATGCATATATTCGTCAATTTGTGGCATAATATATATAGTTGACGTTTTTGTTTGATAATCTAAATGTTTGATGGTTAATTATTTTTTATTTATAAAATAAGAATTTTTTTTTTATCAAGTATTACTTCCACATACAATAGAAACAAATTTTCCTAGAAATTACAAAGCTTTCAGTAAAGATGGCTAATCTGTATTGATAATCCCTGTATAGTAAAGATGGCTAATCTGTATTGATAATCCCTGTATACTAATATAGCTTTTGCACTATCCCAAAATGATTTTACATTAATACGTCTTTTAAATACGTTTTTCATAGGAGCTATTTCCCTTATGACGGGCAAAATGGTACTTGTTTTATATTGATTTTGATTTGATTTTTGGTGTTTAACGCCACTTTCAGCAATATTTCAGCTATATCATGGCGACCAGTTTTTAGTGGTGGAAGAAGCCGGAGTACCTGAAGAGAACCACCGACCATGGGCAAGCAACTGGTAAACTTTATCACTTGTGACTGCGAGTCGAGTGCACCCTTTTTTGTAATTTACAAAGCCGGATGCGAACTCACGCCGTATTGGTGATAGGCTTGTATGAGTTCTTAGGTAATCCAACTACCTAACTCACTGAATCACCTGGGCCCCTACTTGTTTTAGCACGAACAACGAAGACAAATAATTTAAGTATAATTGTCTTATTAATCGTAGATATTTGAACCTTGTAAAAAATCAGAGGATAATTTCACAAATAAATAGAAACTTTAAAAGTTGTTACAGCATTATAATCTTGTATAGATTATGCATATTTGTATCAAATTGGACCTTTTGTCGACATTAAAAGGAAATAAATCCTATTAAATGTGCAACACACGTAATTTTTAGAAATGTGTAGTTGGTCTATTGAATGGATTTGAATGCTTGTTTCCCAATCCATTTGTAAATTGTGCCATTATTTTATGTATTTCTTAGTTAAATAATAAAAAAAATAAAACAGATAAAGATTCATCATTAAGATTACTCCGTTGTTAGAATACTCCTAAGTTGTCCTGTTGTACACTTGCCAAAAGATTCATCATTAAGATTACCCTGTTGTTAGAATACTCCTAAGTTGTCCTGTTGTACATTTGTACACTTACCAAAAGATTCATCATTAAGATTACCCTGTTGTTATAATACTCCTAAGTTGTCCTGTTGTACATTTGTACACTTACCAAAAGATTCATGAGTAAGATTGGCATGGTAAGCAGGAAGACAACAAGTAGAATGATAGTCGGTGCTTTGTATGGTAGAGTTGTCTCATCATTGTCAGTGTACGGGTCATTAAATGATGTCATGTAGTCTAATTCTAACATCATTATTCCAGTCCGTAGTATCGACAAACTTGGTGTAGAATAGGCACGTGAAGTCTGAAAGAAAATAAGACAGAGAGTGGGTGGTTGTTGTTTAACCCCAAGTGAACAAAATTAAATCAAGGAGAGAACAAGTTACATGTTGACGAGATGATGATGCACGTTTTGTTCTAAACTATCACATTGAATTTAGATTTCAATGGCGCCAATAGACAGAGATGTCGCTCTTATTGGATATATCATCCTGATTCTAAGTCAACCAGTCTTAGATACTACTTAAAGCTGTGCACCAAGTAGGAAATACCAATTATAAAGTCTTTGGTTTGAAACGACCAGGGGATCTTCCTCACCAGAACCAAACACACGACCAGGGGATCTTCTTCACCAGAACCAAACACACAATGAGGTCTTTGAAGAACAGTAATAACTATTTAGTGCATAGACACTATTTTGTTTCATATTAATGACAGATATATGGGCGAGTTTAATTTGAATACACTTCCAAATTCTAACAAGTATAACTAGACGGATGCCACTAGTGGAACAGGAACTGCTTACCCTTCTGGGGCACCTGATGTTACCTGATGTTACCCCCGTTGTTAGAGAGGTTAACCCACTTAATATCTTCAAACATTTCTATTGTATAAATAAATAATCCTAATAGTCTGTACAGTCATATACATTCTGTATAATAGTACTAGAATTGACCCCCTACCCATGGTATTTTGACCCCCCCCCCCCTATGCATGGTATATCGACCCCCCTACCCATGGTATATCGACCCTCCTACCCATGGTATTTTGACCCCCCTATCCATGGTATTTTGACCTCCCTATCCATGGTATTTTGACCCCCTATCCATGGTATATCGAACCCCCTACCCATGGTATTTTGACCCCCCTATCCATGGCAGTTTGACCCCCCTGCCTATCACTTGATTAGAAATGAGGGGGGTCAAAATACATAGGGGTTCAATTTACCATACAGGGGGGGGGGGGGGAGTTTTCAATAAGGAGGGGTAAATATACCATGGATGAAAATTAACCTTGGGGTCAATATACCATGGGGGTCAAAATACCATATGACACCGGCACTATGACTATGTCAATTCTATATCAAGCACATCACGTGATGTCACTGATACAACTTGTAGTTTGACTGAATGAATATAACTTAGAACAGCAAGTTGTTGTTTTTTTTGTTGGTCAAAATAAGTTTTTACAAAAAACAATAAGGGAGTATAGTCAGTATACATAAGGTAAGAAAACATAACATAATACAAATGAAGAATTATAAATGAAATAAGATGGAAAAAATAATAATAATAAAAAAATTAACATAATTGTATCTCAGGGGAAATGTGTTGAATAGTAGAGGAATGTAAGTTATGGAGTTGGCTAGGTGAATGAAACAAATGTACAGTAGAACTTCACTGAACTCGAAGGGACTGTCAAAATGTGTTCGAACTATCGGAAGTTCGAGCCAACGAGATCCCGTAATTTCAGAGAGAAAAAAATTTGGTTCTGATCCGGGACAGTTTCATTACGCTTTGATAACTGATGCGCAGTACCATGGACCTTTGTCGTAAAAAATATTTGATCCTTTAGAAAGTTCTCAGACGGTAACAGCTTCTGAATACCTCTTTGGTATCTTCAAACGTTCCTTAGAAACGTTTTTTCACTTTGTTCACGATCTATTTTATATACAGGAAATACGAGGTCGGGTATTAATAGTTGGATCGATATCGGTATAATGCTTGAGGTGTCAAACCACTAATTCACCAATCAGAGCTTGGAACATATATGAAAGTAGCCCCTTTTCAAGAAAAAAGTTCCTTTCACTTTGTAGTATTGTGAAAACTACTGAATGGAATGGACTAATTAAAATTGATAATTGAAGTTAAATAAATAGGGATTATTTTGAGCCCATATTTGATGGATTTAGTTGTATTTTAATACCTCTATGGAGGATTTGATGCATGACCTATAAATAGTGAATTTCTTAGGGATGACCGAGCTATTTTTAGAGTAGGTGCTTTCCGTAGCATGGCATTTCACTGCAAGATTTTAAACATGCCCTGATATTTTGACAGAACGTAGAGGAATCATGTACGTTTCAGAAAATATATGGTCTTCAAAAGGTTAAACTTAAGATAAAATGACCAGGTAGGCTCGAAAAAACACAAATTTAGTAGAAAACCTTAAAGAAATTAATTGGTGGTTTGACACCTTAAGACAAAAACATCAAAATTATCTTTTGTTGCTATCATGTTCAAATTAGCCTAAGCATGTCACAACAGACCCAGAGTGACATTTTTCATACAAAAATGTTACAAAATGCATTGTGGTGTCAGATTACATGGTCAAAATGCATGTTATGTAATATTTTGGAATATTGCTCCCAAACACTGGATATACATGGACACCAGGTATTGCAACTCATTTTCTTTTTCTTTATGACTTTATAATTATTGGGAATATGTTATTAAATGTGTTTTTGCAGTAGAAAGGCATATAATATTGAAAATATGATTGATATTAAGAATTTAAAAAAATTCATCATGCGACAGTTTGTTGACTTCAAATATAGGATATGGTGATATCATGATTGGATTTTTTTCAATCCTACACATTTTTCCTGGTAAATGTTGATAGTTTCAGTTAGAATACATGTACAATGTACTTACAAAATAATATAAGGCTATAGAAAGCAGTTTTAATTGAAAAGTATGTAGTAAAAACCTGGTAATTTAAGTGATCCCAGAAAAATTATTTTGACTGCTTAGCATTTTCTGTTAATTTTTCAAATTGTCAATTTGAATTTCATGTTTTAGAGTATTATTTGGCTGTAACAGTACATTTGAACATCCAGCTTACTTAAACAGTGGAAAAAAATAATGTGGAAGCATATATTTATTGAGTTTTGGGGGAAATTATAGTTGTGCACCATCAGAAATTCCAAGACTTGAATATCAATAAATCATATTTTTGCAAATTTGATGGAATTAGAAGGAATTTCAACTAAAGATGTATATACAAAAACATATTTTATGTCTTAAACCACATAATTTATGGGATAAAAGCATGAATTAACAAAATTAAGAATGATATGCGCTCATTTTATGGGACGAAAAAAGGGGGGGCTAAATGCAAACATTTCATAGTATTTAGCTATTAAATATACAACTGAGGCATATATATGTGTTAAGATTGCTTATTATGTTAGAAACTAGCTTAATAACTGTAATATATAAGAGAATAGGTAAGTTTTGGTATATTACACAATCTGAACTCAACAGCTGTAAATGGAGATATTTTTATTAAAAATCTTCAAGGGGGTACCTTTGCATTTGAACACTTATACTTGCAAATATCAGACAGCCACATACCTTATGAGGTTTTCTTGGGTTGATATTGGCTAAGGAATAGAAATTAGGACAACAAATGGTGAAAGAAACAAGTTTTTATGGTCTTTAGGTGTCAAACCACTAATTCACCAATCAGAGCTTGGAACATATACGAAAGTAGCCCCTTTTCAAGAAAAAAGTTCCTTTCACTTTGTAGTATTGTGAAAACTACTGAATGGAATGGACTAATTAAAATTGATAATTGAAGTTAAATAAATAGGGATTATTTTGAGCCCAAATTTGATGGATTTAGTTGTATTTTAATACCTCTATGGAGGATTTGATGCATGACCTATAAATAGTGAATTTCTTAGGGATGACCGAGCTATTTTTAGAGTAGGTGCTTTCCGTAGCATGGCATTTCACTGCAAGATTTTAAACATGCCCTGATATTTTGACAGAACGTAGAGGAATCATGTACGTTTCAGAAAATATATGGTCTTCAAAAGGTTAAACTTAAGATAAAATGACCAGGTAGGCTCGAAAAAACACAAATTTAGTAGAAAACCTTAAAGAAATTAATTGGTGGTTTGACACCTTGATAATTTGGATATAAATTTTTAATAGCCAATTTTCAAACTTTAGCCAATGATCATTTTCTTTTTTTTTTAATTTGAATTTGAAGCAATTATATTTGTTACTTTTCGTATTATATAGGCATAAAAACTCAGGTCAATCGGAATTTCACTACTAGTTTCTATTTTTTTTTGTATTTAGATGAACCTTGAGATCACGCAGTTTGATATTATTCGATTCCAACAACTACAAAAATTAAAATAAACCACTCTAAATAATACTAATTCATATAATAACAATTTTAAATATTGTTTTAATCAACTTTATTACGATTGTAAACATTTGATTGCTTTAATTATTGTCGAGTGTAGGCTTGGCTTGGCACAATCAACGATATGTGTCTCGGGTTCAATAATCTTCTTTATTAATCGTAATTAACAGTTAATAATCAAGCCACAGCTGAATTTAATGACTAATTAACACAAATGATGACAAGTTTATCCCTCTACCTGTAATCGTTAAGTAAACAATTATCTGTCGGTGATATGACATTTATCACACCTTGCTGTAAGCACATTCAACTGCAATGTACATCTGTCAATTAAATTGCGATGTTTGAGTTTGGCTTGGTAAAACTCAAGAAAAATTGATGTGACTTTCAAATCAGTTCGAGCCATCCGAGTTCGAGGGACCGAAGTTTGACTGTATATACATACAGGACAGACTTATATACATATATCAACATAATATACACATACAAACATACATACATAGAATGTATGAGGCTAGAATAAACCATTTTCAATTATGAATATCCAATGTGTTTGACTTCATAGCAATTTCATATTCCAAGATTTTTATGTGCAATTATTTTGTTTTTAAATTCAATAAAGCTTAACATTTTGTCTTCTAGTTTTTTTTTTAATAAATAACATATTTTGCCAAAAATTAAATATGATTTAATAACATCCAGTTAAATCTGTCCTGGTAATAGTCTCTATCAGTTAAATCTGTCCTGGTAATAGTCTCTATCAGTTACTCCAAATTAAATTTTAGTATTAAGTTCTAGGTATAAATTTTTCAAGCATTTAGTATTTCCTTATAAAATAAAGGAATATCTGTAAAATTCTTTAAAAGTTTGATATTAAAATGTTCAATCTTCCAACATTAAGTATGACATACCTCATTTCTCAGAAGTAAATAGAAGCTTAGTCCAAAAGCTACTATCAGCAAGGAAAATACACACAAGGCTTGAAGTAAGGTTTGTAGAATCTCCAAAAACATCACCACATAAATACCAAAAAAATCAAACCTGTCAATATGAGAAACATCATATTAATCAATATAACCTCAATACTATCTTGAACTTGGGTACATCTAGTGGAGCAGGAAATGATCACCCTTCCGAAGCACCTGATTTCATCCCTGGTTTTTGTGGGTTTTGTGTTGGTCAATCTTTAGTTTCCTGTGTAGTGTTTTGTAAATCATTGTTTGTCCTTTTGTCCTTTAGTTTGTATACTCAGCATTCATATTTCGACATGTATAATCTGAGGTGTTTTTTTGCCATTTGTATGCACACTGTTCATTGTCCATCTTACATAGTCTGCGTTGGATTTTCTATTTGCGTAGAGTGCATTCGTCTTCTGACTTGCATACTCTGCATTCATCTTACCATTGAGTTAAACAATCAATATAGCCAAAGTTCACTTGATGTTTAACAACACTCTTTCATGCTAATTTACATCGATATCCCTTCAATGAATGAACATTCATGTTACAATACAAATATAACAACTAATGTATATTACTTCTGGAAAACAGATTATATTTCTAACAACTAATGTATGTTACTTCTGGGTAACAGATTATACGTCAAACAACTAATTTATATTACTTCTGGAAAACAGATTATATTTCTAACAACTAATGTATGTTACTTCTGGGTAACAGATTATACGTCAAACAACTAATTTATATTACTTCTGGGTAACAGTTTTATGGTAGTGATTTGCTGTTAAAATTAATAATTGTTTCGGACAAACACTACCTACCTTTGGAGGAACAATAAACAGTTGAACCAAGCCAGGAAAATAGCAATAGCTCCAGCCTCTGTTTTTAAATACTCATCATAACCAAAAACAACTGGACTCACAAATAAAGCAGACGAAACATATAACACCCACTCTAAAGAGTTATTTAAATCTGTGAAGTACTTTATTCTCTACAAAGTAAAATTTAGCTTCAGAACATTTATTTTTGGCAATGTGCATGACTGTAAACATTGAGTAACTTCCTTAAGTTCCTGTTCTACAAAGAAATGTCACACATGTGAATGTTATACAATCATTTTTGTATAAGGACAGACCAGACTGGGGCATAAAACATTCTGCATACTGTAATATGACCATCGAGGGTACACTGGGATATAGAAATGGGACTATTTGATCTGTCTGTTAGTTGTACAGGACCATCGAGGGTGCACTGGGATATAGAAATGGGACTATTTTATCTGTCTGTTAGTTGTACAGGACCATCGAGGGTGCACTGGGATATAGAAATGGGACTATTTTATCTGTCTGTTAGTTGTACAGGACAGATCAAATACAAAACATGTTGACTACTCGCCCACAGTACGGGGGTAAATAGTAGTTTCGTTTATGGAGAATGGCATTCGAGTTATACACACATGTATGATGACGTTCAGGAGCTTCTTCTGAGAAATAATTGACTGGGAGTATTAGTTAGTGTCATTCAAGGAGTCCGGGTGGCTCTTACGTAGTTGGATTACCTAACAACTCATACAACCTATCACCAATACGGCGTGGGTTTGCGCCTGGCTTTGTAAATTACAAAAAAGGGTACACTCGACTCTCAGTCGCAAGTGATAAAGTTTACCAGTTGCTTGCCCACGGTCGGTGGTTCTCTCCAGCTTCCTCCACCACTAAAACTAATTTAGATTAAACATATTTTATTGCTAAATATTATAACAATTGGATTGAACACAAATTATAACAATTTACAAGGGTCCTCTCCACATAATAAATAACTACAATAGTACATGCGTCAGCAATAGTAAAATACAATATACAACATTATAAATAAATTCTTTGAAAAATGAAAAAAAACGAGACACAACAAAAAAAAAACAAAAAACAAAATACAAAACAAAAAGCATGAAATTGATTGATTGATTGATTGATTGATTAATTAATCAAATATATATTTGGGAGGGGGTGGGGGTGTTGTGATCATAAATGGGTAAAACGCTTTGTTCGTTTGATGTAAAGTTGTACAGATTTGAAAATTTGCAGATTCTGCATCTCAGTTAAGGTGTCATCGCCAAAAAGTAGGACTTCAATTTTAAGTTCATTAAGAAAAACTAGTCTTAATTTCAATTCTTCTCTTGCTTCGTTGTAAAGACAACATTCTAATATATAATGAATTGCATCTTCAAATGCACACCCACATATACAGCCTGGATCATTAGCCAAATGCACACGAAAAAGATCAGCATTCAAGCTACTGGATCTATGTCTGTCTAGTGTGAATTATATTTAATATTCTACATCCGGCAATGTAAAATTTGGGGGGTTTTATTGTATGATTTTTATTTGCTTGTTTGAATCTATTTAGAGTAGGTGCATTTCTTAATTGTGGATTTAATTTATTCCATGATTTAATAGTAGAAGGGAAAAAGGAGTTTGCAAATAATTGTAATCTAGTGAATGGATTCTAAATTCGGTTTGGTTGCGCAAATTTAATTCATTTTCCTCTCGTATGAAAGGCAGTAAACAATCGTATAAATATAAAGGACTATCATTATTACGTATTTTGTAGAACAAGTTTAATTTTCTACTATGTCTACGAGAATGGAGGGGTTCCCACCCAGTTTCAAAATATAGGGATTCTATGCTTGCAAATTTTGGCAACCCAGTAACAATTCTAGCAGCTTCGTGTTGTATTTGTTCAATTTTATTTAAATCCAAAATAGTACAACCATCCCACAGTTCACACGCATACTCTAATAATGGCCTTATATAAGTAAAATATATTTTTTCGAGATTTTCCCTGTTAAGTTTAATTTTGAATATATGTAGCAT
Organism: Bathymodiolus septemdierum; assembly: GCA_963383655.1. Taxonomy (NCBI): domain Eukaryota; kingdom Metazoa; phylum Mollusca; class Bivalvia; order Mytilida; family Modiolidae; genus Bathymodiolus; species Bathymodiolus septemdierum. The sequence continues at coordinate 38,290,542 of OY726530.1, read as the reverse complement.
AGACAGTTGACCAGATGTGCTTTTTAATATATTTTGAATGTGACAATGCCATTTACAATTCGATGAAAACGTAACACCCAAATGCTTATGATTTACTACAAATTCAACATCCTCATTATTAAAAAGTATTTGAGGCTTAACATTTCCCTGATTTGTTGAGAATAGCATACATTTAGTTTTTGGGGATTAAAATCCACTAACCATTTTGTTGACCAATTGTAAATTTTCGTTATATCTGAATTTAATCTTTGTTCAATTTCATTTATATTAGAAGATGAATACGATAGTGATGTATCATCAGCAAACAATCGCGAAAGACTTTGAATATCTTCAGTAATATCATTGATATAAAAAATGAATAGCAAAGGGCCTAACACTGATCCTTGTGGTACCCCATCTTTAATGTTCCCTACTTCTGAAAGACAATTTTGTAGAACAACTTTTTGATTTCTGCCACTCAAGTAATTTTCAAACACATTCCCGGAAATTCCATAAGCTTTTAATTTTTTAAGTAGGCCACGGTGCCAAACTTTATCAAAGGCTTTTGATATATCACAAAATACAGTACACATAACTTCACGATTTTCTAATGATAAACAAATATTGTGGTAAATTTCAATAAGTTGGTGCACGGTTGAGTGTCCGCGCATAAATCCGGACTGATATTTATAAATAAGAGAGTTGTCCAATAAGAAATTAAATATATATTTGAAAACAACACGTTCAAAAACTTTCCCAACACAACTAAGTAGACTAATAGGTCGATAATTTGATGGGTCAGATTTTATACTTTTCTTAAAGAGTGCAATAGCTATAGCCGACTTCCAAATTTTTGGAAATTTTCTAGTTTGTAGGGAATAATTAAATATTAACTGGAGGGGTTTACAAATTGTAGAAGCCGTATTTTTTAACATACAGTGACTTATCAGATCGCTAAAACTGATTGCCATGATATAGCTGAAAGTGGTGTTAAACACTAAAAATCAAAATCAATCATCCCATCCATTCATATTCTTCTTTGTAACAATCTTAGCATCTGCCCATAGACTTATCCTGGTGCTACATTTGACAAAAAACTATTTAAACTTGTTCTCGTCGTGAATATGGCTGAATTATTGTCATCTTGACATTAAACAACAATCAGTGAATCAATCAGTAATGCAATATGTCCATATTGTTTATTGAGCAATAAAACTTCATTCATTTAACAAGATAATATAAATATGCATAGAAGTAAACATGAATGAATATCTATATGAAACCCAAATAGATGGTTTGGTTTATGGTGTTTAATGCCATTTTCAACAATATTTCAGTTATATTGTGGCGATCAGTTTTATTGGTGGAGGAAACTGGAGTACCGGGAGAAAACCACCGACCTGTTGCAAGTCACTGACAAACTTTATCACATAATGTTGTATCGAGTGCCCCTCTCCATGAATGGGGTTTGAATTCATGAATTTAATGGTGATAAGCACAGATTGCACAGGTAGTTGTAAATCCAACTACCATACGATCACGAGCATGACGGCCCCAACCTCAATAGAATGTAGCTACAAATGCTAGGCTTAATATCAAGAGTTCAGGAATACGTTTTGTTTTGCTGCTCATCATCTATCAGTAATCGTGATGTCATTAATGATAATAATAACATTCCGGAGAAGTGTCGTGTGCACTAAATTAGATATCTACGTTTTTATTACTATCACTGGGTCGATACCACTGCTGGTGGACTATTAGTCCCTGAGGGTATTATTCACCCAGTAGTCAGTGTTTCGAAACTGATATGGCTTATTAGATATATTTGTTATTGAAATTCACAGTTTCTACATAATGTAATTATTAACACTTAAGGTTCTCCTCCATCAGGCATGGCCGATTTTGGTTATCCTGTATAGGCACTTTGGTTTCCTTATTCCCAAAGATTTTATTATTATTCGGCTTTCCAATCTTTCAATTTTAAGAGTGCCTGATGAGGATAAGGTTTATACCGGAGGTGCATCGTGGGCACTAAATTAAATATCTACTTTTTTTTATTAACCTATATCTGTATAAATAATCGACATACCTGTTGTACCATCTGGAATATTTCTTTGATTATATTTAAAATGGTAAATATCAGGACAACCCATGTACTCATGTTATAGCCCATTCCTACCTGGAATTAAAAATTACGTCTATTTTTCTGAATATATATGTGTGTGTGTGTTACACTGTTACAGTACATATTGGAATCCAGTACGATCCAAAATCCTCCTAGTACAAACTGGAATTCCAATATCTACTAGTAGAAATTGTGATATCAAGATTTTTACTAGTAGGATCCAGGATATTACTGAAAACTATAGTTACCCCCGGTAGTATGATTCCGGATTGGACTGGATTTATTCATTTATTTTTTCTTCTTCCGTATTGCACTGGATGAGTAGGAAAACAAAATCAATGAAAATAAAATGCAATTATCAATACATTATTACAAACGAAATCTGGTAAAATACACATTTACACTTTACATTAATTACGTTGAGTTTCTTTTAAACTTATTAATTTATTCATTACAACATTTTCTTATATTTTGTCAATGACATTTTGTTGAGCAAACAATTTTGGCTTTACGAGTTGAAGATTTGGTTTCACGTCGAGTATTAAGCAGAAAATTCCATTAAACAAAAACTAAATCAATTGAACACTTACCTGTTGATTACTTGATCTCAACAAATAACTAGAATTACTACTGTTGGTACTATTTCCAACTGACGTATGGTATGAATGGGGCAAGGCAACAAGGTATGTTAACATTCCTAGAAATATTACATAGATGACAAAGTTGACAGAATATAACCATAAACCATAGGCATGCCTGAAATACAGGGTGAAAAGAAAGTTTAAAACAGTGATGGTTAACAATAATTTCACCAATATCAACAAGACGTGAGTGAATGCTTACTGTTTAACGTCAAATGAAAACTTTTTCAACTTTATTATGGTAAGAACAAGCTACATTCGATCAGATGATGATGTCCACTTTGTACTAGACAAACATGCTTATTTGGATTTTTGTAGTGCAAGCTCAGTGAAACAACTGTCTGCGGATAGAGAAAGTTGCTCCATGCGGATTCATTATCCTGATTCAAGCCATCAATCTTTCCTCCTACTCCTTAATGCGGCATGCTTAGTGGAGAAGCAGAAAATACCAATCTTATAGTCATTGGTTTGACCCGATCCATCACACTGGAGACGTGCACTCAATCCATTACAACAATGATGCGGTCCACCATCAATAAAGCAAACAACTATCTCTCACTGAAATACATGCTACATTCTGTTCATTAGTCTCATTATAAGTATTTCATGTGTTCTCTGTTTTTTATTTATATATTGATTTGTCTTGGCACTAAGCCATCAAAATCACTTTGCATACACTATTTATTTACCATACATTACATATAATAAAGGGAACTAAGCTATATATACATGTATATGTAAGACTCAGATCGACGTCCAGCCTCTAATCGACGTCCAATCCTCAAATCGGCATTCAATTCGCAAATCTATGGTCGTTTCTCACTTTTGCAAATCGACGTCCAATAACGTCACTGAAGGATACTTCAAATGACATTACACCCATTAAATTAAAGCCAACCCCCCCCCCCCCCAACTTTCAATAACAGGTTTGAAAACACGCAAAAAAAAACACCTGTAATTACGATTTCTCAATTTACAGTATGTCGCTTTTGTTTCTAATTTTTGTCCAGAATACTGCTATATTTATAGGCTGCACAAATATTAAAAATCAAACATAGAATAGAACACGGAAATCTACATAAAAACTGCTTGAATGCACACACTGCTCAACCATTTTGAATTTGGGATTTTCAACGCCATTCAATGTCGTATTAGATTTTGCTTTTATACTTGTTTAAATAAGAGGGTTGCAGGTGAGTTTTTTTGTGTTTTTTTTTGTAGATGAAACTCAGATTAGGCGCTCTGATTTTATGCCTGGAACTTTGACTTTTTTTCATTCATTTGATATAATATGTAATGCAGATGATGTACAAAGTTGACCAACATCAATCATGTGACAAAGTACAAGCACATCTGATCTTTGCTCTGAAAAGGACGTCGATTTGATAACAATAAATCGGCCATAGATCTGAGAATTTGGAAAAGACGCCGATTTGAGAATACCCTTAAATAGGACCGTAATTTGAGATAATGACGTCAGTGGACGCCGATTTGAGAAATGGGCGTCGATTAGAGACTGGACATCGTTCTGAGTCTATCATACAAATGTATATATATATATATATATATATATATATATATATATACGTCTGAAAATTAAACCAAACAGTGTTAGAATTAGATTTTAGAGCTGTCAAATTTTTGTTCTTCCCTCGACGGGATTTGAACCCACACCATTGATACACTGCAGTACCATTCGCTTAGCCTTACGTCCAGCACCCTAGACCACTCGACCACATCCACTCCCTAAAAAAGGAGCTTCAATAATCGTAGTGTTACCTTTTCTCGTAAGGCAAATCTAGGGATAGACGTAAGACATGTGTATAAGCGTGTGTAGATGGTACATATATACTAATTATTATAATTTGACAGCAATCTAACTCAGCAATATATATATATATATATATATATATACTTAGTGATTCTATTATGAAATAACCGTACCATTTCATGGCTAGATACGCTTTACACACTGGGTGAGACAGCAGTTCCACACGACCAAACTTCACCATAAGCTGTATAAGATAAAAATATTACATACCAATTTGTAGAAATACACAAATTGTTTGATGTTTAATGATTTCTTATGACAGAATATTATGATTTTCTTGATAGTGTTGCTGCTAACAAGGAAGCTACTGAACCAAAGCTACCTGGTAGTCAAGTTGAGTCATCACTTCGAAAGTTTTAATTCGCTATCATAACTTGACTAAGCAGTACGGAATGTGTCACAGATTACCATGGATATGAAAAGAAAGGAAATCCAATAAAACGGTTCGGTGGCGTTAGTCCGAAGGTCCATTAGTCTGAAGGTTCGTTAGTCCGAAGGTTCATTAGTCCGAAGGTTCGTTAGTCCGAAGGTCCGTTAGTCCGAAGGTTCGTTTGTCCTAATGTCGGCCACCCATACATTTGAACTCTGTTCAGAATAACGACTTACAAAAACTGCGGTATTCGCAGGAAACCAAAGACGCATAGATGGCTCAAAAAGGGAAACTCGTGTCTCCCCCCCCCTCAAATAAATAACCCATTTATGGAATGATCAAGGTAAATTTACACCTATTGTTAATCCCTAAAAGACCCCATCTCTATATCTAACCAATGAAATAGCGATTTCACACCCCTGATGCAGCAACGAAAGAGGGGTTAATCATGGGATACTGGTTTGTTAACTTAGGGGTAGGAAAGGGACATATGTGTAAAATTAGAATATAAACACATATTTGAAGTTAACTCCAAATGACTTTCCAAAATGCATTGTGCAAACATGTATCTTAAAGTAGTGTTACTAGAAATTAAGGTATAAAACAACAAAGTACTGAAATTGCAGGAAATAATGATTTTTTTTCTAGTTTAACCCATACGTTTTTTCCTACATGTAATATGCATAAAACATTTGTTAGATGATCTTTTAGGATATTATATTATTTTTTGTTTCTGATGCGTGTATACCTAAGTACCAATCTTTGGAATTTCTACACTAACAAGACTGTTTATTCCTCTACAGTATACCACTTGGTTAAAAACTCTAAGGAGACCTCCATCTGGTACACGTATCTGGTAAAAGGTACTTGTATATTTCGATCTATGGAACACGATATTCTGTAATTACATAGATGTATAATTTGGTACGCGTATGCTTAAGTTGTTGCGGTAGTTGATTGGAGTTTTCAATATTCCATAATAATTGGTATATATTTGAGGTTACACTCCGTATTTTGCGACCATCAGTTGTACATTAGAACGTCCGTTTAATGATTTTATGTATTCTCTTTTTAATGGAATGTACTTGTCCCTCACAAAACTTAATTTCAGATGTGCTTTTATGTTTTCTAATCCCTTTCTCAGAGATCGTCTCTTTTGTGTCGTATCAAAAGGGACTCTTTCAGTATTTTCTAAAGAGTAAATGACAAGTCTAAGACTATTCTGAAGTGTTTGTTAAGCAAAAAAATCCCACTGAGTTGTTAATTGGATCAACAATGGGTCTTAAAAATAATCTTTGACTAAATATCTTTTAAGTTTTAAGCTTAAACATATTTGGTTAAGATCAGAGTTTTAGTGGAGGGTTTACTTCATTGGAATGATTTCCATAAAAAAAAAATGTATTTCAGAGACGACGCGCTTTTCCCCCCGTTTTTTTAGACTTAGCACGCTTGGATCCATAATTACAAAACAGGGCCGGTTTGGTGCAATTTTTGGCGTGTTTTCTACAAAATGTTTTAAGTTTTACCTATATTTGCCGATTACACATTTTTTTGCTAGCATAAGCTGGGCGTACAGCCTCGTACAACCCACCTGGATAGGCCACTGCTTAGTCAGGATGTGAATACTTAATTTGATAAAAGACTGAATATTAAATAAATTCAACACTGTTCGATACCTATCCTTTGGTCGAAAAACAAGACTAACGGATCTTCGGATTAATGAACCTTCGGACTAACGGACCTTCGAACTAATGAACCTACGGAGTAATGGACCTTCGGACTATCGAGCGGTCACCCAATAAAACAAGATGTTGCCGAGATTTTTTTAGCTGTTTCGCAGTGAACACAAATAAATTTTATTTTTCTCAACAAAGTAAAACGACTGCATACTTGTACTCTGACCTTTTTTAAAGATATCCTTTATTACGTCCGGAATTTAATGTAACTCTTTCTTTGAATTATGTACCAGCAGCAGACTATTCGTATACTTTTATTGTGCTCCAAATCCATATTGCAGGAGAAAAAACATTGACTGTAATTCACTGTCAGTTAGTCTGTTGTACTAGTAACAGACATGTCAATAAATTTATATTTATTATAAACAAAACTATTTGATGTACCCTGATAACGATCAAACAATTGTGAAAATTGGGTGAACAATAATAAAAATATAGACTCGAACCTAACTATTGATTTTACAATCTCTGTATATGTTTACTATTCTATTGTTTGCCAAATCTTTCATTGTTTTTGGTAAATGATACAAATACATATTAAGAAACGATCATTTAACTTGTAAATAGGGAATGTTTTTTTCTGGGAAAAAAAAAATTATTATTACGTTTTATAGTGAAATAAAATTTTTGAACTGAAGAATGCAAAACAATAAATACTAATAATAATTTGAACCCAGACTCTACAAAAAGAAAGTTTGTTTAAATTTGAAGAAGAAAAAAATCTGATTTCTTTTTCTGGATCGTGGATAAAAACAGCCCACCCTAAAAGTTAAATGGTCAGACCCCTAGCCAAACCTGGTCTACATACATAATTTATTGCTTAGTCATACACACATATATATTATACAGAATCTGGTCTACATACATTTAATGCATACATAGGCAAAATGTCTTCCCCATCGATATTCTTACTGCACTTACACTGAAGAAACTGAAAGTCATAGTCAGTCTGAAAATATCAAAAATAAAAGTAATATGTGATTAACGTTCAGATTCTCAATGAACAGAATTGATTCACTGTGTTAAATTTTGAAGAGAGTTAAGTTGCGTCTCAATACTAAAGATAGAAGTACAATAGAAAACAAGATGTTGCACGCTACGTCGTGCTAAGAATTTGTAAGTCACACGGTAAACAGGAAGTAGATGTGCGGTAAACCTGGAAAGGGGAGACACGGTACAAGCCACCATGCCAAAGCCATATATCAAATATAAAATCATTTCTTCCAGTAGAAGCTGAGATAACTGTTACAAAAGTTTTCATTACGGCAAACATGAAAAATTCTAAGTCGCACTGTAAACAGGAAGTAGATGTGCTGTAAACTTGGAAGGGGGAGACACGGTACAAGTCACCATGCCAAAGCCATATATCAAATATAAAATCATTTCTTCCAGTAGAAGCTGAGATATCTGTTACGAAAGTGTGAACGGACGGACAAACGGACGGATGGACAAGGTGATTGCAAAATAGCCCCCTCTCTACGAGTGGGGGTATAATTATATATTACAATATACGCACATTGTCGGAAAATATATAATTTATTTGTACGAGCTTTAGAAAAGGCTTGCTTTCAACTGGCCTGTTTCGCAACGAGTGCAAATTAATATATATTATTAAATTTACCAACAATTGTGTTTATCCTGTCATGTCAAAAAGTCCAAAAACAAGTGCCAAATTGTCTGAAAATAGCTGCAACAAGTGTCATTATAATCGTTTTCAATGGTGTCCTCTCTGACGTCCACGTTTATACTGTTACCATTTCTTACTGTTGCTCTACATGAATCAGGTACTAGAAATGCTTTATTAGGTCCATGACTAAATAATAATGAAGTTTATTTGACCCCCTTTATTAGTACTCAAAATCACACACTTGCAGGATAAATTACTATTTGTTTTTATTTAGTTCTGTAATATATGGCTTACCATATCTGTAATAAACCATATAAAAAGAACCAATTAATAACAAATGTCTGATAATACCAAAGTGGTAGTCTGAAGTTGTAATTCGAAAAAGGACAGACAATTCAATGACCAAAAGATAAAGGACAACAAACAAACAAACAAACAAACAATGGTCGACATAACACTGCATACAAAACTAAAACCAATTTTACACAAACCCACGCATAACAAGGATGACATCAGGTGTTCTGGAATTGTAAACAGGTAATAAAATACATGTAGTCAATGTTCACTGAATGTCAAACATACTTTAACAAATTTGTGAAGATTAATAAATTGTGACTGATCCAGTAAGGACCAAATTGCTTAAAATAATGTTTATGTTATATATGTAGCACATATGATGAACACAATAGTCCATGTTCAATCATACATTATTTAGTAAGAAAGGATATCGATCTAAATGACTATGGAAGAATATCTAACTTTACACTTAGGCACAAATTAAAGTAAAATAACATATGTTTCAACATTAAACCGGGACCGTGGATATAAATAGCTGTGGGTGGAGCAAACATTCATATTGTTCAATTTTTTTACCACGTTATCTCGAGAAGGAAAAATCAATGATACATAGTTTCACAGCTACTTTTGGAGCAAAATATTTGACAGGCATGGTCACTAGTGTTCCTCCCTCATCAGGGTACCTGTAAAGTGCGAAACGAAACGAAACAAAACCGATCGAAACGAAACGAAACGAAACGTTGTAATGAAAACAAAAATGAAAAATTCAATATGGCATGAAGACTAAGAGGGTTTATAATATATTGATTATCCAAATTTAGAAGAGCTTAATAAAGAAACGCGCCTTGTGCGGAAAAAAGAAGAAGAAATATCACTGCACTGAAAATCAAAACTTAAATCTGAACACTGAAAGGCACCGACAAACGAGTCTGTGAATAGGGTTTTTGTTTATTATATTATTTGGCAATTTAAGTGATAATTTTATTTACAGGGGTAATTTTTCCTGATTCCCAAAGTCATTTCTGATTATTTGAGTATCACGTTTAGCAAAAAAATAATGATTACTGTGGCAAAACATATGATTATATTAGTGATTATACGATCCCTGGCTACCCCTTGGCCTTACGCAGGGCCTCACAAACTGTTCAAAAGCTTTTTGAAGTTACCCTGCTGTATCTTTACTGTCGCCGAGAGAAAACAATCGAAGGCGGTGATTTCCTTTGAAGAATGAAACTGAAAAAGTTGCTTAGCGGCTTTGCAATTTCGCACGCCCTTTGAACGATTTTTTTGCTTTTTAAGTCACGTACATCTACAGCCCTTCAGTTTTATTCTGAATCTCAAGGCAGAGCTAATGGACGAAACTGCAATTGACGATTACAGTTCGGTAAGAATATGTCTAAATGCAAATATACCTACATCATACATGTACTTTCCTCTTTATAAACAGGTGGTGTTAAGCGAAGAAACCTTCTTTAATGAGGGGGAGAGGGATACCGATCCACAAGCACTCCACCACGGGATCCACCTTTTAAGAAGTTTGCCTAGAACAAGAAAAATCACATATTTTTTTTTTACCTCTTTTCTGTTCGATAAAATAATACTTATTTGATACAAAATACCACACTATCAATGTGGATTTTGTGCAGTGTCTGAAAAATGATATTTCCTAGCATATGGCACAGTTTTCAGAGGAGAAAATATGTGATTTTTCTTGATATAGGCGAAATTCTCGAAAAAGGGGTCCACGAATCGAGTGTTTGTGATACAGACGTATAGATTTCCTAATTTCCACATTTTTAAGCAATTCCCATTCCAAATTCCCTACAATTTGGGCCATTTTTTTCAATTCTCAATTACATTTAACAATTCCTTTTTGCCTTTTCAATTCCCTTATCCTTCAATATTTGCCACATGTTACCCATTTCCCGAAATCTTTACCTCTTTCCCATTTCCCTCAAACCATGCCAACTCTCCCTTTTATCCGTCCGTTCGTTCGTCTTCGCCGACATATTTTACATCAACATTTATTTCTAATTCAGCAGATGGTTTAGTATACTCCTCCACACTAAGTGACGAGGTATTATGTGATACCCTTTGTTTGGTTTGATGTGTATGTATCCGTCCATCCCTCTGTGCGCCCCCAATGGTTTCCAGATATAACTTGAGAACAGATTTCAAATTTTGTGCTGTTGTTTGGTACCATAAAATACAGATCAAGTTCGAATTTCAGTGTGATCAGATAATTGGTTCAAAAGCTGTGACAGTTTGAAGACTGAAAATATGTGAAACGTGGCGGGGTATGAAGATCCAAGGCAAACAGTTTTTAATATGCTACACTGGGATGAACTTTTAATTAAATACAATTAGTTTTAAGATTTCATTTTTACTAAACCCACTGTCAAAAGAGCATATGAAGTTAATCGGCTCCTTTTTAAAACGGTCATTAGAACCGAAATAGAAGAGTCCTGATGTTCGCATATTTTTTCTCCTCTTTTGATACTGTCTTCCTATTTTTGTTTTCATTGTTTGTCACAAACATTTACTTGTTTATTTGACAATAAAGATATTTGATTTGTTAACTGGTATCTTTTAATGTACCAATAGATGCCCTGTTTTAGTAAAACTAATGGGAGAGCGTCAAAATTTTGTGGAAATAATTCCATTATTGTAACTGTGATTTTTTTTACGAATGCTTAGACGTCAATGATAATCATATTTTGAAAGGAAATCCCAGAAACTAAGTAGCAAATAAATTGTTAGTGCAAAAAAACAAAAATAAAAAACAAAAATGATCAGCAATTAGACAAGATCTTCATCACAGCAATTTTTCATCGAAATCTGTTTATAAGTTGTATCCCTTGAATTTTTTTTCCAATTTTAGGAGTTTTGGCTATTTTCTCGGACACCATAAAACATAAATGGAAATTGGAATTTTTATGTTCCGTCTATAGGCGTCGGGGAGTTCAGTATCACCGCCGTCCGTAGGAACATGCAAGTCCCAAAATTGTTCGTCACAGATTCTCAGCTGCCGTGTCGTGTCGCACCGTAACTTGAGAACTTTGCAGTTATTACATTTGAGATTATCAAGAGCTGTATACTTTTGGTGGCTTTACTCCAAAGTTTTTTTTTAATTATTGGACTGTGTTGAAAAAAAAAGGGGGGGGGGCATCAAGATATACATGTCACGTCGAAAGTTGAGAACACCTTCATATATTTCTTTTGAACTTTGTACATATATTACATTTGTGGTTCGTAGGACCTGTATACTTTTGGGGGTTTAGTCTACGGGGCTTAGAATTTTTGGGCTTTGCTTAATAAAAAAGGGGAGTAAGGGATTGTGTGAAAACATTGATTTCCTAGATTTCTTTCAAACGTTTGATGATCGCAGTAGCTGTGTATTTAATAGATATTTTCTGCAAAACTGATCCAATAGTTATGAATTAAACTTTCTACTGATATTGCAAGTTACGAATACTTGAAAATGGGCTTTCATGCAATGTAAGCAGGTACCCTCTTCATTAGTCTAAAATCTACAAAAATCACTTCGAAAATTCAAATTTCTGTGGTATGTGACCTTTAGGTCACGTAGGTCATGTGGCATACAGTTTCATCAATATGCTGTTCACATCAACGGGGATTTTTGATGATAAGCTCCGCCCACAAATTTTGCCAGTAGGCACTACCACAAATTCCCCTTTAAAAAAGGGCAACGCAAAGCGTGGCGTATCCCCTTGCCTAAAAATTAGATCCTGTGACCTTGACCTTTGACCTTGAAAATCAATAGGGTTCCAGATTCTCTTAAGGTCTAAGTATGTACCAAGTTTGGTCAAAATCCATTGAAGGATGTTGATTCTAGTGTTCACAAGAATGTTATGCAGGAAAAATTTGACCCAGTGACATTGACCTTTGACCTTTGACCTTGAAAATCAATAGAGTTCCAGACTTTCCTAAGGACTGCATATGTACAAAGTTTGGTCAAAATCCATTGAAGGATCTTGATTCTAGAGTGTTCACAAGGATGTTATGCGGTAAAAATTTGACCCTGTGACCTTGACCGTTGACCTTGAAAATCAATAGGGTTCCAGACTCTCGTAAGGACTAAGTATGTACCAAGTTTGGTCAAAATCCATTGAAGGATGTTGATTCTAGTGTTCACAAGGATTTTACACGATAAAAAAATTACCGTGACCTTGACCTTGAAAATCAATAGAGTTCCAGACTCTCCTAAGGACTAAGTATGTACCAAGTGTAGTCAAAATCCATTGAAGGATGTTGATTCTAGAGTGTTCACAAGGATGTTATGCGATAACAATTTGACCGTGACCTTGACCTTTGGACTATGACCTTGAAAATCAATAGGGTTTCAGATTCTCTTAAGGACTAAATATGTACCAAATTTGGTCAAAATCCATTGAAGGATGTTGATCCTAGAGTGTTCACAAGGATTGTGACGGACGGACGGACGGTAGCGTTACTATATCCCCTCGCAACTTCGTTGGCGAGGGGATAATAAATGTATTACTTACATAAAATGACCGTTTATTCTTATCTACTTTCTTTGATTGTGTCTGACAGTTATCTAATACAATCTGAAAATATACATTATAGAACCATCAATAGAGTGGAAGTTGAAATGTTGATCAAGCAATAAATATACATTATAGAACCGTCAATAGAGTGGAAGCCGAAATGTTGATCAAGTAATAAATATACATCATAGAACCATCAATAGAGTGGAAGCCGAAATGTTGATCAAGTAATAAATATACATTATAGAACCGTCAATAGAGTGGAAGCTGAAATGTTGATCAAGTAATAATTATACATCATAGAACCATTGATAGAGTGGAAGCCGAAATGTTGATCAAGTAATAAATATACATTATAGAACCGTCAATAGAGTGGAAGCTGAAATGTTGATCAAGTAATAATTATACATCATAGAACCATTGATAGAGTGGAAGCCGAAATGTTGATCAAGTAATAAATATACATCATAGAACCAATCGATAGAGTGGAAGCTGAAATGTTGATCAAGTAATAAATATACATTATAGAACCGTCAATAGAGTGGAAGCTGAAATGTTGATCAAGTAATAATTATACATCATAGAACCATTGATAGAGTGGAAGCCGAAATGTTGATCAAGAAATAAATATACATTATAGAACCGTCAATAGAGTGGAAGCTGAAATGTTGATCAAGTAATAATTATACATCATAGAACCATTGATAGAGTGGAAGCCGAAATGTTGATCAAGTAATAAATATACATTATAGAACCGTCAATAGAGTGGAAGCTGAAATGTTGATCAAGTAATAAATATACATCATAGAACCATTGATAGAGTGGAAGCTCAAATGTTGATCAAGTAATAAATCAGCAGTATTTCAACTTCATTCATGAGCTTAATAATGTTACCAACAATACATAATAGTTGGACAACGACCACCCTTAACAATCTATTGGCATTGCTATAATAGTTGGACAACGACCACCCTTAACAACCTATTGACATTGCTATAATAGTTGGATAACGACCACCCTTAACAACCTATTGGCATTGCTATAATAGTTGGACAACGACCACCCTTAACAACCTATTGGCATTGCTATAATAGTTGGATAACGACCACCCTTAACAACCTATTGGCATTGCTATAATAGTTGGACAACGACCACCCTTAACAACCTATTGGCATTGCTATAATAGTTGGACAACGACCACCCTTAACAACCTATTGGCATTGCTATAATAGTTGGACAACGACCACCCTTAACAACCTATTGGCATTGCTATAATAGTTGGACAACGACCACCCTTAACAACCTATTGGCATTGCTATAATAGTTGGATAACGACCACCCTTAACAACCTATTGGCATTGCTATAATAGTTGGACAACGACCACCCTTAACAACCTATTGGCATTGCTATAATAGTTGGACAACGACCACCCTTAACAACCTATTGGCATTGCTATAATAGTTGGACAACGACCACCCTTAACAACTTATTGGTATTGCTATAATAGTTGGACAACGACCACCCTTAACAACCTATTGGCATTGCTATAATAGTTGGATAACGACCACCCTTAACAACCTATTGGCATTGCTATAATAGTTGGACAACGACCACCCTTAACAACCTATTGGCATTGCTATAATAGTTGGACAACGACCACCCTTAACAACCTATTGGCATTGCTATAATAGTTGGATAACGACCACCCTTAACAACCTATTGGCATTGCTATAATAGTTGGACAACGACCACCCTTAACAATCTATTGGCATTGCTATAATAGTTGGACAACGACCACCCTTAACCTATTGGCATTGCTATAATAGTTGGACAACGACCACCCTTAACAACCTATTGGCATTGCTATAATAGTTGGACAACAACCACCCTTAACAAACCTATTGGCATTGCTATAATAGTTGGATAACGACCACCCTTAACAACCTATTGGCATTGCTATAATAGTTGGACAACGAGCACCCTTAACAACCTATTGGCATTGCTATAATAGTTGGATAACGACCACCCTTAACAACCTATTGGCATTGCTATAATAGTTGGACAACGACCACCCTTAACAACCTATTGGCATTGCTATAATAGTTGGACAACGACCACCCTTAACAACCTATTGGCATTGCTATAATAGTTGGACAACGACCACCCTTAACAACCTATTGGCATTGCTATAATAGTTGGATAACGACCACCCTTAACAACCTATTGGCATTGCTATAATAGTTGGACAACGACCACCCTTAACAACCTATTGGCATTGCTATAATAGTTGGACAACGACCACCCTTAACAACCTATTGGCATTGCTATAATAGTTGGACAACGACCACCCTTAACAACTTATTGGCATTGCTATAATAGTTGGACAACGACCACCCTTAACAACCTATTGGCATTGCTATAATAGTTGGATAACGACCACCCTTAACAACCTATTGGCATTGCTATAATAGTTGGACAACGACCACCCTTAACAACCTATTGGCATTGCTATAATAGTTGGACAACGACCACCCTTAACAACCTATTGGCATTGCTATAATAGTTGGATAACGACCACCCTTAACAACCTATTGGCATTGCTATAATAGTTGGACAACGACCACCCTTAACAATCTATTGGCATTGCTATAATAGTTGGACAACGACCACCCTTAACCTATTGGCATTGCTATAATAGTTGGACAACGACCACCCTTAACAACCTATTGGCATTGCTATAATAGTTGGACAACAACCACCCTTAACAAACCTATTGGCATTGCTATAATAGTTGGATAACGACCACCCTTAACAACCTATTGGCATTGCTATAATAGTTGGACAACGAGCACCCTTAACAACCTATTGGCATTGCTATAATAGTTGGATAACGACCACCCTTAACAACCTATTGGCATTGCTATAATAGTTGGATAACGACCACCCTTAACAACCTATTGGCATTGCTATAATAGTTGGATAATGACCACCCTTAACAACCTATTGGCATTGCTATAATAGTTGGATAACGACCACCCTTAACAATCTATTGGCATTGCTATAATAGTTGGATAACGACCACCCTTAACAACCTATTGGCATTGCTATAATAGTTGGACAACGACCACCCTTAACAACCTATTGGCATTGCTATAATAGTTGGACAACGACCACCCTTAACAACCTATTGGCATTGCTATAATAGTTGGACAACGACCACCCTTAACAACTTATTGGCATTGCTATAATAGTTGGACAACGACCACCCTTAACAACCTATTGGCATTGCTATAATAGTTGGATAACGACCACCCTTAACAACCTATTGGCATTGCTATAATAGTTGGACAACGACCACCCTTAACAACCTATTGGCATTGCTATAATAGTTGGACAACGACCACCCTTAACAACCTATTGGCATTGCTATAATAGTTGGATAACGACCACCCTTAACAACCTATTGGCATTGCTATAATAGTTGGACAACGACCACCCTTAACAATCTATTGGCATTGCTATAATAGTTGGACAACGACCACCCTTAACCTATTGGCATTGCTATAATAGTTGGACAACGACCACCCTTAACAACCTATTGGCATTGCTATAATAGTTGGACAACAACCACCCTTAACAAACCTATTGGCATTGCTATAATAGTTGGATAACGACCACCCTTAACAACCTATTGGCATTGCTATAATAGTTGGACAACGAGCACCCTTAACAACCTATTGGCATTGCTATAATAGTTGGATAACGACCACCCTTAACAACCTATTGGCATTGCTATAATAGTTGGATAACGACCACCCTTAACAACCTATTGGCATTGCTATAATAGTTGGATAATGACCACCCTTAACAACCTATTGGCATTGCTATAATAGTTGGATAACGACCACCCTTAACAATCTATTGGCATTGCTATAATAGTTGGATAACGACCACCCTTAACAACCTATTGGCATTGCTATAATAGTTGGATAACGACCACCCTTAACAACCTATTGGCATTGCTATAATAGTTGGATAACGACCACCCTTAACAACCTATTGGCATTGCTATAATAGTTGGATAACGACCACCCTTAACAAACCTATTGGCATTGCTATAATAGTTGGACAACGACCACCCTTAACCTATTGGCATTGCTATAATAGTTGGATAACGACCACCCTTAACAACCTATTGGCATTGCTATAATAGTTGGATAATGACCACCCTTAACAACCTATTGGCATTGCTATAATAGTTGGACAACGACCACCCTTAACCTATTGGCATTGCTATAATAGTTGGACAACGACCACCCTTAACCTATTGGCATTGCTATAATAGTTGGACAACGACCACCCTTAACCTATTGGCATTGCTATAATAGTTGGATAACGACCACCCTTAACAACCTATTGGCATTGCTATGATAGTTGGACAACGACCACCCTTAACCTATTGGCATTGCTATAATAGTTGGATAACGACCATCCTTAACCTATTGGCATTGCTATAATAGTTGGATAACGACCACCCTTAACAACCTATTGGCATTGCTATAATAGTTGGATAATGACCACCCTTAACAACCTATTGGCATTGCTATAATAGTTGGACAACGACCACCCTTAACAATCTATTGGCATTGCTATAATAGTTGGATAACGACCACCCTTAACAACCTATTGGCATTGCTATAATAGTTGGACAATGACCACCCTTAACAACCTATTGGCATTGCTATAATAGTTGGACAACGACCACCCTTAACAATCTATTGGCATTGCTATAATAGTTGGACAACGACCACCCTTAACAATCTATTGGCATTGCTATAATAGTTGGATAATGACCACCCTTAACAACCTATTGGCATTGCTATAATAGTTGGACAACGACCACCCTTAACAAACCTATTGGCATTGCTATAATAGTTGGACAATGACCACCCTTAACAATCTATTGGCATTGCTATAATAGTTGGATAATGACCACCCTTAACAACCTATTGGCATTTCTATAATAGTTGGATAATGACCACCCTTAACAACCTATTGGCATTGCTATAATAGTTGGACAACGACCACCCTTAACAATCTATTGGCATTGCTATAATAGTTGGACAATGACCACCCTCAACAACCTATTGGCATTGCTATAATAGTTGGACAACGACCACCCTTAACAACCTATTGGCATTGCTATAATAGTTGGACAACGATCACCCTTAACAACCTATTGGCATTGCTATAATAGTTGGACAACGACCACCCTTAACAACCTATTGGCATTGCTATAATAGTTGGACAACGACCACCCTTAACAACCTATTGGCATTGCTATAATAGTTGGATAACGACCACCCTTAACAACCTATTGGCATTGCTATAATAGTTGGACAACGACCACCCTTAACAACCTATTGGCATTGCTATAATAGTTGGACAACGACCACCCTTAACAACCTATTGGCATTGCTATAATAGTTGGATAACGACCACCCTTAACAACCTATTGGCATTGCTATAATAGTTGGACAACAACCACCCTTAACAATCTATTGGCATTGCTATAATAGTTGGACAACGACCACCCTTAACCTATTGGCATTGCTATAATAGTTGGACAACGACCACCCTTAACAACCTATTGGCATTGCTATAATAGTTGGACAACAACCACCCTTAACAAACCTATTGGCATTGCTATAATAGTTGGATAACGACCACCCTTAACAACCTATTGGCATTGCTATAATAGTTGGACAACGACCACCCTTAACAACCTATTGGCATTGCTATAATAGTTGGATAACGACCACCCTTAACAACCTATTGGCATTGCTATAATAGTTGGATAACGACCACCCTTAACAACCTATTGGCATTGCTATAATAGTTGGATAATGACCACCCTTAACAACCTATTGGCATTGCTATAATAGTTGGATAATGACCACCCTTAACAACCTATTGGCATTGCTATAATAGTTGGACAACGACCACCCTTAACAATCTATTGGCATTGCTATAATAGTTGGATAACGACCACCCTTAACAATCTATTGGCATTGCTATAATAGTTGGACAACGACCACCCTTAACAACCTATTGGCATTGCTATAATAGTTGGACAACGACCACCCTTAACAATCTATTGGCATTGCTATAATAGTTGGACAACGACCACCCTTAACAATCTATTGGCATTGCTATAATAGTTGGATAATGACCACCCTTAACAACCTATTGGCATTGCTATAATAGTTGGACAACGACCACCCTTAACAAACCTATTGGCATTGCTATAATAGTTGGACAATGACCACCCTTAACAATCTATTGGCATTGCTATAATAGTTGGATAATGACCACCCTTAACAACCTATTGGCATTTCTATAATAGTTGGATAATGACCACCCTTAACAACCTATTGGCATTGCTATAATAGTTGGACAACGACCACCCTTAACAATCTATTGGCATTGCTATAATAGTTGGACAATGACCACCCTCAACAACCTATTGGCATTGCTATAATAGTTGGACAACGACCACCCTTAACCTATTGGCATTGCTATAATAGTTGGACAACGACCACCCTTAACAATCTATTGGCATTGCTATAATAGTTGGACAATGACCACCCTTAACAACCTATTGGCATTGCTATAATAGTTGGATAATGACCACCCTTAACAACCTATTGGCATTGCTATAATAGTTGGACAACGACCACCCTTAACAACCTATTGGCATTGCTATAATAGTTGGATAATGACCACCCTTAACAACCTATTGGCATTGCTATAATAGTTGGATAATGACCACCCTTAACAACCTATTGGCATTGCTATAATAGTTGGATAACGACCACCCTTAACAACCTATTGGCATTGCTATAATAGTTGGACAACGACCACCCTTAACAATCTATTGGCATTGCTATAATAGTTGGACAATGACCACCCTTAACAACCTATTGGCATTGCTATAATAGTTGGACAACGACCACCCTTAACCTATTGGCATTGCTATAATAGTTGGACAACGACCACCCTTAACAATCTATTGGCATTGCTATAATAGTTGGACAATGACCACCCTTAACAACCTATTGGCATTGCTATAATAGTTGGATAATGACCACCCTTAACAACCTATTGGCATTGCTATAATAGTTGGACAACGACCACCCTTAACAACCTATTGGCATTGCTATAATAGTTGGATAATGACCACCCTTAACAACCTATTGGCATTGCTATAATAGTTGGATAATGACCACCCTTAACAACCTATTGGCATTGCTATAATAGTTGGATAACGACCACCCTTAACAACCTATTGGCATTGCTATAATAGTTGGACAACGACCACCCTTAACAATCTATTGGCATTGCTATAATAGTTGGACAATGACCACCCTTAACAACCTATTGGCATTGCTATAATAGTTGGACAACGACCACCCTTAACCTATTGGCATTGCTATAATAGTTGGATAACGACCACCCTTAACAACCTATTGGCATTGCTATAATAGTTGGATAATGACCACCCTTAACAACCTATTGGCATTGCTATAATAGTTGGACAATGACCACCCTTAACAACCTATTGGCATTGCTATAATAGTTGGATAACGACCACCCTTAACAACCTATTGGCATTGCTATAATAGTTGGATAATGACCACCCTTAACAACCTATTGGCATTGCTATAATAGTTGGACAACGACCACCCTTAACAATCTATTGGCATTGCTATAATAGTTGGACAATGACCACCCTTAACAACCTATTGGCATTGCTATAATAGTTGGACAACGACCACCCTTAACCTATTGGCATTGCTATAATAGTTGGATAACGACCACCCTTAACAACCTATTGGCATTGCTATAATAGTTGGATAATGACCACCCTTAACAACCTATTGGCATTGCTATAATAGTTGGACAACGACCACCCTTAACAATCTATTGGCATTGCTATAATAGTTGGAGAATGACCACCCTTAACAACCTATTGGCATTGCTATAATAGTTGGACAACGACCACCCTTAACAACCTATTGGCATTGCTATAATAGTTGGACAACGACCACCCTTAACAATCTATTGGCATTGCTATAATAGTTGGAGAATGACCACCCTTAACAACCTATTGGCATTGCTATAATAGTTGGACAACGACCACCCTTAACAACCTATTGGCATTGCTATAATAGTTGGACAACGACCACCCTTAACAATCTATTGGCATTGCTATAATAGTTGGACAATGACCACCCTTAACAATCTATTGGCATTGCTATAATAGTTGGACAATGACCACCCTTAACAACCTATTGGCATTGCTATAATAGTTGGACAACGACCACCCTTAACAACCTATTGGCATTGCTATAATAGTTGGACAACGACCACCCTTAACAACCTATTGGCATTGCTATAATAGTTGGACAACGACCACCCTTAACAACCTATTGACATTGCTATAATAGTTGGACAACGACCACCCTTAACAACCTATTGGCATTGCTATAATAGTTGGACAATGACCACCCTTAACAACCTATTGGCATTGCTATAATAGTTGGACAACGACCACCCTTAACCTATTGGCATTGCTATAATAGTTGGATAACGACCACCCTTAACAACCTATTGGCATTGCTATAATAGTTGGACAACGACCACCCTTAACAATCTATTGGCATTGCTATAATAGTTGGACAATGACCACCCTTAACAACCTATTGGCATTGCTATAATAGTTGGACAATGACCACCCTTAACAACCTATTGGCATTGCTATAATAGTTGGACAACGACCACCCTTAACAATCTATTGGCATTGCTATAATAGTTGGACAATGACCACCCTTAACAATCTATTGGCATTGCTATAATAGTTGGACAAAGACCACCCTTAACAATCTATTGGCATTGCTATAATAGTTGGACAACAACCACCCTTAACAACCTATTGGCATTGCTATAATAGTTGGACAACAACCACCCTTAACAATCTATTGGCATTGCTATAATAGTTGGACAACGACCACCCTTAACAATCTATTGGCATTGCTATAATAGTTGGACAACGACCACCCTTAACAACCTATTGGCATTGCTATAATAGTTGGACAACGACCACCCTTAACAACCTATTGGCATTGCTATAATAGTTGGATAACGACTACCCTTAACAATCTATTGGCATTGCTATAATGGTTGGACAATGACCACCCTTAACAACCTATTGGCATTGCTATAATAGTTGGACAACGACCACCCTTAACAACCTATTGGCATTGCTATAATAGTTGGACAACGACCACCCTTAACAACCTATTGGCATTGCTATAATAGTTGGACAACGACCACCCTTAACCTATTGGCATTGCTATAATAGTTGGATAACGACCACCCTTAACAACCTATTGGCATTGCTATAATAGTTGGACAACGACCACCCTTAACAATCTATTGGCATTGCTATAATAGTTGGACAATGACCACCCTTAACAACCTATTGGCATTGCTATAATAGTTGGACAACGACCACCCTTAACCTATTGGCATTGCTATAATAGTTGGATAACGACCACCCTTAACAACCTATTGGCATTGCTATAATAGTTGGACAACGACCACCCTTAACAATCTATTGGCATTGCTATAATAGTTGGATAACGACCACCCTTAACAACCTATTGGCATTGCTATAATAGTTGGATAACGACCACCCTTAACAACCTATTGGCATTGCTATAATAGTTGGACAACGACCACCCTTAACCTATTGGCATTGCTATAATAGTTGGATAACGACCACCCTTAACAACCTATTGGCATTGCTATAATAGTTGGATAATGACCACCCTTAACATCCTATTGGCATTGCTATAATAGTTGGACAACGACCACCCTTAACCTATTGGCATTGCTATAATAGTTGGATAATGACCACCCTTAAAAACCTATTGGCATTGCTATAATAGTTGGATAACGACCACCCTTAACAACCTATTGGCATTGCTATAATAGTTGGATAACGACCACCCTTAACAACCTATTGGCATTGCTATAATAGTTGGATAATGACCACCCTTAACAACCTATTGGCATTGCTATAATAGTTGGATAACAACCACCCTTAACAACCTATTGGCATTGCTATAATAGTTGGATAACGACCACCCTTAACAACCTATTGGCATTGCTATAATAGTTGGATAACGACCACCCTTAACAACCTATTGGCATTGCTATAATAGTTGGACAATGACCACCCTTAACAACCTATTGGCATTGCTATAATAGTTGGACAACGACCACCCTTAACAACCTATTGGCATTGCTATAATAGTTGGATAACGACCACCCTTAACAACCTATTGGCATTGCTATTAGGGTTCTTTTCTGTCCACAGAATGTGTCATTGCTTCCACCATAAGGATGATTTGTGTATTTAATTTCTACACATCAAAGTTCTTTAAGGATCGAATACTAGTACTCAAAGCTAGAACTTTTTGCAAGATACCAGACATTTAAAAATGTAAAATTCAATATTTCAATCATATACATATTACTATCACTGGGTCGATATCATTACTGGTGGACTATTAATCCCCGATGGGTGCTATGATTTAGAAAATATATTTATTATTGAAATTCACATTACTTGAATAATAATGTAATTATTACGCTTCCGAAGTTCGGGAGCGTTAATGGTAGAAGTATGAATATGTACTACTATGGCACTGCAAAATCTTCAACAATATGGCTGCCAAACCGGAAATAAATTAAAAGAAAAATCATGTGACCTAAACTGGAACTCTAGTTGAAATAAAAATGAAACAATGTTCGGTAGCAGATACGAAAACTGTCCGGAGATTGGAGTTTTAGGTGGTGTTATTTTTAAGCTTGATATTTTGTAAACAGGAAGAAAAATTACTGTTCTTCGGGAGTGTTTCAGGTTGCACCTGCCTCATATTATCAAAACTAACATTCATCTCCCTCAATCATGTGTCACCTGAACCAGTTTTGGCTATGCTGTTTAGGACATTTTGATTGTCCCCAAAGTCTATTAAATTATTTGGCTTCCTAATCTTTATGACTTTGATCGTAGTCGATGAAGATTGGTTCAGAAATGCACACTGAATTAGATATCTCCTTTATTATTTGACTACACACTACCCTTAAATTAAGCATAATATCCTTATTACTACACACTACCCCTTAAGGGTGTAGATCTGGATTACCCTAAATTTTTCCCATCATTCAATTTTTTTTAAATTTGCATCATTGAATAGTTATGTCTAAATACATCATCTGCCAAAGTTTCAAAAAATTTCACCATGCCGTTTTTTTCATAGCACATCCTAAATATAGCAATTTTGGGGGTATTCTTGACGCCAGATGGTAATACTAGTTTCAGAAGATTCTAATAGATATGCACATTTATTTCTGAATGAATGGGAATATTTTGGCTTTAATATACTTGAGAGTGTTGTTGTTGAATAAATATGAAATATCTAGCAAATCTGAATATTCTGTTTGGAGATAATCACGTGCAAAACAGTGGAAACGGCAAAAAAGGGGGATGCCCTGAGAACCACCTTGGTATTAAAAATTGGATTAAAAAGATTCCTGTCAATTGATTTTCACCAAAAAATGTCACACTAAAGAATAGACATATAGACATCATTGCACCAAATTTTACAAACTTTTACTGTCAGATTTTTAAAATATTTAAATTTATGTCTTTCATGGATGGCACCCAGAAAAAAATGAATTGTCGAGGAAAGCTATCACACACCCACCCTTTGCTAGTTTCTTTGTGTGCGAGATAAAAAAATAACTAGTTACCAATAACAAAAAGCTTTTGAATTCTTATAATTGACACAGTGGATGTCCAAATTACCAAATGACTGCATTTGTCTTTTTTATTTTAATATCAGCTAGGGAGGGGGAGGGGTGGTTTGAGGGTGACTCTACTTGATTAATTCATTAAAAAAAACAAAACAAAAACAGACAGCCACGCAGCTGTATTGTTAAATTCCTTCAAATTCTGTGCTCCAGTTGTATTCGCTTGATTCTGGTTTATTCTTTAGTTGTCTTAGGAGAAGGGGGCGGCGGTATAAGAGATGATCAGATATTGCAATTTTTTTCCCAAACATAGCTTTCTATTTTTTTACTACCATAAAATGAATTTGCTCTATAGTTTCATAATATCTAAAATTCTGGTGTATATATCTAATTTTTTTTGGACAAACCCTTGAAATTCAATAGAAAAAGGTTGTCACCCAAATTGTATTACATTTATGGCATTTTTGACAACATATTTCGATGAACATTTTTTCTAGAAAGAGATATTTTAATGATATCTTGTGGGCACCAGCATATAATAATAACACACTGCCTGACACTGGTATAAGCAGCAATAAGATATAAAAATACTAGGAGCACAGCTATGGAAAGGTGAAAGAAAACTGAGGAGTAATTTTTTTAACTGGCCATATCCAATGTAAACAATCTTTGTCACAAAGAATCTTGGAATTGAGGGGGGATTTTTCAAATGCACAGATGATCATATATTTGAGAAGACACTGAAAATAGAGTTATCTCTCATACCCTAGGCCTACACCCTTAAATTAAGCATAATATCCTTATTGATTTTGAAGTGTAATAATTTCAGCACATAATATGAGGCAGGTGCAACCTGAAACGCTCCCGAAGAACAGTAATTTTTCTTCCTGTTTACAAAATATCAAGCTTAAAAATAACACCACCTAAAACTCCAAACTCCGGACAGTTTTCGTATCCCCTACCGAACATTGTTTCATTTTTATTTGAACAAAAATCGACTAAGAGTTCCGGTTTAGGTCACATGATTTTTTTTAAATTTATTTCCGGTTTGGCAGCCATATTGTTGAAGATTTTGAAGTGCCATAGTACCAATTCATACTTCTACCATTAACGCTCCCAAAAAGGGAGTGTATTATATAAATTCTGGAGTCTCCATCGAAAAGAAGTGTAGTTACCAAATGAGTGTGAATATTTAGTGCATGTTTCATACTCACTTTGGAGGGCGAGCGACATTTATTGTTGAATGTGACTGTCGGGTACCTGTTCTAAACAAGGTATTGCACAGCAACGTTCATTGTTGAATGTGACTGTCGGGTACCAGTTCTAAACAAGGTATTGCACATTCGAAGAGAAATGATAACCCCCATGATGTAACAAAATTAATAAATATCTTACCGTACAAACATTCGGCATATATTCTATCAATCTATTTATAGCACAACCTGCATTAGAATAAGTATGTAATACTTCCACCCATCTGAAAATCAACAATACATATTTCAGTATTCATAATAAGTTAAAACAAAAACTTAATGGAGCATCATTTAGACAAGATTTTTAAAAAAAAGTACAAGGCATTTATAGATAAGATAGTACGTATGTCGATTTACACTGTCTCGGTTTATCGATACCTCGATGTCGAGAGCTGTATTTTTTAAGCCATATTTGCAGGGAAATTAGAAAATAATTTTGTTGTTGCTTAACACCACTTTCAGCAATATTTCAACTATATCATGGCAACCAGCTTTAGTGGTGGAAGAAGCCGGAGTACCCGGAGAGAACCACCGACCATGGGCAAGCAACTGGTAAGCTTGATCACTTGCGACTGCGAGTCGAGTGTGCATCCTTTATTGTAATTTACAAAGCCGGGAGCGAACCCATGCCGTATTGGTGATAGGCTTGTATGAGTTATTAGGTAATCCAACTACCTAACTCATTGAGCCACCCAGGCCCTAAATGGCAATGGTAAAATATATTTTGTTTCTACATGTAAACTTATACAGGATTTGTGATATACAAAATGTAGACAACGAATGCATGTCTATTTATACACAGCTCCATTGAAATATCTAAAGTAAATGTATTTTTCAAGATTAGATTTAAATACAGTATACATACACCACTTATATTTACACTATTATAAATAGTGCCAAAAAATATTAAATAGTGTATCTATTTTTTTTTTTTTTTTATGTAGTCATGTATACTTTATTTGTCTTGTCTGTACATGTATATTATGTAAATTGTAATGCTAAAACCCAAATAGGTTACTTGTGTGCATTAATAAAATAAAATAATTTATATTATTTTGTTGACAGTGTTAATGAAGGTTTTCTATTTTGACAGTCATTTTGGGGACCATTATAAATGTACTTGCGAGACATATAGGTTTCAAACTAGGGTAGTATCCTTAATATACCCAACATTAACTCCTAGTACCTCACTATCTCTGTATATTATACATTAAAAAAAAAAAAAAAAAAAAAATCCTTATCAAATTATATATTTATCACAGTACAGATGTCTTTAATCATAATTTATTATAGTACAGATGTCTTTAATCATAATTTTTGTCATTTTTTATGGGCAAAACTATAAAATGTACAAGATATGCATTTCATTCATAAATCTGTATATCTCTTGCATCATTATGGATCATTCTCAGAATGCCTCTCACCATGAAATTGTCAAAGTAAAAATTTTGAGATTGTGCATGATCTTTTGCTCTACAACTTGTGATGTTTGTAATACATTTTTTTCAAATTTAATTATGTCTGAGAACTATATGGTTTGTATATATTAATTTAAGCATGGTTTGTCATCTGTCTTGTGTTTGGAGTTATCTCCCATTGTGCAGTGGATGGAATTTGGGCCAAACCCAGTAACAGTATTACTGAATTAGAATCATTTTCAATACTGTGTACTGTTTTATATTTTCTTTAATATTATTGATTATTGTTTATTGCATTATTAACTTTATTTGATGTTTGATTGCTATGCTCATATGATCCGATAATTCGAAAATAAAAGTCTAATAGTCTTAGTCTATAATTTGGAATCATGTCACAGGTACCTTATATCTAAAATTTAATTTACTTAAATAATACCTTAAAATTTAATATGTAGACCTATATCTGAAAACAGTCTACTGCTTTGAATGTAAAAGTAAATGCAGAAATAACTAGGTGTGATTAAAATTTCCTAAGTCAAGTACAACCTCGAAAGTTTCCAAAAGATGTGCACCTTTAGAAAATTAAGAAAAACAATAGCAAAACAATAGCAAAACAAAAACAAAACAAAACAAAACAGGGTTGTAGTAAATAGAATTTGGAATCATGTCCCAAATGTCTTATATCTTCTTTATTTAAATAACTTGAAATTTACCTAATAATCTACTATATGCATGTCTTAAAAACAAGTTCTCCCATTGAAAAGGTAAATATTGGTGTAGTCAGGAGTGAATAAAATTTTGAGGTCGGATACCACCTGGAAAGTTTCTGGAAATTATCATCTTAAATAAATAGTAATAGTAAAAAAAACAATAAAAATAGGAGTAATATAAATCGAATTAGGGTATCGCTTTGGTCAACAAGTATATGTTACAATGAAACAATTAGGGTATCGTTTTGGTCAACAAGTATATATGTATGCTACAATGAAACAATACAACTTAAAGACAGCCTTAATTACCTATCATGTTTAACAATTGCTGTTGCTACTTCTCCATGCTTGCTGTCAATTGCAAGATCAAAAAATGATTTTCCATCCATGTTTAGTGAGAACTTAGCATCAGCTGCCATCAGCAAAGTTACAGCTGACATCTGTCCAACCTCTGCTGCCATATGTAAAGGTGTATTCTGCAAAAGTTAAATTGCATATCTTAAACCATTTTGCAGAAGCTCTCTGTAGTTTCTACAAAAACCAGCATATGTCGGAAGGAATTTGAAACATACTATACCATATGACATAATGTCATCAGCTCGTCTTAAACTAGTTAGAGGCAACTTGTGAGCCGATATTTTAGAATTTTATACGATGTTAGTCTAGTTCCTAAATGATGCTATTTTAATAACAGAAGAACAAGGAACAAATGAACTTGGTTTTATTGTAGCCACACAAGAACCAGAGCAATGACACTGCCAGGGCTCTACAATTCATACCAGCTCCCACTAGCCTCTGGCTAGTAAGGAAACATTTTTTACTCGCCAACAAAAGTATGTTACTTGCCAGATTAATAAAGATACAAATTCGTACTATATAACTTCAATATGTATTTATTTGTACATAATTATTAATCCCCTGAATGAGACAGAACATGCTTAGTTGAGGAATGGGCTTTTGCTGAAACCATATTGAAACAGACTTTTATTAAGAAAAACAAGACTTCCACATTTAAACTTTTTTTACAGTAACAAATTCGGTTTTGGCAGCAATATATATCCGGGCCTGCCTTTCTGCAAACATCACACCACTACATAATTAACGTTGTTACTAGAATCATAAATGAGCCACGAAAACTTTGACTTCTAGACATCGTGGAATTTGTGCTTTCCACCTTTACTGCTTTAGAAACCGAAACTGCATCACTTTTTTTTATCTTGATACTTCTGTGAATATTGCATTAACAGCCAGCTTTATGATAAGTTAATTCAACCGGTTTATATTTAATGAAAATTTTTGTATAAAGTTAAAAGTAGGTGATTTTAAAAAACTTTTATGTCTGAGTCAATTGTACGGTTTAAAAGACCGGAAAATCTAAGTCAGATTTTAAAATGAAAAATATGATCGGTGATGGAATGAAAATGTTCCAAAAATATCAACTCGTCGTCTGGCGATCAATACAGAATTTTTACTCGCATTTTACAAAAGTAACTCGCAAATGCGAATGTTTTAGTCGCATTGTAGAGCCCTGACTGCATGAAATGTATAATACATATATTTAGAATTTAATACTTATGTAGATGCATTTGGTTTTAGTGCTGTCAAAATTATTCTACTTGCATTATGAAGCATAAATTGTCAACTTCAAACGTATGCAAAGCGAATTTCATTACACAACTATGCTGCAACTATGTTCCTCTAAAAACTCTATTGAGCGATGTAATTGGATTATGAACACCTTGTGGTGGGCTAAACCAATACTTATACACCATTAGTGGAATGATATTTCTTGATCGAGAAACCACCGTGCCCAGAGGTGGATCCAGGATTTGTGGTTAGGGGGGGGGGGGGGGGGCGTGAGTAGGCGAGGGGTCTGGGGACCGCTTAAGGTTTGAGGGTTTGAGGAATTACAGACATATCAGCCTAAAAAAACCTGATTTTGAGTCTTAATTTTGTCGGATAATTGTTAACAGTATGTT
Source organism: Bathymodiolus septemdierum (assembly GCA_963383655.1). Classification (NCBI taxonomy): domain Eukaryota; kingdom Metazoa; phylum Mollusca; class Bivalvia; order Mytilida; family Modiolidae; genus Bathymodiolus; species Bathymodiolus septemdierum. The sequence continues at coordinate 38,260,163 of OY726530.1, read as the reverse complement.
TTTGTCAGATTATAAGAACCTAAAGTAAAACTTTTTTTGAACAACTGTGATGCGAATTGTTCAACTCATGACTGATCAATCACGATATTTTAACCCTTCAAAGAACTATTGGTTTAGTTTTAATGCATTCCTCATTTCACTAATTGGTCTGTACTTTCGGTTGGTTCTAGTTAATACTGCTCGTCCGAATGGAGCTTCTGCGTGTAATTCATCAATTTGTATCTGGTTATGAATGATACTGATGTTGAAAGAACATCAGTGTCAGGATTTAAGCTTACTAAATGCTTTGATCTGCAAAGATTTGTTTTTCTTATAGTTGTAAAATTGACTGAAGAAATAATGTTTAATTAGCGTGAAAAAATAGTTGATGTCTGGTACCTCGGAACCAATCAGAATGGAATAATCTTTGAACTACTGACGGCGAATCCATATATGAATCAGCGAACACACCCAACGTGTATTTACAATGTGTAGTAATATTTTACTACAGGCCATGAGTTAACCATTCATGAAAAAGTTGCTTGTTGAACTGCTTAATTAACGTTGTATAACATATGCTTTTACGAATTTTAGGGGGGGGGGGGGGGGGGGGGGTGCACGCCCCCCTCTAAATCCACCTCTGGTGCCCTATTGATTATTTTGACTGTATATTCGTCTTACCCCATACTTGTTTGGAGCATCGAGCAAGTTAGCGTGTACATTCAAAATACTTCTTATACTTCTTGTGTATCCATGAATTACCGCCATATGAAGTGGTGAATTGTCATCATAATCTCTACAATAAAATGGTTTCACATATAAGATCAATGAAATAAGATTGAATAAGCTGGAACGAAACTACACAGATATTATAGTGAATTATAATGATCATTAAATCGATATCAGTGTGTTAACGTTCTATACTGTGGACACATTTTGTCTACAACGAAATCATTTCAATTTAAAAGTTTCAAGGCAGTATGAGCCACATTGCCATAGACTTTAATATATCTTTTTCTTCAGTCTGCATTATTTTGTTCATAAGCTTTCCTTCCATTCAATTTCAGTCCCTTACATAAAATATAGTTTCCCATAGCATAACTTGTTTGACGTTGAATGGTGATGTTGCAGGAGTTAATGCAATGCTGGAACGTTAAATAAACTTTAGAAAAAACCGAAGAGGATAACAACAATGAACAATCAATCCAGAGACATGGGCAATATTAGGCACAAGAAAAATAATGGAGGCAAACAAATCAAAAAAAAACACAAGCACAAAAAACTAAATTGAGCAATACAGACCCCACCACTGTTTCTTATTAAGTTAATATTGCTTAAGTGTGACCTACTTTGTAACATAAGCTCCTTTCTGCATCAATAGAGTTATAATCTTGACATGACCATTCCTAGCAGCATGGTGCAGTGCTGTCAGTCCGTTTTCATCAGTTTCATTTATAATTCCTGGTCCGTCTTTACTGTTTAGTAGACGTTTACATGTGTTATACCGACCATATCTGAAAATAACATCAAATAAAATACTTTTTAAATTGAAATAGACATGTTAATCGATTTAATTCTCCTACATTTATGTGTCAGTCCCAGGCTAGGATTTCCATCGGAATATACCATGGTCTTTTTGTGTTCAATATTTTGGGGGTGAGAGGTGGTTGCTCATGTTGTTAAAATTGGTGGAATTGTTGACGATCACAGTTTAAAATTTCTGATCATGTTATTGAAAGGGTGTACTATTGTTGGCTTTACATTCAGATTACCCTCTGAAATTCTCTTTGAACTTGTATACTCCTAATCCAGGTAATGAAACAGTAGATGCTAACTAACATGTAATTTTATCTTGTAGGAGTTCTGGTGGTAAACATCTTTGTTTTGTGTTTTGTTACCTCCGTTCTCAATTTGTATGAATTCTTGTGCTAAAAATCTTTGTTTTGTGTTTTGTTACCTCTGTTCTCAATATGTATGAGTTCTGGTGGTAAACATCTTTGTTTTGTGTTTTGTTACCTCTGTTCTCAATTTGTAGGAGTTCTGGTGGTAATCATCTTTGTTTTGTGTTTTGTTACCTCCGTTCTCAATATGTACGAGTTCTTGTGCTAAAAATCTTTGTTTTGTGTTTTGCTACCTCTGTTCTCAATTTGTTGAAGCTCTGGTGGTAAAAATCTTTGTTTTGTGTTTTGTTACCTCTGTTCTCAATTTGTATGAGTTCTTGTGCTAAAAATCTTTGTTTTGTGTTTTGTTACCTCTGTTCTCAATTTGTTGAAGGTCTGGTGGTAAAAATCTTTGTTTTGTGTTTTGTTACCTCTATTCTCAATTTGTGGAAGTTCTGGTGGTAAAAAAATCTTTGTTTTGTGTTTTGTTACCTCTGTTCTCAATTTGTTGAAGCTCTGGTGGTAAAAATCTTTGTTTTGTGTTTTGTTACCTCTGTTCTCAATTTGTATGAGTTCTGGTGGTAAAAATCTTTGTTTTGTGTTTTGTTACCTCTGTTCTCAATTTGTATGAGTTCTTGTGCTAAAAATCTTTGTTTTGTGTTTTGTTACCTCTGTTCTCAATTTGTTGAAGGTCTGGTGGTAAAAATCTTTGTTTTGTGTTTTGTTACCTCTATTCTCAATTTGTGGAAGTTCTGGTGGTAAAAAAATCTTTGTTTTGTGTTTTGTTACCTCTGTTCTCAATTTGTTGAAGCTCTGGTGGTAAAAATCTTTGTTTTGTGTTTTGTTACCTCTGTTCTCAATTTGTATGAGTTCTTGTGCTAAAAATCTTTGTTTTGTGTTTTGTTACCTCTGTTCTCAATTTGTTGAAGGTCTGGTGGTAAAAATCTTTGTTTTGTGTTTTGTTACCTCTATTCTCAATTTGTGGAAGTTCTGGTGGTAAAAAAATCTTTGTTTTGTGTTTTGTTACCTCTGTTCTCAATTTGTTGAAGCTCTGGTGGTAAAAATCTTTGTTTTGTGTTTTGTTACCTCTGTTCTCAATTTGTATGAGTTCTGGTGGTAAAAATCTTTGTTTTGTGTTTTGTTACCTCTGTTCTCAATTTGTATGAGTTCTTGTGCTAAAAATCTTTGTTTTGTGTTTTGTTACCTCTGTTCTCAATTTGTTGAAGCTCTGGTGGTAAAAATCTTTGTTTTGTGTTTTGTTACCTCTATTCTCAATTTGTGGAAGTTCTGGTGGTAAAAAAATCTTTGTTTTGTGTTTTGTTACCTCTGTTCTCAATTTGTGGAAGTTCTGGTGATAAAAAAATCTTTGTTTTGTGACCTCTGTTCTCAATTTGTGGGAGTTCTGGTGGAAAAAAATATTTGCCTTGTGTTTTGTTACCTCAGTTCTCAATTTGTGGGAGTTCTGGTGGTAAAAACTTTGTTTTGTGTTTTGCTTCCTCTGTTCTCAATTTGTTGAAGCTCTGGTGGTAAAAATCTTTGCTTTGTGTTTTGTTACCTCTATTCTCAATTTGTGGAAGTTCTTGTGCTAAAAATCTTTGTTTTGTGTTTTGTTACCTCTGTTCTCAATTTGTGTGAGTTCTGGTGGTAAAAAATATTTGCCTAGTGTTTTGTTACCTCTGTTCTCAATTTGTTGAAGCTCTGGTGGTAAAAATCTTTGTTTTGTGTTTTGTTACCTCTGTTCTCAATTTGTATGAGTTCTGGTGGTAAAAATCTTTGTTTTGTGTTTTGTTACCTCTGTTCTCAATTTGTTGAAGCTCTGGTGGTAAAAATCTTTGTTTTGTGTTTTGGTACCTCTGTTCTCAATTTGTTGAAGCTCTGGTGGTAAACATCTTTGTTGTGTTTTGCTACCTCTATTCTCAATTTGTGGAAGTTCTGGTGATAAAAAAATCTTTGTTTTGTGACCTCTGTTCTCAATTTGTGGGATTTCTGGTGGTAACAAATATTTGCATTGTGTTTTGTTACCTCAGTTCTCAATTTGTGGGAGTTCTGGTGGTAAAAATCTTTGTTTTGTGTTTTGTTACCTCTGTTCTCAATTTGTTGGAGTTCTGGTGGTAAAAATATTTATTTTGTGCTTTAGTTTAAACATATTTTATTAATTAATTCAATATAACATTACAATATTCAGCTATATACATTACATAATAAAAAGTAATTAATAGAATTGGGAAACAAGTTACAAGAACTTATATTAATCCCTATCCGTAGGAATAAATTTCATATGTAATATACTGTGAATCCCTAAGGGGAGAAGCAAATAGAACTAACTAATAAATTTGATATAAATTACAGAAGGTATAAGAAGATAAAACAAAGAAAGTGATCTGGTGTTTGATGTAAAAAATGTTTGATTCAAAGTAATTAAAAAAGAAGAAAGAAATAAGGGTACTAGGTACTGCTGATTTTAGATGAAATGTTTACTGTTTATTATAAACTTTTGTACATTTAAAAATAAACTGTTATTTTGATCGTCTGTTGGATTTCTGGTGGTAAAAATATTTATTTTGTGTTTTGTTACCTCTGTTCTCAATTTGTATGAGTTCTGGTGGTAAAAATATTTATTTTGTGTTTTGTTACCTCTATTCTCAATTTGTTGAAGCTCTGGTGGTAAAAATATTTATTTTGTGTTTTGTTGCCTCTGTTCTCAATTTGTAGGAGTTCTGGTGGTAAAAATATTTATTTTGTGTTTTGTTACCTCTATTCTCAATTTGTAGGAGTTCTGGTGGTAAAAAAAATTTGCTTTGTGTCTTGTTACCTTGGTTCTCAATTTGTGGGAGTTCTGGAGGTAAAAAAAAACCTTTATTTTGTGTTTTGTTACCTCGGTTCTCAATTTGTGAGAGGTCTGGTGGTAAACATATTTGTTTTGTGCTTTGCTACCTCCGTTTTCAATTTGTGGAAGTTCTGGTTGTAAAATTCTTTGTTTTGTGTTTTGGTTACCTCCATTCTCAATTTGTGGAAGTTCTGGTGGTTATAATCTTTGTTTTGTGCTTTGTTACCTCTGTTCTCAATTTGTGAGAGTGCTGGAGGTAAAAATCTTTGCTTTATGTTTTGGTTACCTCCGTTCTCAATTTATGAGAGTGCTGGAGGTAAAAATCTTTGCTTTGTGTTTTTGTTACCTCTGTTCTCAATTTGTGAGAGTGCTGGAGGTAAAAATCTTTGCTTTATGTTTTTGTTACCTCTGTTCTCAATTTGTGAAAGTGCTGGAGATAAAAATCTTTGCTTTGTGTTTTGTTACCTCCGTTCTCAATTTGTGAGAGTGCTGGAGATAATAAAAATCTTTGCTTGGTGTTTTGGTTACCTCTGTTCTCAATTTATGAGAGTGCTGGAGATAAAAATCTTTGCTTTGTGTTTTTGTTACCTCTGTTCTCAATTTGTGAGAGTGCTGGAGGTAAAAATCTTTGCTTTGTGTTTTGGTTACCTCTGTTCTCAATTTATGAGAGTGCTGGAGGTAAAAATCTTTGCTTTGTGTTTTGGTTACCTCTGTTCTCAATTTGTGAGAGTTCTGGAGGTAAAAATCTTTGCTTTGTGTTTTGGTTACCTCTGTTCTCAATTTATGAGTGCTGGAGGTAAAAATCTTTGCTTTGTGTTTTTGTTACCTCTGTTCTCAATTTGTGAAAGTGCTGGAGATAAAAATCTTTGTTTTGTGTTTTGTTACCTCCGTTCTCAATTTGTGAGAGTGCTGGAGATAATAAAAATCTTTGCTTTGTGTTTTGGTTACCTCTGTTCTCAATTTGTGAGAGTGCTGGAGGTAAAAATCTTTGCTTTGTGTTTTGGTTACCTCCGTTCTCAATTTATGAGAGTGCTGGAGGTAAAAATCTTTGCTTTGTGTTTTTGTTACCTCTGTTCTCAATTTGTGAGAGTGCTGGAGGTAAAAATCTTTGCTTTGTGTTTTGGTTACCTCCGTTCTCAATTTATGAGAGTGCTGGAGGTAAAAATCTTTTTTTTGTGTTTTTGTTACCTCTGTTCTCAATTTGTGAGAGTGCTGGAGGTAATAATCTTTGTTTTGTGCTTTGGTTACCTCCATTCTCAATTTGTGGGAGTTCTTGTGGTTATAATCTTTGTTTTGTGCTTTGTTACCTCTGTTCTCAATTTATGAGAGTGCTGGAGGTAAAAATCTTTTCTTTGTGTTTTTGTTACCTCTGTTCTCAATTTGTGAGAGTGCTGGAGGTAATAATCTTTGTTTTGTGCTTTGGTTACCTCCATTCTCAATTTGTGGGAGTTCTTGTGGTTATAATCTTTGTTTTGTGTTTTGCTACCACTGTTCTCAATTTGTGGGAGCTCTGGTGGTAAAAATCTTTGCTTTGTGTTTTGGTTACCTCCGTTCTCAATTTGTGAGAGTGCTGAAGGTAAAAATCTTTGCTTTGTGTTTTTGTTACCTCTGTTCTCAATTTGTGAAAGTGCTGGAGATAAAAATCTTTGTTTTGTGTTTTGTTACCTCCGTTCTCAATTTGTGAGAGTGCTGGAGATAATAAAAATCTTTGCTTGGTGTTTTGGTTACCTCCGTTCTCAATTTATGAGAGTGCTGGAGATAAAAATCTTTGCTTTGTGTTTTTGTTACCTCTGTTCTCAATTTGTGAGAGTGCTGGAGGTAAAAATCTTTGCTTTGTGTTTTGGTTACCTCTGTTCTCAATTTGTGAAAGTGCTGGAGATAAAAATCTTTGTTTTGTGTTTTGTTACCTCCGTTCTCAATTTGTGAGAGTGCTGGAGATAATAAAAATCTTTGCTTTGTGTTTTGGTTACCTCTGTTCTCAATTTGTGAGAGTGCTGGAGGTAAAAATCTTTGCTTTGTGTTTTGGTTACCTCCGTTCTCAATTTATGAGAGTGCTGGAGGTAAAAATCTTTGCTTTGTGTTTTTGTTACCTCTGTTCTCAATTTGTGAGAGTGCTGGAGGTAAAAATCTTTGCTTTGTGTTTTGGTTACCTCCGTTCTCAATTTATGAGAGTGCTGGAGGTAAAAATCTTTTCTTTGTGTTTTTGTTACCTCTGTTCTCAATTTGTGAGAGTGCTGGAGGTAATAATCTTTGTTTTGTGCTTTGGTTACCTCCATTCTCAATTTGTGGGAGTTCTTGTGGTTATAATCTTTGTTTTGTGCTTTGTTACCTCTGTTCTCAATTTATGAGAGTGCTGGAGGTAAAAATCTTTTCTTTGTGTTTTTGTTACCTCTGTTCTCAATTTGTGAGAGTGCTGGAGGTAATAATCTTTGTTTTGTGCTTTGGTTACCTCCATTCTCAATTTGTGGGAGTTCTTGTGGTTATAATCTTTGTTTTGTGTTTTGCTACCACTGTTCTCAATTTGTGGGAGCTCTGGTGGTAAAAATCTTTGCTTTGTGTTTTGGTTACCTCCGTTCTCAATTTGTGAGAGTGCTGAAGGTAAAAATCTTTGCTTTGTGTTTTGGTTACCTCCGTTCTCAATTTGTGAGAGTGCTGGAGGTAAAAATCTTTGTTTTGTGTTTTGGTTACCTCTGTTCTCAATTTGTGGGAGTTCTGGTGGTAAAAATCTTTGTTTTGTGTTTTGGTTACCTCTGTTCTCAATTTGTGGGAGTTCTGGTGGTAAAAAGCTTTGCTTTGAGTTTTGGTTACCTCCGTTCTCAATTTGTGAGAGTGCTGGAGGTAAAAATCTTTGTTTTGTGTTTTAGTTACCTCCGTTCTCAATTTATGAGAGTGCTGGAGGTAAAAATCTTTGCTTTGTGTTTTTGTTACCTCTGTTCTCATACTACTGTGTGGGTAAACTGATATATTTGTGCTTTTCATTTTACCACAGAACATTACAAATCATAATTACTCACATTCTAGTATATAAATGCTAGTACTTCTTAAAATATATGTGTTACCTTGCTGCAAAATGAAGTGGTGACTGGTTTTGCTTGTTCTTTGGGTTAAGTAAAGCTCCCATGTTGATCAAAGTGTCTAGAGCATCTAATTGGCCTTCCCGTGTTGCATAATGTAAAGGTGTACACCCTATGTCGTCTGTCTCGTTTAATAGGTTCCTAACATTCTAAAATATATCAACATATCGTATAATCTCTATGACAAATGTAATTAAGCGTCGTTTTATATTTCAAAGGTTGTAGAGAGATAACTGAGAAAAAAAACTGACCGGCATAAACATAATAAACAGCTGCGCCAAGAGCACATGATACGCCCGTCATCAACATTCATACAATATTTGTAAAGACTTTCTTTCCCATAACTCTTGAATGAAAAATTTAAATTTCACCAACAGCTGCACCATAAACATGAATTGGAACATTTATACAATATTTATACAATTGAAAACAGCATTTTTTGAGAAATCAGTAAAGACTATCAATTCCAATAACAGTTCGAAGTTTGAAGTGAATTGGTGAAGGGGTTCTCAATTTACAGCGCGACATACGAAAAATCGCCTACAATTTGATGAATAAAGTCCCATAACTCTGGAATGAAAAATCAAAATTTTACCAAAAAGTATACAGACCGTAAGACTATCAATTCCAATAACTGTGCAAAGTTTGAAGTAAATTGGCCAAGGAGTTCTCAATTTACAGCGCGACATATGAAAAATTGCCTACAATTTGATGAATAAAGTCCCATAACTCTGGAATAAAAAATTGAAATTTCACCAAAAAGTATACAGACCATAAGACTATCAATTCCAATAACTATGCGAAGTTTGAAGTGAATTGGCCGAGGGGTTCTCAATTTACAGCGCGACATACGAAAAATCGCCTACAATTTGATGAATAAAGTCCCACAACTCTGGAATGAAAATTCAAAATTTCACCATAAAGTATACAGACCGTAAGACCATCAATTCCAATAACTCTGTGAAATTTGAAGTGAATTGGCCAAGGGGCTCTTAAGTTAGAGCGTGACATGTGAAACGGACGGACGGACAGAGGTATACCATAATACGTCCCGTCTTAAAGACGGGCGTATAAAAATGTAGATATCAAATTTAGTGAACATGACGTTTTCTGGAAGAACCTTCATCGGGTAAGCACCAATAATAAAAAAAAACAACATGTGGTTAACTCAGGTGCTCAGGGAGGTTAAGCAGTGCATGCTCCACTGGTGGCACTTTTGTGTTTGTGGTGGTCATGATCGCATGGTAGTTGGATTTATAAATACCTGTGCAATCAGTGCCTATCACCAGTAAAGTTATGAGTTCGAATGCCTTTCATGGCGAGGTGTACTCGATACAACATCATGTAATAAAGTTTGTCAGCGACAGGTCTGTGGTTTTCCCTAGATGCTCCGGTTTCCTCCATCAATAAAACTGACCGCCACGCTAAACTGAAATATTGGTGAAAGTGGTATTAAACACCATCAAACTAACCAACCAACTACATTTGTAACATGTCAAAATAGTGTAAGACTGCAATGTCAAAAATTCCAAAAAACTGCCAAATTGTCTGAAAAGAGCAGAAACAAGTGTCGAACTAATCGCTTCAATGGTTTTCTCTATCATGTCAGCGATTATACTGTTATCGTTTCTTGCCCTTGCTCTACACGAACAGGGTACCAGAAACCAGTCTAAGACTAAATAACACTGAAGTTTATTTGACCCTGTTATTAATACTTACTATGACAACGTCATCTTCAAATAGATTTAAATTTCCACCACCTTCAATTATAACATGTAAGAAATTTCTGTTTTTGTCGTCTTTCAGAGTCATGTTGGCACCTCTTTTAATCAACAGATTGACAGTTTTCCATGCACGTTTGGAAGCAGCAACAAACAAAGGCGTTCTGTCGCTAGAATCTTGTGCGTTGATGTTCGCTGCCTGAAAACCAATGTCCAAATATAACCAACAATATTCTAATAGGACATGCTTCATTAGCTATATAAAGAAACTGGGTCTGTATTGCTCACCTGATTATTCTTATGCAGTTAGTGTTCAATGTTCAATGAAGTCTAGATTTTAAGAAAATATATTATACTCATTTTTATATAGGATCTGATGTTCAATTTTAACCCATTCAAGTAGGACTTCAATAAAAATAAATGGACGTTGATAGAAGAAATCTGTCGACATACTACAGAAAGCACTCGACACAATCCATTCACAACAAAAACCAGATCAAAATTGGATGAAAAATAAAAATTCTATACAAATGTATCATTCACATATGTGAAATTTCACAATTTGGACCCCTTTTCAAAACAAAATATAGCAAAAATGTTGCATGGCCCATCAATAACTCATAAAGATGAACACCTTTCAAAAAAAAAAAAACTACATTACAATAGTATGAAAAAAAATTCTATACATCTTTCAAATATGCAAAATTTCGGAATTTTTGCCCCATTTAGAAATAAAATCACAATTTCTTTTTATGGCCCATCAATAACACATTAAGATGAACACCTTGCAAAAAACTGCATTAAAATCAGATGAAAAATAAAAAAAAGTTAAAAAATGTTAACCCCCCCCTCCTTTTTTAACCCCTTTTATGTCAAAAACAGTAATAGCTACATAACAACATTATCCATGTTTCTGAAATGGATTTTCTTAAAGATTGCATTAAGAAAAATCTCATCAAAAACAAATGAAGAAATAAATAAATAATTTATGCCAATATATATGGACACACCATGGCCACTGTTTTGACACCTGTGTACTTTTGTGTACTGTATTATTGATCAGCACAACAGAAACATAAACTTTGTAGGGGACCATTCAATGAACATTCCTACCAAGTTTAATTCTAATTGGCCCAGTGGTTTCAGAGAAGAAGATTAAAATGTAATTAAAAGTTTACGGATGAAGACGGTGCCTACGACAACAGAAGATGATGATGGAGGTGAAGTGATGGCAATATATACCTCACCTGACCCTTAGGTGAGCTAACATCTGTAAACATGGAGATTGGGTTATTCTATTATGACATGCATTACCATTACTAGCTTAAATAATTTAAAATAAATTAGATTATTTCCATTAGAGTCTAAATAATTCATGGAAGCCATAGTTTGTATAACGTTGTAGCATGGGTAACATTATTTTTTTTGCATTTTAAAAAACTATTTTCTCCCATACCAAATTGACATACAAACTATGGCTTCCATGAATCATCTCTTAGCTAATTTCCACTTATTTTCTATGTGTCTTGTTCTATCCTTCAAACTGTTATTAGAGGCCCTCGTGGCCGTGATTGTATGGTAGTTGGATTTACAACTACCTATGCAATTGATGCTTATCACCACAATTCGATTGCATTTCTCCCTGTTCAGCTTTAATGCAAATAAATCTGACAGGTAAAGATATTATACATATATTACTTATATAAATACCTTATTTAAAAGATATTCTACAACGTGTACATGATTGAATAAAGCAGCACGGTGCAATGGCGTCATTTTAAGTATATCTGTTGTAGCCAATGCCGATAGAAATTTCTCTTCTTGAAGTTCAAACATAATTTCTATCATTTCAAGTCCTCCTTGTGCGCATGCAAAATGTAATGGTGTCGACTTGTCTTCCTATAAATTAAAATATGCAATGAAGAAAAAATAATACATAATGTACAGAATATATACACTTAATGTCATATCAAATTCTTCTTGTATCAGGAAATGTAAATTGGGAGGTAAATATAAAAAAAACAAGGGAAACGCAAAGCGTGGCGTATCCCCTTGCCTAAAAATTTGACCGTGTGACCTTGACCTTGAAAATCAATAGGGTTCCAGACTCTCCTAAGGACTATGTATGTACCTAGTCTGGTCAAAATCCATTGAAGGATGTTGATTCTAGTGTTCACAAGGATGCTACGATGTAAAAATTTGATCCGGTGACATTGCCCTTTGACCTTGAAAATCAATAAGGTTCCAGACTCTCCTAAGGACTAAGTATGTACCAAGTTTGGTCAAAATCCATTGAAGGATGTTGATTCTAGTGCTCACAATGATGTTATGCAGTAAAAATTTGACCCGGTGACCTTGACCTTTGACCTTGAAAATCAATAGGGTTCCAGACTCTCCTAAGGACTAAGTATGTACCAAGTTTTGTCAAAATCCATTGAAGGATGTTGATTCTAGAGTGTTCACAAGGATGTTACAGATGGACGGACGGTAGCGTTACTATATCCCTTCACAACTTATTCTAAGACTGAGACAATACCTTTCTAAGAAGTATACAATAATAATTAACAGTTCTGTGTTTGACATTATTATATTAGTACTTTTAGAATTATATAGAACAAGTGTGTCTCAAACAGAGTCGTATTTTCTCATATTGCAAAGATTTCCACGATAAATCATTTTATCCTGCCATTGGGTTATTTTTTGTCATAATAAATGGGTTGAAATAAACTGTTGCTTTATTATGACAGTGTCATAATAACACTTTTCACATTGGCCTAATGAAGCTATTAAGACACCCCTGTCATAATAACACTTTTCACATTACCCTAATAAAGCTATTAAGCCACACCCCTGTCATAATAACACTCTTTATATTAGCCTAATAACGCTATTAAGCCACACCCCTTACCGGAACTACCATTGAGGTATCAATGAGGTTTCCGTTATCTTTTTTTTATTATTAAATTTAATAACATTTTTTTTTTTGGCAAATTTTATTGCAGGATAAATACAATATTGCTATATTGACGGTAAATATAGATTTTATAGGTTTGTTCACACAACAGGTAAGACCTGATACAAAGTATTGTACCACCACACTATGTATGTAATAAGTTTATCTAACATTTCAATAAAAACAAATAACAAGGGTCGAAATAATATTAACAAATTTGTACAACACTCTGAGGGAGTCTACATTTTGTGCATGACATCATGTTTATTTGTTGCCGTTCATTCTATTGCCTTGTCAACGTTACTCACATTGACGTGTTTTACCCTGCATTCCAATGATATGACGTCATTACAAAATAGTTCGGCAGAGAATATCACAATTTTCCCGATTGGTTTGGTTTAGGTTTATGGAGTTCAATGCCACTTTCACCAATTGTTCAGTTATTTCGTGGGGGGTCAGTTTTATTGGTGGAGAAAACGGGAGTACCTGGAGAAAACCACCAATCTGTCACAAGTCACTGGCAAACATTATCACATAATGCGGTATCAAGTACACCTCGCCATGAATGGGGTTCGAACTCACAGCTTTTAGTGGTGACAGGCATTGATTGCACAGGTAGTTGTAAAACCAACTACCATACGATCCTGACCATGACAGCCCCCTTTTTTTGGAACTGTTTTGACAGTGTGGGTGGCAGTTTTTGTTTTTTTGGAACTGTTTTGACAGTGTGGGTAGCAGTTTTTGTTTTTTTGGAACTGTTTTGACAGTGTGGGTGGCAGTTTTTGTTTTTTGGGACTGTTTTGACAGTGTGGGTGGCAGTTTTTTGGGACTGTTTTGACAGTGTGGGTGGCAGTTTTTTGGAACTGTTTTGACAGTGTGGGTGGCAGTTCCCCCTTTTTTAGAACTGTTTTGACAGTGTGGGTGGCAGTTTTAGTTTTTCATTGTATCATATTATTTCACCATATTTTATCATCATATTGTAAACAAGTACACAAATCAAAATCAACATGTATAACTGTATGCTTCTTTTACATAAGATTTTTTCGATCAGAGATCAATATCAAATTAATTAATGTCTAAAGTCAGTTTGAATTTTGTAATATACAGACCTGTTGTGCATCTACTGGTGCACCACAATTCAAACACACTCTGACAGCCTGTAAATAAAGAAATGTCAGGTGTTTAAGGATGAACAAGAGGTTAATATTGAAATGATGACAACTTCCTGAATTATATCATTGTTTTATACTCCCAACAAATAATTACAGAATTATTCTATATCTTTTTACGAATGACCAAATATTGCTGTAACTCACAAATGCGCATAGCGCATGAGTGAAATATTTTTGATAATGAAACTCGTCAATTAGTTATAGTATTTATTATATAGATAAAAAAAATGTTTCGAATCGAATTTAATATATATAAAATGAGTTTAATTGCACTATATTACGTGTGTAGCGTAGGGATATACTATAATGTGCATCGCTTCAAAAAACATGGCGCCACCCAAGACAATAAAATAATTAAAACTTCGAAGAAAAAGTTGTCAAGAAAAGTGACTGAACATTGAGAATGACTTGTGCGGGATCGCATCATTGTATTATCCAGCACTAAATCCTACTTGTTTTTAGATTTTAAAGAGTATAGTGATCATATACACAACTTTTAGATTTTAAATAGTATAGTGATTGTGTACATAGCGGTGGTGGATAAATGTATATAAATTTTACCTTTTAATGGTGGAAGAATCCAATTTTTTATGAGATGTTTTAAGACTCCATATCTAGGAGGTGTGCCTATATTGGCAGAAGTTATTTTAAAGAAGAAGAAGAAGCTTACCTTGAATATTATTTTAGTTAAATTTGATCAAAATTGAAGCGTACACGAAGCCAAATAACGTCTAATCTTTACGTTTCAAACTCGAAGTCTTGATATGACGTCGACAACGAAATGGTGCGAAATATAGCGAGAGTGAAATTAAAAACTGTGAAATTATCATTTTTATTTAACTCGGAAAATTCTGTAATTCACAGCTATCAATAAAATAATTCGTTTTCTCTGTCGTATTTTGTAAATTATTGTTTTGCCTTTTTGTCTTTTTCCTTTTTGTCATTGTATTGTCTGTCCTTGTTTGATTTACAGCTTCTGATTACCTCTTTGGTATCTTTTGGCCATTGTATTGTCTGTCCTTGTTTGATTTACAGCTTCTGATTACCTCTTTGGTATCTTTCGGCCATTGTGTTGTCTGTCCTTGTTTGATTTACAGCCTCTGATTACCTCTTTAGTATCTTTTGGCCATTGTGTTGCCTGCCCTTGTTTGATTTAAAGCTTCTAAGTACCTCTTTGGTATCTTTTGGCCATTGTGTTGTCTGTCCTTGTTTGATTTACAGCTTCTGATTACCTCTTTGGTATCTTTTGGCCATTGTGTTGCCTGCCCTTGTTTGATTTAAAGCTTCTAAGTACCTCTTTGGTATCTTTTGGCCATTGTATTGTCTGTCCTTGTTTGATTTACAGCTTCTGATTACTTCTTTGGTATCTTTTGGCCATTGTGTTGCCTGTCCTTGTTTGATTTACAGCTTCTGATTACCTCTTTGGTAACTTTTGGCCATGGTGTTGTCTGTGCTTGTTCGATTTACAGCTTCTGATTACCTCTTTGGTATCTTTTGGCCATTGTATTGTCTGTCCTTGTTTGATTTACAGCTTCTGATTACCTCTTTGGTATCTTTTGGCCATTGTATTGTCTGTCCTTGTTTGATTTACAGCTTCTGATCAGCTCTTTGGTAACTTTTGGCCATTGTGTTGTCTGTCCTTGTTTGATTTACAGCTTCTGATTACCTCTTTGGTATCTTTTGGCCATTGTATTGTCTGTCCTTGTTTGATTTACAGCTTCTGATTACCTCTTTGGTATCTTTTGGCCATTGTGTTGTCTGTTCTTGTTTGATTTACAGCTTCTGATTACCTCTTTAGTATCTTTTGGCCATTGTATTGTCTGTCCTTGTTTGATTTACAGCTTCTGATTACCTCTTTGGTATCTTTTGGCCATTGTATTGTCTGTCCTTGTTTGATTTACAGCTTCTGATTACCTCTTTGGTATCTTTTGGCCATTGTATTGTCTGTTCTTGTTTGATTTACAGCTTCTGATTACCTCTTTGGTATCTTTTGGCCATTGTATTGTCTGTCCTTGTTTGATTTACAGCTTCTGATTACCTCTTTGGTATCTTTTGGCCATTGTGTTGTCTGTCCTTGTTTGATTTACAGCTTCTGATTACCTCTTTGGTATCTTTTGGCCATTGTATTGTCTGTCCTTGTTTGATTTACAGCTTCTGATTACCTCTTTGGTATCTTTTGGCCATTGTATTTTCTGTCCTTGTTTGATTTACAGCTTCTGATTACCTCTTTGGTATCTTTTGGCCATTGTATTGTCTGTTCTTGTTTGATTTACAGCTTCTGATTACCTCTTTGGTATCTTTTGGCCATTGTGTTGTCTGTCCTTGTTTGATTTACAGCTTCTGATTACCTTTTTGGTATCTTTTGGCCATTGTATTGTCTGTCCTTGTTTGATTTACAGCTTCTGATTACCTCTTTGGTATCTTTTGGCCATTGTATTGTCTGTTCTTGTTTGATTTACAGCTTCTGATTACCTCTTTGGTATCTTTTGGCCATTGTATTGTCTGTTCTTGTTTGATTTACAGCTTCTGATTACCTCTTTGGTATCTTTTGGCCATTGTATTGTCTGTCCTTGTTTGATTTACAGCTTCTGATTACCTCTTTGGTATCTTTTGGCCATTGTATTGTCTGTCCTTGTTTGATTTACAGCTTCTGATTACCTCTTTGGTATCTTTTGGCCATTGTATTGTCTGTCCTTGTTTGATTTACAGCTTCTGATCAGCTCTTTGGTAACTTTTGGCCATTGTATTGTCTGTCCTTGTTTGATTTACAGCTTCTGATTACCTCTTTGGTAACTTTTGGCCATTGTATTGTCTGTCCTTGTTTGATTTACAGCTTCTGATTACCTCTTTGGTATCTTTTGGCCATTGTATTGTCTGTCCTTGTTTGATTTACAGCTTCTGATCAGCTCTTTGGTATCTTTTGGCCATTGTATTGTCTGTTCTTGTTTGATTTACAGCTTCTGATTACCTCTTTGGTATCTTTTGGCCATTGTATTGTCTGTCCTTGTTTGATTTACAGCTTCTGATTACCTCTTTGGTATCTTTTGGCCATTGTATTGTCTGTCCTTGTTTGATTTACAGCTTCTGATCAGCTCTTTGGTATCTTTTGGCCATTGTATTGTCTGTCCTTGTTTGATTTACAGCTTCTGATTACCTCTTTGGTATCTTTTGGCCATTGTATTGTCTGTCCTTGTTTGATTTACAGCTACTGATCAGCTCTTTGGTATCTTTTGGCCATTGTATTGTCTGTCCTTGTTGTATTTACAGCTTCTGATTACCTCTTTGGTATCTTTTGGCCATTGTATTGTCTGTCCTTGTTTGATTTACAGCTTCTGATTACTTCTTTGGTATCTTTTGGCCATTGTATTGTCTGTTCTTGTTTGATTTACAGCTTCTGATTACCTCTTTGGTATCTTTTGGCCATTGTATTGTCTGTCCTTGTTTGATTTACAGCTTCTGATTACTTCTTTGGTATCTTTTGGCCATTGTATTGTCTGTCCTTGTTTGATTTACAGCTTCTGATTACCTCTTTGGTATCTTTTGGCCATTGTATTGTCTGTCCTTGTTTGATTTACAGCTTCTGATTACCTCTTTGGTATCTTTTGGCCATTGTATTGTCTGTTCTTGTTTGATTTACAGCTTCTGATTACCTCTTTGATATCTTTTGGCCATTGTATTGTCTGTCCTTGTTTGATTTACAGCTTCTGATTACCTCTTTGGTATCTTTTGGCCATTGTATTGTCTGTTCTTGTTTGATTTACAGCTTCTGATTACCTCTTTGGTATCTTTTGGCCATTGTGTTGTCTGTCCTTGTTTGATTTACAGCTTCTGATTACCTCTTTGGTATCTTTTGGCCATTGTATTGTCTGTCCTTGTTTGATTTACAGCTTCTGATTACCTCTTTGGTATCTTTTGGCCATTGTATTTTCTGTCCTTGTTTGATTTACAGCTTCTGATTACCTCTTTGGTATCTTTTGGCCATTGTATTGTCTGTTCTTGTTTGATTTACAGCTTCTGATTACCTCTTTGGTATCTTTTGGCCATTGTGTTGTCTGTCCTTGTTTGATTTACAGCTTCTGATTACCTTTTTGGTATCTTTTGGCCATTGTATTGTCTGTCCTTGTTTGATTTACAGCTTCTGATTACCTCTTTGGTATCTTTTGGCCATTGTATTGTCTGTTCTTGTTTGATTTACAGCTTCTGATTACCTCTTTGGTATCTTTTGGCCATTGTATTGTCTGTTCTTGTTTGATTTACAGCTTCTGATTACCTCTTTGGTATCTTTTGGCCATTGTATTGTCTGTCCTTGTTTGATTTACAGCTTCTGATTACTTCTTTGGTATCTTTTGGCCATTGTATTGTCTGTCCTTGTTTGATTTACAGCTTCTGATTACCTCTTTGGTATCTTTTGGCCATTGTATTGTCTGTCCTTGTTTGATTTACAGCTTCTGATCAGCTCTTTGGTAACTTTTGGCCATTGTATTGTCTGTCCTTGTTTGATTTACAGCTTCTGATTACCTCTTTGGTAACTTTTGGCCATTGTATTGTCTGTCCTTGTTTGATTTACAGCTTCTGATTACCTCTTTGGTATCTTTTGGCCATTGTATTGTCTGTCCTTGTTTGATTTACAGCTTCTCATCAGCTCTTTGGTATCTTTTGGCCATTGTATTGTCTGTTCTTGTTTGATTTACAGCTTCTGATTACCTCTTTGGTATCTTTTGGCCATTGTATTGTCTGTCCTTGTTTGATTTACAGCTTCTGATTACCTCTTTGGTATCTTTTGGCCATTGTATTGTCTGTCCTTGTTTGATTTACAGCTTCTGATCAGCTCTTTGGTATCTTTTGGCCATTGTATTGTCTGTCCTTGTTTGATTTACAGCTTCTGATTACCTCTTTGGTATCTTTTGGCCATTGTATTGTCTGTCCTTGTTTGATTTACAGCTACTGATCAGCTCTTTGGTATCTTTTGGCCATTGTATTGTCTGTCCTTGTTGGATTTACAGCTTCTGATTACCTCTTTGGTATCTTTTGGCCATTGTATTGTCTGTCCTTGTTTGATTTACAGCTTCTGATTACCTCTTTGGTATCTTTTGGCCATTGTATTGTCTGTTCTTGTTTGATTTACAGCTTCTGATTACCTCTTTGGTATCTTTTGGCCATTGTATTGTCTGTCCTTGTTTGATTTACAGCTTCTGATTACTTCTTTGGTATCTTTTGGCCATTGTATTGTCTGTCCTTGTTTGATTTACAGCTTCTGATTACCTCTTTGGTATCTTTTGGCCATTGTATTGTCTGTCCTTGTTTGATTTACAGCTTCTGATTACCTCTTTGGTATCTTTTGGCCATTGTATTGTCTGTTCTTGTTTGATTTACAGCTTCTGATTACCTCTTTGATATCTTTTGGCCATTGTATTGTCTGTCCTTGTTTGATTTACAGCTTCTGATTACCTCTTTGGTATCTTTTGGCCATTGTATTGTCTGTTCTTGTTTGATTTACAGCTTCTGATTACCTCTTTAGTATATTTTGGCCATTGTATTGTCTGTCCTTGTTTGATTTACAGCTTCTGATTACCTCTTTAGTATCTTTTGGCCATTGTATTGTCTGTCCTTGTTTGATTTACAGCTTCTGATTACCTCTTTGGTATCTTTTGGCCATTGTATTGTCTGTCCTTGTTTGATTTACAGCTTCTGATTACCTCTTTGGTATCTTTTGGCCATTGTATTGTCTGTTCTTGTTTGATTTACAGCTTCTGATTACCTCTTTGGTATCTTTTGGCCATTGTATTGTCTGTCCTTGTTTGATTTACAGCTTCTGATTACCTCTTTGGTATCTTTTGGCCATTGTGTTGTCTGTCCTTGTTTGATTTACAGCTTCTGATTACCTCTTTGGTATCTTTTGGCCATTGTATTGTCTGTCCTTGTTTGATTTACAGCTTCTGATTACCTCTTTGGTATCTTTTGGCCATTGTATTTTCTGTCCTTGTTTGATTTACAGCTTCTGATTACCTCTTTGGTATCTTTTGGCCATTGTATTGTCTGTTCTTGTTTGATTTACAGCTTCTGATTACCTCTTTGGTATCTTTTGGCCATTGTGTTGTCTGTCCTTGTTTGATTTACAGCTTCTGATTACCTTTTTGGTATCTTTTGGCCATTGTATTGTCTGTCCTTGTTTGATTTACAGCTTCTGATTACCTCTTTGGTATCTTTTGGCCATTGTATTGTCTGTTCTTGTTTGATTTACAGCTTCTGATTACCTCTTTGGTATCTTTTGGCCATTGTATTGTCTGTTCTTGTTTGATTTACAGCTTCTGATTACCTCTTTGGTATCTTTTGGCCATTGTATTGTCTGTTCTTGTTTGATTTACAGCTTCTGATTACCTCTTTGGTATCTTTTGGCCATTGTATTGTCTGTTCTTGTTTGATTTACAGCTTCTGATTACCTCTTTGGTATCTTTTGGCCATTGTATTGTCTGTCCTTGTTTGATTTACAGCTTCTGATTACTTCTTTGGTATCTTTTGGCCATTGTATTGTCTGTCCTTGTTTGATTTACAGCTTCTGATTACCTCTTTGGTATCTTTTGGCCATTGTATTGTCTGTCCTTGTTTGATTTACAGCTTCTGATCAGCTCTTTGGTAACTTTTGGCCATTGTATTGTCTGTCCTTGTTTGATTTACAGCTTCTGATTACCTCTTTGGTAACTTTTGGCCATTGTATTGTCTGTCCTTGTTTGATTTACAGCTTCTGATTACCTCTTTGGTATCTTTTGGCCATTGTATTGTCTGTTCTTGTTTGATTTACAGCTTCTGATTACCTCTTTGGTATCTTTTGGCCATTGTATTGTCTGTTCTTGTTTGATTTACAGCTTCTGATTACCTCTTTGGTATCTTTTGGCCATTGTATTGTCTGTTCTTGTTTGATTTACAGCTTCTGATTACCTCTTTGGTATCTTTTGGCCATTGCATTGTCTGTCCTTGTTTGATTTACAGCTTCTGATTACTTCTTTGGTATCTTTTGGCCATTGTATTGTCTGTCCTTGTTTGATTTACAGCTTCTGATTACCTCTTTGGTATCTTTTGGCCATTGTATTGTCTGTCCTTGTTTGATTTACAGCTTCTGATCAGCTCTTTGGTAACTTTTGGCCATTGTATTGTCTGTCCTTGTTTGATTTACAGCTTCTGATTACCTCTTTGGTATCTTTTGGCCATTGTATTGTCTGTCCTTGTTTGATTTACAGCTTCTGATTACCTCTTTGGTATCTTTTGGCCATTGTATTGTCTGTCCTTGTTTGATTTACAGCTTCTGATCAGCTCTTTGGTATCTTTTGGCCATTGTATTGTCTGTTCTTGTTTGATTTACAGCTTCTGATTACCTCTTTGGTATCTTTTGGCCATTGTATTGTCTGTCCTTGTTTGATTTACAGCTTCTGATTACCTCTTTGGTATCTTTTGGCCATTGTATTGTCTGTCCTTGTTTGATTTACAGCTTCTGATCAGCTCTTTGGTATCTTTTGGCCATTGTATTGTCTGTCCTTGTTTGATTTACAGCTTCTGATTACCTCTTTGGTATCTTTTGGCCATTGTATTGTCTGTCCTTGTTTGATTTACAGCTACTGATCAGCTCTTTGGTATCTTTTGGCCATTGTATTGTCTGTCCTTGTTTGATTTACAGCTTCTGATTACTTCTTTGGTATCTTTTGGCCATTGTATTGTCTGTTCTTGTTTGATTTACAGCTTCTGATTACCTCTTTGGTATCTTTTGGCCATTGTATTGTCTGTCCTTGTTTGATTTACAGCTTCTGATTACTTCTTTGTTATCTTTTGGCCATTGTATTGTCTGTCCTTGTTTGATTTACAGCTTCTGATTACCTCTTTGGTATCTTTTGGCCATTGTATTGTCTGTCCTTGTTTGATTTACAGCTTCTGATTACCTCTTTGGTATCTTTTGGCCATTGTATTGTCTGTTCTTGTTTGATTTACAGCTTCTGATTACCTCTTTGATATCTTTTGGCCATTGTATTGTCTGTCCTTGTTTGATTTACAGCTTCTGATTACCTCTTTGGTATCTTTTGGCCATTGTATTGTCTGTTCTTGTTTGATTTACAGCTTCTGATTACCTCTTTAGTATCTTTTGGCCATTGTATTGTCTGTCCTTGTTTGATTTACAGCTTCTGATTACCTCTTTGGTATCTTTTGGCCATTGTATTGTCTGTTCTTGTTTGATTTACAGCTTCTGATTACCTCTTTGGTATCTTTTGGCCATTGTATTGTCTGTCCTTGTTTGATTTACAGCTTCTGATTACCTCTTTGGTATCTTTTGGCCATTGTATTGTCTGTCCTTGTTTGATTTACAGCTTCTGATTACCTCTTTGGTATCTTTTGGCCATTGTATTGTCTGTCCTTGTTTGATTTACAGCTTCTGATTACCTCTTTAGTATCTTTTGGCCATTGTATTGTCTGTTCTTGTTTGATTTACAGCTTCTGATTACCTCTTTAGTATCTTTTGGCCATTGTATTGTCTGTCCTTGTTTGATTTACAGCTTCTGATTACCTCTTTAGTATCTTTTGGCCATTGTATTGTCTGTCCTTGTTTGATTTACAGCTTCTGATTACCTCTTTGGTATCTTTTGGCCATTGTATTGTCTGTCCTTGTTTGATTTACAGCTTCTGATTACCTCTTTGGTATCTTTTGGCCATTGTATTGTCTGTCCTTGTTTGATTTACAGCTTCTGATTACCTCTTTAGTATCTTTTGGCCATTGTATTGTCTGTTCTTGTTTGATTTACAGCTTCTGATTACCTCTTTGGTATCTTTTGGCCATTGTATTGTCTGTCCTTGTTTGATTTACAGCTTCTGATTACCTCTTTGGTATCTTTTGGCCATTGTATTGTCTGTCCTTGTTTGATTTACAGCTTCTGATTACCTCTTTGGTATCTTTTGGCCATTGTATTGTCTGTCCTTGTTTGATTTACAGCTTCTGATTACCTCTTTGGTATCTTTTGGCCATTGTATTGTCTGTCCTTTGATTTACAGCTTCTGATTACCTCTTTGGTATCTTTTGGCCTTTGTATTGTCTGTTCTTGTTTGATTTACAGCTTCTGATTACCTCTTTGGTATCTTTTGGCCATTGTATTGTCTGTCCTTGTTTGATTTACAGCTTCTGATTACCTCTTTGGTATCTTTTGGCCATTGTATTGTCTGTTCTTGTTTGATTTACAGCTTCTGATTACCTCTTTGGTATCTTTTGGCCATTGTATTGTCTGTCCTTGTTTGATTTACAGCTTCTGATTACCTCTTTGGTATCTTTTGGCCATTGTATTGTCTGTCCTTGTTTGATTTACAGCTACTGATCAGCTCTTTGGTATCTTTTGGCCATTGTATTGTCTGTCCTTGTTTGATTTACAGCTTCTGATTACTTCTTTGGTATCTTTTGGCCATTGTATTGTCTGTTCTTGTTTGATTTACAGCTTCTGATTACCTCTTTGGTATCTTTTGGCCATTGTATTGTCTGTCCTTGTTTGATTTACAGCTTCTGATTACTTCTTTGTTATCTTTTGGCCATTGTATTGTCTGTCCTTGTTTGATTTACAGCTTCTGATTACCTCTTTGGTATCTTTTGGCCATTGTATTGTCTGTCCTTGTTTGATTTACAGCTTCTGATTACCTCTTTGGTATCTTTTGGCCATTGTATTGTCTGTTCTTGTTTGATTTACAGCTTCTGATTACCTCTTTGATATCTTTTGGCCATTGTATTGTCTGTCCTTGTTTGATTTACAGCTTCTGATTACCTCTTTGGTATCTTTTGGCCATTGTATTGTCTGTTCTTGTTTGATTTACAGCTTCTGATTACCTCTTTAGTATCTTTTGGCCATTGTATTGTCTGTCCTTGTTTGATTTACAGCTTCTGATTACCTCTTTGGTATCTTTTGGCCATTGTATTGTCTGTTCTTGTTTGATTTACAGCTTCTGATTACCTCTTTGGTATCTTTTGGCCATTGTATTGTCTGTCCTTGTTTGATTTACAGCTTCTGATTACCTCTTTGGTATCTTTTGGCCATTGTATTGTCTGTCCTTGTTTGATTTACAGCTTCTGATTACCTCTTTGGTATCTTTTGGCCATTGTATTGTCTGTCCTTGTTTGATTTACAGCTTCTGATTACCTCTTTAGTATCTTTTGGCCATTGTATTGTCTGTTCTTGTTTGATTTACAGCTTCTGATTACCTCTTTAGTATCTTTTGGCCATTGTATTGTCTGTCCTTGTTTGATTTACAGCTTCTGATTACCTCTTTAGTATCTTTTGGCCATTGTATTGTCTGTCCTTGTTTGATTTACAGCTTCTGATTACCTCTTTGGTATCTTTTGGCCATTGTATTGTCTGTCCTTGTTTGATTTACAGCTTCTGATTACCTCTTTGGTATCTTTTGGCCATTGTATTGTCTGTCCTTGTTTGATTTACAGCTTCTGATTACCTCTTTAGTATCTTTTGGCCATTGTATTGTCTGTTCTTGTTTGATTTACAGCTTCTGATTACCTCTTTGGTATCTTTTGGCCATTGTATTGTCTGTCCTTGTTTGATTTACAGCTTCTGATTACCTCTTTGGTATCTTTTGGCCATTGTATTGTCTGTCCTTGTTTGATTTACAGCTTCTGATTACCTCTTTGGTATCTTTTGGCCATTGTATTGTCTGTCCTTGTTTGATTTACAGCTTCTGATTACCTCTTTGGTATCGTTTGGCCATTGTATTGTCTGTCCTTTGATTTACAGCTTCTGATTACCTCTTTGGTATCTTTTGGCCTTTGTATTGTCTGTTCTTGTTTGATTTACAGCTTCTGATTACCTCTTTGGTATCTTTTGGCCATTGTATTGTCTGTCCTTGTTTGATTTACAGCTTCTGATTACCTCTTTGGTATCTTTTGGCCATTGTATTGTCTGTTCTTGTTTGATTTACAGCTTCTGATTACCTCTTTGGTATCTTTTGGCCATTGTATTGTCTGTCCTTGTTTGATTTACAGCTTCTGATTACCTCTTTGGTATCTTTTGGCCATTGTATTGTCTGTCCTTGTTTGATTTACAGCTTCTGATTACCTCTTTGGTATCTTTTGGCCATTGTATTGTCTGTCCTTGTTTGATTTACAGCTTCTGATTACCTCTTTAGTATCTTTTGGCCATTGTATTGTCTGTTCTTGTTTGATTTACAGCTTCTGATTACCTCTTTAGTATCTTTTGGCCATTGTATTGTCTGTCCTTGTTTGATTTACAGCTTCTGATTACCTCTTTAGTATCTTTTGGCCATTGTATTGTCTGTCCTTGTTTGATTTACAGCTTCTGATTACCTCTTTGGTATCTTTTGGCCATTGTATTGTCTGTCCTTGTTTGATTTACAGCTTCTGATTACCTCTTTGGTATCTTTTGGCCATTGTATTGTCTGTCCTTGTTTGATTTACAGCTTCTGATTACCTCTTTAGTATCTTTTGGCCATTGTATTGTCTGTTCTTGTTTGATTTACAGCTTCTGATTACCTCTTTGGTATCTTTTGGCCATTGTATTGTCTGTCCTTGTTTGATTTACAGCTTCTGATTACCTCTTTGGTATCTTTTGGCCATTGTATTGTCTGTCCTTGTTTGATTTACAGCTTCTGATTACCTCTTTGGTATCTTTTGGCCATTGTATTGTCTGTCCTTGTTTGATTTACAGCTTCTGATTACCTCTTTGGTATCTTTTGGCCATTGTATTGTCTGTCCTTTGATTTACAGCTTCTGATTACCTCTTTGGTATCTTTTGGCCTTTGTATTGTCTGTCCTTGTTTGATTTACAGCTTCTGATTACCTCTTTGGTATCTTTTGGCCATTGTATTGTCTGTCCTTGTTTGATTTACAGCTTCTGATTACCTCTTTGGTATCTTTTGGCCATTGTATTGTCTGTCCTTGTTTGATTTACAGCTTCTGATTACCTCTTTGGTATCTTTTGGCCATTGTATTGTCTGTCCTTGTTTGATTTACAGCTTCTGATTACCTCTTTGGTATCTTTTGGCCATTGTGTTGTCTGTTCTTGTTTGATTTACAGCTTCTGAATACCTCTTTGGTATCTTTTGGCCATTGCATTGTCTGTCCTTGTTCGATTTACAGCTTTTGATTACCTCTTTGGTATCTTTTGGCCATTGTATTTTCTGTCCTTGTTCAATTTACAGCTTCTTATTACCTCTTTGGTATCTTTTGGCCATTGTATTGTCTGTCCTTGTTTGATTTACAGCTTCTGATTACCTCTTTGGTATCTTTGGCCATTGTATTGTCTGTCCTTGTTTGATTTACAGCTTCTGATTACCTCTTTGGTATCTTTTGGCCATTGTATTGTCTGTCCTTGTTTGATTTACAGCTTCTGATTACCTCTTTGGTATCTTTAGGCCATTGTATTGTCTGTCCTTGTTTGATTTACAGATTCTGATTACCTCTTTGGTATCTTTTGGCCATTGTATTGTCTGTCCTTGTTTGATTTACAGCTTCTGATTACCTCTTTGGTATCTTTTGGCCATTGTATTGTCTGTCCTTGTTTGATTTACAGCTTCTGATTACCTCTTTGGTATCTTTTGGCCATTGTCTTGTCTGTCCTTGTTTGATTTACAGCTTCTGATTACCTCTTTGGTATCTTTGGCCATTGTGTTGCCTGTCCTTGTTTGATTTACAGCTTCTGATTACCTCTTTGGTATCTTTTGGCCATTGTGTTGTCTGTCCTTGTTTGATTTACAGCTTCTGATTACCTCTTTGGTATCTTTTGGCCATTGTATTGTCTGTCCTTGTTTGATTTACAGCTTCTGATTACCTCTTTGGTATCTTTTGGCCATTGTGTTGTCTGTCCTTGTTTGATTTACAGCTTTTGATTACCTCTTTGGTATCTTTTGGCCATTGTATTTTCTTTCCTTGTTCGATTTAAAGCTTCTGATTACCTCTTTGGTATCTTTTGGCCATTGTATTGTCTGTCCTTGTTTGATTTACAGCTTCTGATTACCTCTTTGGTATCTTTTGGCCATTGTATTGTCTGTCCTTGTTTGATTTACAGCTTCTGATTACCTCTTTGGTATCTTTTGGCCATTGTATTGTCTGTTCTTGTTTGATTTACAGCTTCTGATTACCTCTTTGATATCTTTTGGCCATTGTATTGTCTGTCCTTGTTTGATTTACAGCTTCTGATTACCTCTTTGGTATCTTTTGGCCATTGTATTGTCTGTTCTTGTTTGATTTACAGCTTCTGATTACCTCTTTAGTATCTTTTGGCCATTGTATTGTCTGTCCTTGTTTGATTTACAGCTTCTGATTACCTCTTTGGTATCTTTTGGCCATTGTATTGTCTGTTCTTGTTTGATTTACAGCTTCTGATTACCTCTTTGGTATCTTTTGGCCATTGTATTGTCTGTCCTTGTTTGATTTACAGCTTCTGATTACCTCTTTGGTATCTTTTGGCCATTGTATTGTCTGTCCTTGTTTGATTTACAGCTTCTGATTACCTCTTTGGTATCTTTTGGCCATTGTATTGTCTGTCCTTGTTTGATTTACAGCTTCTGATTACCTCTTTAGTATCTTTTGGCCATTGTATTGTCTGTTCTTGTTTGATTTACAGCTTCTGATTACCTCTTTAGTATCTTTTGGCCATTGTATTGTCTGTCCTTGTTTGATTTACAGCTTCTGATTACCTCTTTAGTATCTTTTGGCCATTGTATTGTCTGTCCTTGTTTGATTTACAGCTTCTGATTACCTCTTTGGTATCTTTTGGCCATTGTATTGTCTGTCCTTGTTTGATTTACAGCTTCTGATTACCTCTTTGGTATCTTTTGGCCATTGTATTGTCTGTCCTTGTTTGATTTACAGCTTCTGATTACCTCTTTAGTATCTTTTGGCCATTGTATTGTCTGTTCTTGTTTGATTTACAGCTTCTGATTACTTCTTTGGTATCTTTTGGCCATTGTATTGTCTGTCCTTGTTTGATTTACAGCTTCTGATTACCTCTTTGGTATCTTTTGGCCATTGTATTGTCTGTCCTTGTTTGATTTACAGCTTCTGATTACCTCTTTGGTATCTTTTGGCCATTGTATTGTCTGTCCTTGTTTGATTTACAGCTTCTGATTACCTCTTTGGTATCTTTTGGCCATTGTATTGTCTGTCCTTTGATTTACAGCTTCTGATTACCTCTTTGGTATCTTTTGGCCTTTGTATTGTCTGTTCTTGTTTGATTTACAGCTTCTGATTACCTCTTTGGTATCTTTTGGCCATTGTATTGTCTGTCCTTGTTTGATTTACAGCTTCTGATTACCTCTTTGGTATCTTTTGGCCATTGTATTGTCTGTCCTTGTTTGATTTACAGCTTCTGATTACCTCTTTGGTATCTTTTGGCCATTGTATTGTCTGTCCTTGTTTGATTTACAGCTTCTGATTACCTCTTTGGTATCTTTTGGCCATTGTGTTGTCTGTTCTTGTTTGATTTACAGCTTCTGAATACCTCTTTGGTATCTTTTGGCCATTGTATTGTCTGTCCTTGTTCGATTTACAGCTTTTGATTACCTCTTTGGTATCTTTTGGCCATTGTATTTTCTGTCCTTGTTCAATTTACAGCTTCTTATTACCTCTTTGGTATCTTTTGGCCATTGTATTGTCTGTCCTTGTTTGATTTACAGCTTCTGATTACCTCTTTGGTATCTTTGGCCATTGTATTGTCTGTCCTTGTTTGATTTACAGCTTCTGATTACCTCTTTGGTATCTTTTGGCCATTGTATTGTCTGTCCTTGTTTGATTTACAGCTTCTGATTACCTCTTTGGTATCTTTAGGCCATTGTATTGTCTGTCCTTGTTTGATTTACAGCTTCTGATTACCTCTTTGGTATCTTTTGGCCATTGTATTGTCTGTCCTTGTTTGATTTACAGCTTCTGATTACCTCTTTGGTATCTTTTGGCCATTGTATTGTCTGTCCTTGTTTGATTTACAGCTTCTGATTACCTCTTTGGTATCTTTTGGCCATTGTCTTGTCTGTCCTTGTTTGATTTACAGCTTCTGATTACCTCTTTGGTATCTTTGGCCATTGTGTTGCCTGTCCTTGTTTGATTTACAGCTTCTGATTACCTCTTTGGTATCTTTTGGCCATTGTGTTGTCTGTCCTTGTTTGATTTACAGCTTCTGATTACCTCTTTGGTATCTTTTGGCCATTGTATTGTCTGTCCTTGTTTGATTTACAGCTTCTGATTACCTCTTTGGTATCTTTTGGCCATTGTGTTGTCTGTCCTTGTTTGATTTACAGCTTTTGATTACCTCTTTGGTATCTTTTGGCCATTGTATTTTCTTTCCTTGTTCGATTTACAGCTTCTGATTACCTCTTTGGTATCTTTTGGCCATTGTATTGTCTGTCCTTGTTTGATTTACAGCTTCTGATTACCTCTTTGGTATCTTTTGGCCATTGTGTTGTCTGTCCTTGTTCGATTTACAGCTTCTGATTACCTCTTTGGTATCTTTTGGCCATTGTGTTCCCTTTCCTTGTTTGATTTACAGCTTCTGATTACCTCTTTGGTAACTTTTGGCCATGGTGTTGTCTCTCCTTGTTTGATTTACAGCTTCTGATTACCTCTTTGGTATCATTTGGCCATTGTGTTGTCTGTCCTTGTTTGATTTACAGCTTCTGATTACCTCTTTGGTATCTTTTGGCCATTGTGTTGTCTGTCCTTGTTTGATTTACAGCTTCTGATTACCTCTTTGGTATCTTTTGGCCATTGTATTGTCTGTCCTTGTTTGATTTACAGCTTCTGATTACCTCTTTGGTATCTTTTGGCCATTGTGTTGTCTGTCCTTGTTTGATTTACAGCTTCTGATTACCTCTTTGGTATCTTTTGGCCATTGTGTTCCCTTTCCTTGTTTGATTTACAGCTTCTGATTACCTCTTTGGTAACTTTTGGCCATGGTGTTGTCTCTCCTTGTTCAATTTACAGCTTTTGATTACCTCTTTGGTATCTTTTGGCCATTGTGTTGTCTGTCCTTGTTTGATTTACAGCTTTTGATTACCTCTTTGGTATCTTTTGGCCATTGTATTTTCTGTCCTTGTTTGATTTACAGCTTCTGATTACCTCTTTGGTATCTTTTGGCCATTGTATTGTCTGTCCTTGTTTGATTTCCAGCTTCTGATTACCTCTTTGGTATCTTTTGGCCATTGTGTTGTCTGTCCTTGTTTGATTTACAGCTTTTGATTACCTCTTTGGTATCTTTTGGCCATTGTGTTGTCTGTCCTTGTTTGATTTACAGCTTTTGATTACCTCTTTGGTATCTTTTGGCCATTGTATTTTCTGTCCTTGTTCGATTTACAGCTTCTGATTACCTCTTTGGTATCTTTTGGCCATTGTGTTGCCTGTCCTTGTTTGATTTACAGCTTCTGATTACCTCTTTGGTATCTTTTGGCCATTGTGTTGTCTGTCCTTGTTTGATTTACAGCTTCTGATTACCTCTTTGGTATCTTTTGGCCATTGTGTTGTCTGTCCTTGTTTGATTTACAGCTTTTGATTACCTCTTTGGTATCTTTTGGCCATTGTATTTGCTGTCCTTGTTCGATTTACAGCTTCTGATTACCTCTTTGGTATCTTTTGGCCATTGTATTGTCTGTCCTTGTTTGATTTACAGCTTCTGATTACCTCTTTGGTATCTTTTGGCCATTGTATTGTCTGTCCTTGTTTGATTTACAGCTTCTGATTACCTCTTTGGTATCTTTTGGCCATTGTATTGTCTGTCCTTGTTTGATTTACAGCTTCTGATTACCTCTTTGGTATCTTTTGGCCATTGTGTTCCCTTTCCTTGTTTGATTTACAGCTTCTGATTACCTCTTTAGTATCTTTTGGCCATTGTATTGTCTGTTCTTGTTTGATTTACAGCTTCTGATTACCTCTTTGGTATCTTTTGGCCATTGTATTGTCTGTCCTTGTTTGATTTACAGCTTCTGATTACCTCTTTGGTATCTTTTGGCCATTGTATTGTCTGTCCTTGTTTGATTTACAGCTTCTGATTACCTCTTTGGTATCTTTTGGCCATTGTATTGTCTGTCCTTGTTTGATTTACAGCTTCTGATTACCTCTTTGGTATCTTTTGGCCATTGTATTGTCTGTCCTTGTTTGATTTACAGCTTCTGATTACCTCTTTGGTATCTTTTGGCCATTGTATTGTCTGTCCTTGTTTGATTTACAGCTTCTGATTACCTCTTTGGTATCTTTTGGCCATTGTATTGTCTGTCCTTGTTTGATTTACAGCTTCTGATTACCTCTTTGGTATCTTTTGGCCATTGTGTTGTCTGTTCTTGTTTGATTTACAGCTTCTGAATACCTCTTTGGTATCTTTTGGCCATTGTATTGTCTGTCCTTGTTCGATTTACAGCTTTTGATTACCTCTTTGGTATCTTTTGGCCATTGTATTTTCTGTCCTTGTTCAATTTACAGCTTCTTATTACCTCTTTGGTATCTTTTGGCCATTGTATTGTCTGTCCTTGTTTGATTTACAGCTTCTGATTACCTCTTTGGTATCTTTGGCCATTGTATTGTCTGTCCTTGTTTGATTTACAGCTTCTGATTACCTCTTTGGTATCTTTTGGCCATTGTATTGTCTGTCCTTGTTTGATTTACAGCTTCTGATTACCTCTTTGGTATCTTTAGGCCATTGTATTGTCTGTCCTTGTTTGATTTACAGCTTCTGATTACCTCTTTGGTATCTTTTGGCCATTGTATTGTCTGTCCTTGTTTGATTTACAGCTTCTGATTACCTCTTTGGTATCTTTTGGCCATTGTATTGTCTGTCCTTGTTTGATTTACAGCTTCTGATTACCTCTTTGGTATCTTTTGGCCATTGTCTTGTCTGTCCTTGTTTGATTTACAGCTTCTGATTACCTCTTTGGTATCTTTGGCCATTGTGTTGCCTGTCCTTGTTTGATTTACAGCTTCTGATTACCTCTTTGGTATCTTTTGGCCATTGTGTTGTCTGTCCTTGTTTGATTTACAGCTTCTGATTACCTCTTTGGTATCTTTTGGCCATTGTATTGTCTGTCCTTGTTTGATTTACAGCTTCTGATTACCTCTTTGGTATCTTTTGGCCATTGTGTTGTCTGTCCTTGTTTGATTTACAGCTTTTGATTACCTCTTTGGTATCTTTTGGCCATTGTATTTTCTTTCCTTGTTCGATTTACAGCTTCTGATTACCTCTTTGGTATCTTTTGGCCATTGTATTGTCTGTCCTTGTTTGATTTACAGCTTCTGATTACCTCTTTGGTATCTTTTGGCCATTGTGTTGTCTGTCCTTGTTCGATTTACAGCTTCTGATTACCTCTTTGGTATCTTTTGGCCATTGTGTTCCCTTTCCTTGTTTGATTTACAGCTTCTGATTACCTCTTTGGTAACTTTTGGCCATGGTGTTGTCTCTCCTTGTTTGATTTACAGCTTCTGATTACCTCTTTGGTATCATTTGGCCATTGTGTTGTCTGTCCTTGTTTGATTTACAGCTTCTGATTACCTCTTTGGTATCTTTTGGCCATTGTGTTGTCTGTCCTTGTTTGATTTACAGCTTCTGATTACCTCTTTGGTATCTTTTGGCCATTGTATTGTCTGTCCTTGTTTGATTTACAGCTTCTGATTACCTCTTTGGTATCTTTTGGCCATTGTGTTGTCTGTCCTTGTTTGATTTACAGCTTCTGATTACCTCTTTGGTATCTTTTGGCCATTGTGTTCCCTTTCCTTGTTTGATTTACAGCTTCTGATTACCTCTTTGGTAACTTTTGGCCATGGTGTTGTCTCTCCTTGTTCAATTTACAGCTTTTGATTACCTCTTTGGTATCTTTTGGCCATTGTGTTGTCTGTCCTTGTTTGATTTACAGCTTTTGATTACCTCTTTGGTATCTTTTGGCCATTGTATTTTCTGTCCTTGTTTGATTTACAGCTTCTGATTACCTCTTTGGTATCTTTTGGCCATTGTATTGTCTGTCCTTGTTTGATTTCCAGCTTCTGATTACCTCTTTGGTATCTTTTGGCCATTGTGTTGTCTGTCCTTGTTTGATTTACAGCTTTTGATTACCTCTTTGGTATCTTTTGGCCATTGTGTTGTCTGTCCTTGTTTGATTTACAGCTTTTGATTACCTCTTTGGTATCTTTTGGCCATTGTATTTTCTGTCCTTGTTCGATTTACAGCTTCTGATTACCTCTTTGGTATCTTTTGGCCATTGTGTTGCCTGTCCTTGTTTGATTTACAGCTTCTGATTACCTCTTTGGTATCTTTTGGCCATTGTGTTGTCTGTCCTTGTTTGATTTACAGCTTCTGATTACCTCTTTGGTATCTTTTGGCCATTGTGTTGTCTGTCCTTGTTTGATTTACAGCTTTTGATTACCTCTTTGGTATCTTTTGGCCATTGTATTTTCTGTCCTTGTTCGATTTACAGCTTCTGATTACCTCTTTGGTATCTTTTGGCCATTGTATTGTCTCTCCTTGTTTGATTTACAGCTTCTGATTACCTCTTTGGTATCTTTTGGCCATTGTATTGTCTGTCCTTGTTTGATTTACAGCTTCTGATTACCTCTTTGGTATCTTTTGGCCATTGTATTGTCTGTCCTTGTTTGATTTACAGCTTCTGATTACCTCTTTGGTATCTTTTGGCCATTGTGTTCCCTTTCCTTGTTTGATTTACAGTTTCTGATTACCTCTTTGGTATCTTTTGGCCATGGTGTTGTCTCTCCTTGTTCGATTTACAGCTTCTGATTACCTCTTTGGTATCTTTTGGCCATTGTGTTGTCTGTTCTTGTTTGATTTACAGCTTCTGATTACCTCTTTGGTATCTTTTGGCCATTGTGTTGTCTGTCCTTGTTTGATTTACAGCTTCTGATTACCTCTTTGGTATCTTTTGGCCATTGTATTGTCTGTCCTTGTTTGATTTACAGCTTCTGATTACCTCTTTGGTATCTTTTGGCCATTGTGTTGTCTGTCCTTGTTTGATTTACAGCTTCTGATTACCTCTTTGGTATCTTTTGGCCATTGTGTTCCCTTTCCTTGTTTGATTTACAGCTTCTGATTACCTCTTTGGTAACTTTTGGCCATGGTGTTGTCTCTCCTTGTTCGATTTACAGCTTTTGATTACCTCTTTGGTATCTTTTGGCCATTGTGTTGTCTGTCCTTGTTTGATTTACAGCTTTTGATTACCTCTTTGGTATCTTTTGGCCATTGTATTTTCTGTCCTTGTTTGATTTACAGCTTCTGATTACCTCTTTGGTATCTTTTGGCCATTGTATTGTCTGTCCTTGTTCGATTTACAGCTTCTGATTACCTCTTTGGTATCTTTTGGCCATTGTATTGTCTGTCCTTGTTTGATTTACAGCTTCTGATTACCTCTTTGGTATCTTTTGGCCATTGTATTGTCTGTCCTTGTTTGATTTACAGCTTTTGATTACCTCTTTGGTATCTTTTAGCCATTGTATTTTCTGTCCTTGTTCGATTTACAGCTTCTGATTACCTCTTTGGTATCTTTTGGCCATTGTATTGTCTGTCCTTGTTTGATTTACAGCTTCTGATTACCTCTTTGGTATCTTTTGGCCATTGTATTGTCTGTCCTTGTTTGATTTACAGCTTCTGATTACCTCTTTGGTATCTTTTGGCCATTGTATTGTCTGTCCTTGTTTGATTTACAGCTTCTGATTACCTCTTTGGTATCTTTTGGCCATTGTATTGTCTGTCCTTGTTTGATTTACAGCTTCTGATTACCTCTTTGGTATCTTTTGGCCATTGTA
Organism: Bathymodiolus septemdierum; assembly: GCA_963383655.1. Lineage (NCBI taxonomy): Eukaryota > Metazoa > Mollusca > Bivalvia > Mytilida > Modiolidae > Bathymodiolus > Bathymodiolus septemdierum. The sequence goes on along the minus strand of OY726530.1, from coordinate 38,225,787 downwards.
TTGTCTGTCCTTGTTTGATTTACAGCTTCTGATTACCTCTTTGGTATCTTTTGGCCATTATGTTCCCTTTCCTTGTTTGATTTAAAGCTTCTGATTACCTCTTTGCTAACTTTTGGCCATGGTGTTGTCTCTCCTTGTTCGATTTACAGCTTCTGATTACCTCTTTGGTATCTTTTGGCCATTGTATTTTCTGTCCTTGTTCGATTTACAGCTTCTGATTACCTCTTTGGTATCTTTAGGCCATTGTATTGTCTGTCCTTGTTTGATTTACAGCTTCTGATTACCTCTTTGGTATCTTTTGGCCATTGTGTTGCCTGTCCTTGTTTGATTTACAGCTTCTGATTACCTCTTTGGTATCTTTAGGCCATTGTATTTTCTGTCCTTGTTTGATTTACAGCTTCTGATTACCTCTTTGGTATCTTTTGGCCATTGTATTGTCTGTCCTTGTTTGATTTACAGCTTCTGATTACCTCTTTGGTATCTTTTGGCCATTGTATTGTCTGTCCTTGTTCGATTTACAGCTTCTGATTACCTCTTTGGTATCTTTTGGCCATTGTATTGTCTGTCCTTGTTTGATTTACAGCTTCTGATTACCTCTTTGGTATCTTTTGGCCATTGTATTGTCTGTCCTTGTTTGATTTACAGCTTTTGATTACCTCTTTGGTATCTTTTAGCCATTGTATTTTCTGTCCTTGTTCGATTTACAGCTTCTGATTACCTCTTTGGTATCTTTTGGCCATTGTATTGTCTGTCCTTGTTTGATTTACAGCTTCTGATTACCTCTTTGGTATCTTTTGGCCATTGTATTGTCTGTCCTTGTTTGATTTACAGCTTCTGATTACCTCTTTGGTATCTTTTGGCCATTGTATTGTCTGTCCTTGTTTGATTTACAGCTTCTGATTACCTCTTTGGTATCTTTTGGCCATTGTATTGTCTGTCCTTGTTTGATTTACAGCTTCTGATTACCTCTTTGGTATCTTTTGGCCATTGTATTGTCTGTCCTTGTTTGATTTACAGCTTCTGATTACCTCTTTGGTATCTTTTGGCCATTGTGTTCCCTTTCCTTGTTTGATTTAAAGCTTCTGATTACCTCTTTGCTAACTTTTGGCCATGGTGTTGTCTCTCCTTGTTCGATTTACAGCTTCTGATTACCTCTTTGGTATCTTTTGGCCATTGTATTTTCTGTCCTTGTTCGATTTACAGCTTCTGATTACCTCTTTGGTATCTTTAGGCCATTGTATTGTCTGTCCTTGTTTGATTTACAGCTTCTGATTACCTCTTTGGTATCTTTTGGCCATTGTGTTGCCTGTCCTTGTTTGATTTACAGCTTCTGATTACCTCTTTGGTATCTTTTGGCCATTGTGTTGTCTGTCCTTGTTTGATTTACAGCTTCTGACTACCTCTTTGATATCTTTTGGCCATTGTGTTGTCTGTCCTTGTTTGATTGACAGCTTCTGATTACCTCTTTGGTATCTTCAAACTTTTCATATAACCTGATATATACCACACCAACTTTTTTAAAAGAAGGATTTCAAACCGGGTGTCATTAATAGAGCAGGACAAACATTCCCTTTAGAAATGTCAGGATTTAGTGCTGTTTTCCAGAGAAGGTGAAGTTGAGTGATTTAAAAAAAATTGTAAAGACACATGTGATGGTTCGACTATCATAATTAATTGTTGTTGGTTTGCATTGTGTGTACTTTTCTGTTGCCTGTAGTTATTAATTTACAAGTTTCTCTAGTGTTGTGTTATCAACAGGAGTATGATTGGTTTACACTGTACCTGTCCTCTTACTAATAAAAAATGAAGTTTGTTTTAACAATTTGGAACCTTAGGAATTGTAACATTGGGGGAATATAGAAATACACTGTGTATGCTGATAGAAACTACAGTCAGACTTGACTTAAATGATACCTCTATATAACACATCACTGTCTATAAAGGACAACTGCTCATAAAGGCCACATTTTCAGGTTCCCTTGAGTGGTTTGAGTGGCCTTTATATTCAGGTTTTTCTGTATTTGTTAATATTCATTGATCTATTCAAGGAATATGCTTTAATTCTATTCTTTTAATTACTTGAATAGATGGACAGTCTCAATTTTTTTAACAAAATGTGATAATACCTCAGGATGGCCACTGTTTACAGCAGAATGAAGTGGTGTGTTATTTTCCCTGTCTTCAAAGGATAAAACTTCAGCTCTGGTGTACCCAAGGGCTTCAACTGTAATTAAACAAAAAATATATATTAATATTGACTTGTTACATAAAGGTAATGGAAGCTGGCAAGTGTTGTTCTTAATTTGATTTTTAGGTGAAGCTTTCAATGCATATTGTACCAGTTGGGTGATTTAGACCACCATGTAAATATACTAATAAGTAGCACACACATCATATTTACCTTCTTATACACATAACATAAAATATAATTTATACAAAATGTAGTAGGAAAACTGCATAATAACTATAAAAAAATGTTGATCAAAAACTTTAACATTTAACTATTTACTCTTCCAGAGCACATGAGTTCACTCCCATTTTGTATGTTGTTTGTGTTACTCAATCTTAAGTTTTATGTGTAGTGCTTGATCAAAGATTTAACATTTAACTAATCACCCTTCCGGAACACATGAGTTCACTTTTTTGTGTGGCTTGTGTTGCTAAATCTTTAGTTTTATGTGTAGTGTTTTGTAGATCATTGTTTGTCCTTTTTCTTTTGGTTATCACATTGTCTGTACTTCTTTGATTTACGGCTTCTGGTTACCCTGTTGGTATCCTCGTCTGACAATAAGTCGGTCAGTCATTGGATAATGTTTGATTATTTTTTTCATGTTTGAAAAGTAAACATTTTTTTCTTTTTAATTATGTTCCTCATCTATTCTTGCTCACATGTGTAAAGTTCCATGGAAAAAAGATCGATAATAATTACATACTGACCCATATTTATTTACCACCCTTTTTCCAAATGGCGTCGTATGACGTCACATAAAGTCGGTCAAAGTTCAATAAAGCACATGATTTTGTCATAGGCCAACCGAACTTAAAAAGTAAACCAGATTAAGAAAGTACAGTATTTTAGCTTTTTCAGTGTAATTGATTTGTCTGAAAAATTTCAAAAGATGTTTTTTTTAAATAGTTTGAAATTGAAGTATTAAAAATTAATTATTTGGTGCAAATATTAAACTTGTTTACCCACTTAAAAAGTATTTAATCCAGTGAATTTGGTGCTTTTGCTTTTGTCAATACAATCTATTAGACCGACATATTTTGGTAAAACAATTAATGACTGATTTCAATTTATTTTTATCACATTTATTATCACAGAGTGGTAACAATACAGTTTTGTTGATGCTATTTGTAATAATGACAGGTTTTTTTTTACCCAGACAATCTCATTTTTCTGTCTGGTTTGATTTAATTCTCTGTTCAATTTATGCTATAAAGTTTGATTATTGCTGTTAAATTAATTCTTTTTCTATCTTCTCTGTGAATTTCATTTCATTACCCCAAGAAGTAAGGGGTATATTTGTTATTAAAGCAGTGGAAATGCAAAATAATCTGCCATTTTGTGACTAATGGAGAGCACTTGCATGTATTTTCCCGGTAAAATCTGCCATTTTCTAGAAAATGGTGGAATGTGAATGATCAATCATCATATTTTCAAATTATTTTAAAATACAATTTGCTAGGCCTACATTCCAGAAATGGTCATGAACTGGTGATGACGATTATGTCAACAAACCGGAAAAATACAAATGTTTGGGGAATACCATCGATGGAAGCATATTTAACAAGCATAATGATCAGGAAAAAAAGACATTAGTAAAAAGGATCTTTTTTACTTGCATGGAATTTATTCAATTCAATCTCATCTGTTTTAATCTCATCTTGTAATTATGACGTTGAACAGTATTCCCTCTGTGTTTATGTACGCTATGAATATACAGAATGACGTCATTGGTCTCGTGCTGCGCGAGAATTGTAAATCAAAACAAATGACCGACATTATTGCATGACCGAGCAGATGTCACGGTAGGATATATTCAAACTTTTCCTGTAAAGTACATTTTCCCACTAAGAGCTTTTCATTTCATTTTGTGATAAATCTACTTCATGTATTATAACATTTTCATATACAACTTAATATTTTGAATAATATGATTTTCATTTTCCTGGGTCTTGAACAATGTAATTTTAAGGTAAAATTCGAAGGGATGTTTGGGCCCTATATTATAAACTTTTTTAACCCCCATCACTCTGTTGAAATGCCTGTAGAAAACCAGATGAGCAAGCAAGCAATACAACATTTCAGATACATCACAAACATTGTCTGATGACAGTAACTTACAACAAAGTGATATATGAATATTGGTAATAATAAACATTTGTGTACTTAAGGGTGTAGGCCTGGGTATGGGAGATAACTCTATTTTCAGTGTCTTCTTAAATATATGATCATCTGTGCGTTTGAAAATCCCCCCTCAATTCCAAGCTTCTTGGTGACAAAGATTGTTTACATTGGATATCAATCGGCAAACCTCGGGTGAAGGTACGGAATCAGCCGAAGTTGCGACGAGTGCATTGGATATGCCTATATGGTCAGTTAAAAAAAATGACTCCTTTTCCTTTTACCTTTCCATAGCTGTGCTCCTTGTATTTTTATATCTTATTGCTGCTTATGCCAGTGTCAGGCAGTGTGTTATTATTATATGCCGGTGCCCACAAAATATCATTGAAATATCTCTTTCCAGAAACAATGTTCATCGAAATATGTTGTCAAAAATGTCAGAAATGTAACACAATTTGTGTGACATCCTTTTTCTATTGAATTTCAAGGGTTTGTCAAAAATTTTTTTAAATATTTACACCAGAATCTTAGATATTATGAAACTATAGAGCAAATTCATTTTATGGTAGTAAAAAAATAGATAGCTATGTTTGGGAAAACAATTTGTAATATCTGAACCTCTCTTATACCGCCACCCCCCTTCTCCTAAGACAACTAAAGAATAACCAGAATCAAACGAATACACCTGGAGCACAGAATTTGAAGGAATTTAACAATACAGCTGGGTGGCTGTCTGTGTTTTTTTTTGTGTTTTTTTTGTGTAATGAATTACCCTCAAATCACCCCTCCCCCTTCCCAGCCGACTTGAAAATAAAAAAGACAAATGCAGCCATTTGGTAATTTGGACATCCACTGTGTCAATTATAAGAATTCAAAAGCTTTTTGTTATTGGTAACTAGTTATTTTTTTTATCTCACAAACAAAGAAACTAGCAAAGGATGGGTGTGTGATAACTTTCCTCGACAATTTCATTTTTTTCTGCGTGCCATCCATGAAAAACATAAATCTAAATATTTTAAAAATCTGACGGTAAAAGTTTGTAAAATTTGGTGCAATGATGTCTATATGTCTTTTCTTCAGTGTGACATTTTTTTGTGGAAATTAATTGACCGGAATTTTTTTAATCCGATTTTTAATACCAAGGTGGTCCTCAGGGCATCCCCCCTTTTTTGCAGTTTCCACTGTTTTCCACGTGATTATCTCCAAACAGGATATTCAGATATGCTAGATATTTCATATTTATTCAACAACAACACTCTCAAGTGTATTATTAAAGCCAAAATATTCCCTTTCAATCAGGAATAAATGTGCATATCTATTAGAATCTTCCGAAACTAGTATTACCATCTGGCATCAAGAATACCCCCAAAATTGCTATATTTAGGATGTGCTATGGAGAAAACGGTACGGTGAAATTTTTTTGAAACTTTGGCAGATAAATATTATTATTATTATTATTATTATTATTTAGACATAACTATTCCATGGTGCAAATTAAAAAAAAATTGAATGATGGGAAAAATTTAGGGTAACCCAGGTCTACACCCTTAATCAACGTTTTTTTTTAATTTTAAACTGAAGTTTCTTTGAAGGTGAATACATTTGTATTGCTTTCCACTCGATGCTTTAATTTGGAATTAGTCCTTTAATTGTTACTCTCATACTTTTCTGATATGTCTCAAATAAATATCTAACAAAATTCCTATAAGGGTCACGTTCTGTCAATCTGCCCTCGTTGTCATATCTAGATCTCACCCCAAAACGATGTGAATAAACAATAAAAAAAATTGTTACAGATTCGCCTCAACTCAAATGACCACATCATTAAGAGGGGAGGTTCCCATTAACTGGCTTAACTCTGCCACCTCTTTATGTTTATCCCAAACCAGGACCTAGATTTCCATTGTCATATGTCGAGGTCTTTTCATAATTTCTCATTACAGGAAGCAGGAAAATTGAAGGCTTGTAGTCAACAGACCACTAGCTACCTAGATATAATTTGTTGGTTTTTGACAAATATAATTAGGATAGAAGTAACTATTGCAATTTCTATAATGTTTTAACTATAATTAACCAAGAACATTCAAGGAATTATTACTCTTCGTGGGAGACTAGTTGTAAACAAAACATGTCATCAAATGTCATCCGTAAAAAAACCCAGTAAAATGTAGTTCAGCAAGCAAGCTATCTGTACGTTAAACAAAGAAGACATGGTCCAAAGATTTCACAAATGTATCTTGTATATTATGTGGGCATTTTCCAAAAGATGTAAAATGGTGAGCAACTTTACAAATTTATTTAAGGGTTGATCGCAATTTTTGTTCGGTTCATGAAGAAATAACCTCAATCAGGTTGTACACACCACGTAACCCATGTAGTGGGTTACTCAAGGGTGTGTACAACCTGATTGAGGTTATTTCGAATGAACCGAACAAATAATTTCGATCAATCCTTATAAATAAATTCAAACTTTTTTTGCTATGATATTGAAAAATATATTTATTTTTTCAAATTAAGGCAAATAATCGGAAATAAATTTAAATAACCCCAAAGGTGCCTCATTTAAAGAAATTCACCTGATGACGACGCGCGACACCTTGAGAACGACGTCTATTTTCAGATTCCGTACATTGGAAAATAACCTCAACTTTTTAAACCAATCAAAACACGTATAAAATGACATGTGATTCTAATATTAATTTATATTTTAATGTTTTGTGTCACGAATTAATCAGTGTATAATCTACTTTCAGACTCTAGGACTTCGGTACGAATTGTTTAGATATAACTCACAATACCGATCACAAGACTACATGTATTTACATGTACTTTGTATTTGGCGTAGAACATGTAATACTATCACACATACTCTATATATCCAAATTTTCGTATGCGTCATTTCAGCAAGGCATAATTTGATAATTCTATATTATATATAAAGTACAACATATGCGAAATTGTATCAAATGTCTAAGCAATAAAATGATACTATTTTAACATAAGGATGGAGGAACTCAGATCCAGTAAATGTTTAATAAATTTAGAATCATGAGTTCCTTCTGGAAGTCATCCTTACCATACTTAATGAGAACCTCCATTGTCTTGGCAGCAGCCGCTTTTGCAGCTGAATGTATTGGATAATATCCATGACTACACTTTGTGCATGGTTTTGCACCATTTTCAAGCTACAAAGAAAAACAAAATAAAAGATATATCAGTTACTTATATCAGTACTTGTCTACTTGCCAGATTTTGGCTATTCTGTTTAGTATTTTTACTCCCAAAATGTTTTAATTATTTGACTTTCCAATCTTTTGACCTTGAGCGTACTTGATAAAGGTTATTCCAAAAACTTGTACTGTGCACTAAATTAGACATCTACGTTTTCATATCAAAGGATTCGTAATTTCTCTTTCTTACTAACTATATAAAGTATTTACATGTTTGTAAGTATTTCAAATTGACTAATTAAATGGAACATAAACTCCATCTGTGCATTCAATTATCCGGTTTTGACCAGTTGAACAAAAATTTGGTACCCTAGGTTTCATAAATTGATTCGGACAGGAAATTATGAATTATAAAAAATGTTAATGCTCGAAACGCATGATAGACTAAGGCAAATAATCGGAAATAAATTTAAATAACCCCAAAGGTGCCTCATTTAAAGAAAATCACCTGGCGACCGTTTCACTAAAGTGATCGTAAATCGTAAGTCTAAGTTCAACTCTTAAGATTTCCTTACGTGCACGTATACGTGCGTTTCACTAAACTAGTCCTAATCTTAAGAGTTAGGGACCGACCATTTAAGTTGAAGGAGGGGAGGGTATGGTTTTTTGTTTCGTTCAAAATTTTTTTTTCGGACAACACAAGAGTTAGGATATTTTTTTTCCCCAGAATTTAACATTAGATTATATGACAAAAACTCTCAATCAGATTATTTTTTTTTTCCTCCACCAAAATCAGAATATTTTTTTCAGTAACATTGGGAATCAGAATATTTGTTTAGAAAAAAACCATAACCCCCCCCCCCCCCCCCCTCCAAGTTAAATGGTCGTTCCGTTACGACTTGCAACAAGTAACATCTCCTATAATGGAGGTAAACAGATATATTGTATCATATAATTTATATAAGATGATTGAGTTTAGGTGATTAACGCCACTTTCAGCAATATTTAAGCTATATCATGGCGACCAGTTTTAGTGGTGGAAGAAACCGGAGAGAACCACCGCCCACGGGCAAGCAACTGGTAAACTTTATCACTTGCGGTTGCAAGTCGAGTGCACCTTTTTGTATATTATATACATAAACCCAACAGCTCGGAAGCTGATTAAATTAATAATCACATTTTAAATGTGTTTAAATACGTTTTTAATATTCAACTAATTATAAAACTCTAAAGTGATCTTTTAAATGAATAAACCAAAGCTATCAGAAAAAAAAATGTTAAGTGTAAAATTGGACAGAAATTTGAGAAGAAATTTATTTTATGGAATATATTTGATCAAATTTCATACTATATGTAAGGAGAAATTTCAAAAATGTGACCATTGAATTGGCAATACAGTCACATTCTGCACCGATATTCCGTTTGCGGCGCATTTCAATTGCGCGGGAAAAAAATCCTACATTTACCTGAAGAACTTAAACACATGACAATTGTGCGGATTTCTTTTGTTACCTTTCTGTTTAAAGCATATTTCGTATTTTCATAATATTTTATGGTTTTTATAAGCACTGATGCTGCAACTTCTTTTTAATCTCATTATTTACTTCTTTCGCCATCAAGAAATTACTTTTTCTGTAACCACCGCCCACCACGGGGGGCGGTAGGATTTGGGTAGTTTTATTGCATCAGTATATTCCCGCATATAAAATAATTTGTCTCTTCAACACATAACATAATAAAAATACACTTTTTTAATATTAAACCTTAACATGTGCATACATGTACTGTTGATTTATATTCAAAGTGAGTGTTTAACGCTTTATATAATCAATAAAAACTACCAATGAACATTAACATTTGGACTGCTAAAATATATGTTGTCTTCAGGCGCGGATCGAGGATTTCCAGTCAGGGGAGGCGCACTTAAATTTTTTTTTTGGGGTATTTCGTGTGAAAAATTACCATTTTACGCCTAAAAATCATATTTTTTGGGGGTGCATTTTTTGAACCATTGTTTATACATGTATCCGATATAGTTCTTTTCTTGAAATTTCTTCTAGGTATTCACTCGTTAATAAAATATGTTCATATTGTAAATGCAGAACTGATAGAAAGTACACTGAAACAAACAATAATGTATCTCTGTTTTGATGATTTTTTTATGGCTCTCGAAAAATAAAAAATGGTGCGTGCATATAATATGTATTGCTCGCTTCATTTGATTAATGTTCATATTAAAAAAATACAGATAACAATTCTTCTCTTCAAAAATAGGTTTACGATTTACGACTTACGACTACCTTCCACCACTCTTAACTTTGCGATCACTTTTTATCGTAAGTCGTAAATCCTAACTATTAGTGAAACGGTCGTAACTCTTAAGGGTACACTTACGTCTACGTTTACGACTTACGACCATTAGTGAAACGATCGCCTGATGACAATGCCATGCGACGCATTGAGAACGAAGTCTATTTTTCGATTCCGCACATTGACAAATAACCTCAACTTTTTAAACCAATCAAAACACGTATAAAATGACATGTGACTCTAAAATTAATTTACATATACATGTATACATTTGTACATCGTTCTGCATACCTAGAATAAGTAATATGCCAGACGGGAATACCCTCATGTTCAAATATTTTCGATCAAAAGAACAATTTACACATTGTATTTACACTCCATGTGATAAGGTTGTCATATTACACCTCGTTGTGATATGGACTTGCCCTAACCATCTGTATTATATATGCAAAACCATACATATCTTAAGTAAGTATATGATAAACTACAATTAATACTCACCAACTTTTTAGCACATTCTGCTCTGTCTTTGAAAGCACAATAATGAAGTGGTGTCACTCCTGATTCATCAACCTGACGAACATTGACACTTGTATGTTTCAATAAGGCCTGAATTTAAAAAAAGTTATCCATATATCTGTCACCATGTATTTCAGCGATATTTGAATTTTTAGAATAATCATTAAAATTTGATTTTTAGATTCGCAACTAAATTATAAAATAATAAAGACAGAATGATGAAATGTAAAAAAATGTCAAATTGCAATATTTAGTTTGAAAACTTACATGGATATAAATTCTTCTCGTATTACATAGTTTTTAGTCTTCAAATCAGATGTCAAAAACAGCTTTTAATTATCAGTTTACTGTTTATACTGAACTAACTTTTCTCCATGAATTTTGGTCAAATGACAAATACCAAGACGTGATAAAAACAAAATAAAGAAAGACAACTCATGGCCAAGAAATAAAATAGAGACAAACACAGATAATAACCAACGCGACGAATATAGAACACTAAAGATGAACAACACAGACCCGTCAAAAAACATAGGTGAAGTCAGGTGATTCATAATGGTAAGCTGTTTCTGTGCAGTACCCGCCATTTTACGCAGGGTAAATGGACAAATCCAGTTATTGTGATAAACGAGGTAAGATGTACGGGTAGAGATTACGACAGTACAATTAGATCCTGAGTCAACTGTGAGACAGACACTGCATAGCAATCAACCAATTCATAATGGCGACTGTGAAACCGCTGAAGTAAAGGCTTCAATCTACTTGCATTAACCCCTGTGTAAGCAGTTTGATGGTCAGCAGTATTTCTCTATCCAGAAACCACATAGTATTCACATGTTCTAAAATAAGCTGCTACAAATAATTGCAAAGTTAAAGTCTCTCGTTTGTCAAGCAATTTAGATCTCAATCATCGTCAATTTCCAGATAAGGCCCAAGGTATGAAGGAAACTTTAGAATGTCTGTGACATAATTTCCAGATAAAGCCCAAGGTATGAAGGAAACTTTAGAATGTCTGTGACATAATTTTCAGATAAAGCCCAAGGTATGAAGGAAACTTTAGAATGTCTGTGACATAATTTCCAGATAAAGCCCAAGGTACGAAGGAAACTTTAGAATGTCTGTGACATAATTTCCAGATAAAGCCCAAGGTATGAAGGAAACTTTAGAATGTCTGTGACATAATTTTCAGATAAAGCCCAAGGTATGAAGGAAACTTTAGAATGTCTGTGACATAATTTCCAGATAAAGCCCAAGGTACGAAGGAAACATTAGAATGTCTGTGACATAATTTCCAGATAAAGCCCAAGGTATGAAGGAAACTTTAGAATGTCTGTGACATCATTTTCAGATAAAGCCCAAGGTATGAAGGAAACTTTAGAATGTCTGTGACATCATTTTCAGATAAAGCCCAAGGTATGAAGGAAACTTTAGAATGACTGTGACATAATTTCCAGATAAAGCCCAAGGTATGAAGGAATCTTTAGAATGTCTGTGACATAATTTTCAGATAAAGCCCAAGGTATGAAGGAAACTTTAGAATGTCTGTGACATAATTTCCAGATAAAGTCCAAGGTATGAAGGAAACTTTAGAATGTCTGTGACATAATTTTCAGATAAAGCCCAAGGTATGAAGGAAACTTTAGAATGTCTGTGACATAATTTCCAGATAAAGCCCAAGGTATGAAGAAAACTTTAGAATGTCTGTGACATAATTTTCAGATAAAGCCCAAGGTATGCAGGAAACTTTAGAATGTCTGTGACATTTCTAATTTTGAGAAATGTTTTAAAGTGCCTAAAAAAACATTTAATACTAAATGCTGTTTTATCATATCACATGTGGAAAACACCACATTGTTTCTTTAATAAGAGAAGAGTTTAAAGATACCAAGGAGGTAATCAGAATCCATAAATCAAAGAAGGACAGACAATACAATGGCCAAAAGAAAAAGGACAAACAACGATCTACAAAACACTACACAGAAAACTAAAGATCGAGTAACACAAACTCCACTAAAAACCGAGGGTGAACTCAGGTGCTCAGGAAGGGTTAGCAGTTCCTGCTCCACTAGTGACACCCGTCGTGTTACTGCTTGGGCCCAAAAAACGTGCTTAACACCGCCTGTACCCAGCTAGGAAATTGAACGCTCATATATATGTGTTAGGGCATTTTGTCTCTGTTTCTACGTTTTTTCGATTGTATTTTGGAACTGTTTCCGACAGCATGGTATTTCTTTTCTTATTATTACTCTGTCCTTTTCATAGGTATTCTATTTTCATCAATTCTACCTTATAATATTTTTAATTGAAGTAACTCAAACCTTATATCAAATATTTTGATTTTATTAATTTTGATCTGAATTTTAAATTCATGTATTTTAAAATCTGTTTTTTTTTAAGTTTTTCCTATGTTGTACAGAATTTTTGTTACCAACAATTTCCGTATTTATCATCCTGTGACACCGTCCGTGTCTCATAGAATTACAACAGAAAATGAAGTGACATGATTTTGTCGTTGAAAGACTACCTTGAATTTTAATTGCTTTATAATTGATCGTTAATTACATATTCTTTAAGTAGTCAATAAAATGTGACGGTTTACTCGATGACATTTATAGAAACAGAACAGGGAATGACAAAAGTAAAATTAATAGTCAAACCTGTCAAAAAATAGAGCATATAATTTTAACCTGTATATAAAGGGCAACTGCTCATAAAGGTCTCATTTTCAGGTTCCCTTGAGTGGCTGTTTTATACAGGTTTGACTGTATTTTTAATGATGTTTGTGTTCTGTTTTCGCTTTTCGTGTGTTTTGAAATGAGACATTCTAATATACCAGAATATGATCATATCATATGTGTATTGTACCTAGTAGTAGTAAATACACCATGAATTGTTAACCATTTTAATGGTGAACGCCAATAATGACAAAGGCAGCAACAACAGCAGAACATTATGTACTAACCTCTAATGATTTCAGTGAATTCATATCAATAGCCACGTGTATAGGTGCCATGTTGGATTCATTCAATATAGACGAGTTAGCTTCGTGTTTTAATAGAAAATCTATTATGGTGGTTTGTACATTCCTGACTGCTTCGTGTAGCGCTGTATCGCCAGTGTTATTTTGTGCATTGATATCTGAAAGATCAAGACAAGCAAAATCAAAAAATAACGTACATAGCAAAATTACATAGGAGTCATACTGATAATTGTTCTTACGGGTGTCACTACCAGAGCAGGAATTGCTTATGCTTTCGGAGCACCTGCATTCATCCCTCACTTTTTTGTGGAGGATACCTAGAAGTGAGTTAAAATTTCATTATTTCATATTGCCAGCTCATTGATAGAATAATCCATATTAACTCGACGGGATATCGAATCCATAATCTACCACACACAACATAAGTACGCTAACCATTATACCACCTAAGCAGTTTTATATAGATTTAAGATATCCAAAAATGATGTGTTGAATATGTATCTAAAGGTGGCCCGTTATCACGAAGAAATTGTAAAAAAATATTAAGTTGTTGTTCAATTATTTACAATGCCCTCAAAGAGATATATAGCTTATGCTAACTAAGTTATTATACCAGGGATGATCCTGGTTAGAAAATAAAATAACTGAAATCAATGAAAAATAGCTGAATCAATGGAAAAATAACTGAAATCAATGAAAAATAACTGAAATCAATGAAAAATAGCTGAAATCAATGAAAAATAACTGAAATCAATGAAAAATAACTGAAATCAATGAAAAATAGCTGAAATCAATGAAAAATAGCTGAAATCATCTACAACCCATTTCAAAGGGGTCATTTTTTACCTATTCCGACTATGTCCAGCAACTCAACTTTCGGAAAACAATTTTCAGAGAAAAATAGCAGAAATCAGTTAAATAACTGCTACATAGAGATTATTTGATTTGAATTAATAGGTTTTGAGCCCATAAAACTATGTTTAACCACACCACTTGTTATTGTAGTGCTTGTATCAAGCCAGGACACTGAGAGGTAAATATATATGTGTGTCATGTGTATCAATTTTGTCTCTTTCTATGATATTAATGTGGTATTTTGGAGCTGTTCCGACAGTGTGGTATTATGGAGCTGTTCCGACAGTGTTGTATTTTGGAGCTGTTCCGACAGTGTTGTATTTTGGAGCTGTTCCGAGAGTGTTGTATTTTGGAGCTGTTCCGACGGTGTGATATTTTGGAGCTGTTCCGACAGTGTGGTATTATGGAGCTGTTCCGACAGTGTTGTATTTTGGAGCTGTTTCGACAGTGTTGTATTTTGGAGCTATTCCGACAGTGTTGTATTTTGGAGCTGTTCCGACGGTGTGATATTTTGGAGCTGTTCCGACAGTGTGGTATTATGGAGCTGTTCCGACAGTGTTGTATTTTGGAGCTGTTCCGACAGTGTTGTATTTTGGAGCTGTTTCGACAGTGTTGTATTTTGGAGCTGTTCCGACGGTGTGGTATTTTGGAGCTATTCCGACAGTGTTGTATTTTGGAGCTGTTCCGACAGTGTGATATTTTGGAGCTGTTCCGACAGTGTGGCATTTTGGAGCTGTTCCGACAGTGTGATATTTTGGAGCTGTTCCGACGGTGTGGTATTTTTTGCTGTTCATTTTATTAGCACACAAAATCCTGGAAATAGAAATATGACATAGCTTCCATGTAGAAGGGTACAACTTTTCCGCAAAAACCGTCTGCTGGTTGTACGTGACGAAATACACAACCCACCCTAATGATTTATTGATTGATTGATTGGTGTTTAATGCTCACTTTAGCAATATTTCGGCTATATCGTGGGAGTGAACAAATTATATAAATTAGTTTCCATAACTACAAGGCCCTAAATTTGTGCATAAAACATTCAAATTATATATACAAAATAAATTAAAAAAAATAAATGGATAAAGCCATATTGTGTGGATTGCGACATTTGAAAATAAATCAGATAAAGTGTTGATGGTTTAGTATGTCTGACGAACATCAGCAAAATCTACTCAGTCGATCAAAAAATGTTTCAGTGAATAATTGGTAAAAAAATGTACACGGAAACCATTTCGGTCCTTCCTTATTATTTAATAAATAATTATGTATAAATCTACCATGACCAATACGACAACTGGTCAAGGCCACCACCATAATGACGGTATGTAAATAAGAGTCTAGTGTATGGAGGATACCACGCTATTTGCAAATGAAAAAAAAATGCAGGTAAAATGTTCAGGGAGACCTTATGATTTTAAATAAGCTTTAATTTCTCTGACCTCCTCCGTGTCCTAGTATAAAGTCTACAATATCTAGATGGCCATTGGCTGAAGCAAGGTGTAACACTGTATTTCCACTGCTATCTGTGATCTCTATTCTTTCTGGGCTTTCATGATATAATTTCTGGAAATCTTTTAATTTTCCTTTTGTGGCAACCTGCATTTAGACAGAATAGTATAGCAATCTTAATAGAGCACTGAAAATACAAATATTGATAATTTGATTGATTGATTGATTGTTGCTGAACCTCACACATTCGCAGTATTTCAATATTACCCATTATTATTAAATACATGTATTATGGTGTGGTATTTTTTGTTTTCATTTTAATACCAGTACATGTATTTCCTTGCCATTTTCCTTGTATATTTTAAACTTAAGAAATAATTCCCCCATGCCATGTTTTATGTTCCTTTTAACATGGGGAGGCATTATATTTGTCTATAGTATCTATATAGGGTCAACACATGCAATTTGATGTTAACATAAGATTGTATGAATATTGACACGAACAAGTTAAAATAAGGAAAAAGAGATGAAATAATAAAGAAATAAAGAAATGTTATTGAAAATAAATTTGTAAACAGAAAGTTACCATATAAGCTTTCCAATAAAAATTGGATATTTGTGAATCTTTAGTTTTTTTTATCAACTATGTATGGCCAGAAAACAATAACATAGAAATGTGTATAAGAATCAGGATACAAAACTGGCTGGTATATGATGTCTTGTATTTTATCCACATATCTTCTGGCTAAACAAGTTCGTTGCAGCCATTTGTCACGATCAACATATATTTACTATCCACACTATATGTGTGTATAATAGTGTGGATATTAAAGACAAGTACTTAGACAGGTCGTCCAGCCAACTTACGTGCACAATTATGCAAGAGGTGTATGAACTGTATGGTGTAACGATTGTACAATTATTATAAGAGATTTTGAAGAGAAATAAAAAAAAAAAACAGCCAAAATTATGAATCTAGAAACAATCGGTGCTGGGGAGCTGCTTGTTACGATAACCATGCAAATCTAATATTGATTTTACAGCAATGGCAACCACTTTCCTCGGTAACCAGGACATTTCAAAAAGGAGCATC
The DNA here is from genome assembly GCA_963383655.1 of Bathymodiolus septemdierum. Taxonomy (NCBI): domain Eukaryota; kingdom Metazoa; phylum Mollusca; class Bivalvia; order Mytilida; family Modiolidae; genus Bathymodiolus; species Bathymodiolus septemdierum. The sequence goes on along the minus strand of OY726530.1, from coordinate 38,209,060 downwards.
CTTTTTCTTGCTTAATCATGTTTGTAAAATGTATGGATGTTTTTTGCTTTTGTATTCTAAAGAATTTTTATTTATTTAAAACTTTATTTGTCTTTTTTGTTTTGTTTTTATTATTTTTTGTTGTTGCTGTTGTTTGTTTGTTTTTGTTTTGTTTCTGTTTGATTTTTTTTTAAATATAAAACTTCAATTTGATTTACAACAGATAGAGTAAGAAATGTTTGAAGATATCAAAGGATTAATTTGAATTAATGATTTGATTTATTGTGTTTAACGCCACTTTCAGCAATATTTCAGCTATATCATGGCAGTTTTAGTGGTGTAAGAAGCCGGAGTACCCGGAGAGAACCACCGACCATGGGCAAGCAACTTGTAAACTTTATCACTTTCGGATGCGAGTCGAGTGCACCCTTTTTGTAACTTACAAAGCTGGGCGCGAACCCACGCCGTATTGGTAATAGGCTTGTATGAGTTGTTAGGTAATCCAACTACCTAACTCATTCAACCACCCGGGTCCTTAATTTGAATTAAAGTGAAGGACAGAAAAAACAATGCCGAAAGGAAAAACAACTGTCGACAAAATACTATAAACTGTGCACTTGTTTACATCCTGATTTGATAGCGAGATGTATGATTTGACTCGCACATTAAACTGATGCCTCTAACTCCACAGCTGAGAAACAATGTGTCAATTCTATACCCTGGGGCTCCTATGGAGTGGTTTCGTCCATGTGAGTTAAGGAGCAGAAACAATAATTCGTAATTTAAAATAACTCCTACTATAGGATTTGTGAAATACTTGCATGTGTTCCAAGTCGGATTTATTAGCTGTTATTGACTATTTGTCGTTTTAATTGAAAGGACAAGGTGCAGTAAGATCAGATTTGGTCCCCTATGTAACATGAAAATAAAACATGCACTATATGTATAAAGTTTTACAAAAATAACCTTCAGATATCCACATTTTATTTTAAATAGCAAGTTTGTACTGATAAAAGGATAATTGTATCTTTTATAAGGTAGAAATTGGCCAATATCATGAAAATTAGTGATTTTGACGACATTCTCTTCTTCTTTAGATTAAGGCAAAACTTCAAAATTGAAAATTACTTTCTGGAGCACATGCGTGATGACAATTATTTAAAAAAAAACATGTTGTATATCACACTTGAGTCTGTGAATTATTTAAAAATTATTTTTAAATTAATTTGTTTTTCTTACAAAAGTTTTTGTAAAACTATGTACATTGAAATCATTGGTTTACAGGAGTGGATAGAGAACAGTTGGTGTTAACTGTTTTCTAAATATGTCTATTGTGGTTGACTGTACTGTATGTTGTGGTTGACTGTACTGTATGTTGTGGTTGACTGTACTGTATGTTGTGGTTGACTGTACTGTATGTTGTGGTTGACTGTACAGTATGTTGTGGTTGACTGTACAGTATGTTGTGGTTGACTGTACAGTATGTTGTGGTTGACTGTACAGTATGTTGTGGTAGTATGTTCCACTGGTTAATTTTACGAGGAAAAAATGACCATTTGTATGTATCTTTAGATGTTTGTATGCGTTGGTAGGATTGTGAATGATGTTTTCTTAACCCGTTGTCTGATGGCACTAAGATGTCTGATGGAATGGCAATGAGTAATTTTATAAAACAGGATACAGAATGTCAGGTTTTGAGGTGGCCCTCAGCTAGTGTTGGCCAATCTCGAGTGTTGATCATAGTATTGACACTACTAGTGTTGTGGTTCATACATGTAGTGTAGCGAGCTACTCACTTCTACACCATTTCGGTCTTCTTTTTATATTTGTTGGTATGCTTGTCCCATACACTGTAGCTGTACTCAAGCTTTGGTAAGCTCTACATGTAGATTTAAGGTCTGTTTTTGAAACTGGTAGATTTTATGTCAAGAATTCAAGGGATTTGTTTCCATTTGAAATGATGTTGTCATGATGTAGATTCCATTTTAAGTTTGAAAGTATTTTTCAGATGTTATTGATTCTAGGATGTGGTTGTGGAGAATATAGTTATGCCTGAATGGTTGTTTGTTTTGGGGAAACTGAGTTTGGTACATTTATCTGGATGGAAGGCCATTAGCCGGCCGTTAGCCATTCTGCTTCCCTTGTGCTGCTTAATCTAGGTTTTGTTGAAGATTAAGATCGTCATCTTGTGCTTTAATATCTCTTTAAGACAATCATCTTGTTACCCTCTTAAAATACGGTTCGCAGGGAAGATTATCTTTGTGTTAGCTGTGTTACATTCTTAAAATATGGTTCGCAGGGAAGATTAGCTTTATGTTAACTGTGTTACTCTCTTAAAATATGGTATTTTGTATATATAACAAGTGTGGAAACAGAAATGTGCTGTCCAAAAGGCAAGTGTGGATGTCAATATTTCATATTATTAACTTTAAATAAAAAAGAATTCATGGACACAGGGGTCCTGGATTTTTTTGATAAAAAAGCTAATCCTGGATTATCATTTTTGAATAAAAGTCCGGTCCTGTGTTTTTATTTTCTATTTCAAATTTTCATCATAGTCCCCCTCCCCCTCCCAAGGGATATACAATTGTATCATTAATAATAAATTAATAAATAATAAATTCGGATTTACTATTTAAAACAAATCTCATTTACAAAACCACTGATATTTGTTCAATTTTTTAACGCAGATTTTTTAACGCAAATTTTTATTTTTCTCTTTAAACTGTCGAAAGATAACATTTATTTAACTGTAAAATTCACAAATAAAATGCAGCCCCCCCCTTTTTTTCCCTTTTTTCTTGTTTAAATCAATGATCAACAATATTCCAGAATCAAACAAATGAATAAATATAACATAGATTTCTTTTACATGCATCTTTTACCATGCGGAGTCGGTGTGTTTTAAATCGGTCATCCAATCAGGACGCTCATTATTCTTGTCCAAGATAAAAAATGCATCGCTAAAATTTCCTGTGGGTGTTTCCCCACTTCAACTCGTAAATTTACATAGAAATCGGAGATATTTCGTCATAAAACTTCACACATGGTTTTGTCTATCATATTTCGTGAAGACAAACATAAATTTTTATTGCATTTATCAATATTTTATGAGTATCAACAGTTTTTTCAACACCGTATCTGTTTCTCGATACAGCCGCAACTTCAACTCGTAAATTTACATAGAAATCGGAGATATTTCGTCATAAAACTTCACACATGGTTTTGTCTATCATATTTCTTGAAGACAAACATAAAAAGTTATTGCATTTATCAATATTTTATGAGTATCACCAGTTTTTTCAACACCGTATCTGTTTCTCGATACAGCCGCCCGATTACAGTGACCCGTGACCCACATTAGCACGTTCCACCAGTTTTTTCTTAATAATGTTGTTTAATTATTATTCAAGTATGTGTATAATTTTCACTTGAGTGTTAATAAAAAAAATATATACATACTTGTGTAGTGTTATTTTGTATGAAAAGATCCCATTGCAGGTGAACTTTATTACTTGTATATTACATGTATAATCTCTTAAATAAACATTAATTAGTGTCCCCTCAACGGGCGATGGACATTTGAGCGAAAAAAAAATTTACACTGTGGACGTTTGAGCCTAAAATCTATGTGAACAATTGAGCGACTCTCAAAACATCTACATGTAAAGTATTACATGAGTTTATTGTTTTAGTCGACTAATTGTTATCATTTAGTCAAGATGGACATAAAGGTAACGGTCCGGAATGGTCACTATAGGTTCCGTTATTATTTGTATTATTGTCTTGAAATCGAAAAATGTTTATGGTCACTGCATGTCAACTACTGTCACACTATGCTATGATAATGGATTACAGCTTAATCCTGCTATTGTTAATGTGGATTTTGAACAGGCAGCCATGAAGGTATTGAAGGAAATATTCTGAAATGTCAGCATTAAATGTTACAGAATTTTATCTTGTCCAGGTATGATGGGGACAAATACAGAAAGTCGGTTTAAGTCAGGAATACAAAAGATCTAAATCTGAGATTGGTATGTTACCATGGAATCAAAATTTCCCCCAATTTTGTAGGTAGAGTATTGGCGTGTTATTGAATCTAAAAACCATTAACTATATCAAAACCATGATCATGAACACAGTACTGCCACAATCCAGGATGGAAAAGAATAAAGATCAACACTTGCATGATATGGTTCGAAAGTATTCTAATGGTAAAATTTGTCGTGAACAGTACACCAGTACTCGGGTTTAGATACCAAGTAACAATGGAATTATGAGACTATCACCTTATCTTCATGTATATATTTATTTTAAACTTTTAAAATAGCGCTGATTTTTTATAAATAAAACAAGAAATACACTGCTCAAAAAGAGGTTTTTATTCTCGCTCAAATGTGTTATTAAATTTTCGCTCAAATGGGTTACAAGTTGTCGCTCTTATGTCCGTTTAATTCGCTCAAATGTCTTTCGCCACCCCTCAACACCTCCCTTAATCTGACTTCCTGATTAGGTGTTGTTTTAGTCCATTAGGCGTAGTGGGAACACACAGAGCCTACGAGAGGGGTTCAGTTGGTACATTAGTCGCGGGTCCGGAGAGCCAAGAAGGGGCCCGTGAATCTATGAAGGGCCCCATATCCTTGGCCATAGACGTTTTGTTTTGATGTTTTAATATTATATTTTTGTATTTGCGACTGTTTTAGGTTTATTTAGAAAAATAATTATGTAAGATTCATTTAGACTTCTGAATTCTTGTTGTTGATCATCACTCACATTTACATTGTAACCAGGAAGAGAAGTCTCAGTTTGTCCCCGGGACCCCAAAGCAGTTTTGTTCCGCCATGCAAAATTTCTCTTAGAAGCCATGAGAACACACCTTTAAGAAGTATAGTCTATTGGGAATTTAAGTTCATTTGTGTCAATCATGTTGGTTCATATAATGCAAACATATTAAAATGGTGTTATCAAATTAAAATAAAATAACGAGTGATGGAAAAAATAATGTCAAATGACGCTTTATAAATACCACTTATTTTAATCTGAGTCGCTGCGAAATTGTAATTGTTATAACAATTCATTCGTATGGTCACCGCGACTAATAAACCTGTAAAATTTTCTAGAATTCACATGAAGTATAATTTGTGTACGACAAACTCCTTCTACATTTTTACTTTATTTCAAAATCTGACATTTTATCTTAATTTTAAATAGTTAGTATTTAATAACGTTGCTGATCTATGTACATTTGTACAATGTAATTTATGTATTGTGTACCTTTGTAAGGTGATATAAATCATGTCCAGTTTATTTGTCAACATACAATGTACATTGTATTTAACAATAAAATAAGTTTATCTAAATCTAGGATCTACTATAACAGACTTTTAAATTTGAGGGTTTTATGTTTATCTACAAAAGATTGTTTCTATTTTTTTAAGTTTTCTCCTCCATGTCCTCTGGTAGTGACAGTCATTTCTTTTTTATTGAAACCTGAACATTTTTTTGTTGTTGTAATTTTATATTAGTAAGAAAGGATATGGATGTAAATGAACACGAGAGACTAACATTATTCTTAGACACAAATTAAAGTTCATTGTTATTATTGCTATATATATTTACTTCATTATTTAATTCTTCATCCGCTCTGTTGTGTATTGTTTCACTTGTCGTAAACATTTCCCGGTACTTTCCTCATTCATGACTTATCACCGGGTTTGTAACTAGATTAACACGACGGGTGTCACTAGTGGAGCAGGAACTGCTTACCCTTCAGGAGCACCAGAGTTCACCCTATACGGATTCTGATTACCTCCCTTTGGTATCTTCAAACTCGTCTTGCACTATATTTTCATTATTTCCCTTAACTTCGCTATGATTATCGAAGATCTCATTGTCATACTTTGCAATATGGTTGGTAGAGTACAAAGGAATTTTATATACATTATATGAAGAAGAGTTTAAAGATACCAAAGGGGTATTCAGAATCCGTATATCGAAGAAGAACAGACAACACAATGGCCAAAAGAAAAAGTACAAAAGGACAAACAACGATCTACAAAACATACTTATAAAACTAAAGCTCGAGTAATATAACAAACCCATCAAACACCATCAAAAGAAACAGTGTGTGATTGTACTCTGCAACTATGTCATTTTGAATATCGGTGAAAACGGATTGTCAGTGGGTTGATCTAGTTTGTCCTAGGCTCCCTTGTCTCTAGTAATATTAACTGCTTCGCTATAAATGATATACTAATACTCAAAGTCATAATATCTGTTATGCTACAAACTATTCTACATTTTGTTTACAAGGAAAATATGAAAGCGTTACTGCTATATATGAATATAAATAAATAAGTATACTGTATAACACATGGACTTTCTATCTTTGTAATTCTGAAGTTTCAAAGTTTTCAATAAATTTCTAAAATAAACTAATCATTTAAACGTACCTGTAGTGACACTTCCAGATTGGAGTTATCTTTTCTCGACGGACTTGGGTGAACTTTAACCTCACATAATATCATAATTTTTGTTTAAAGATGAATATAAATTTAAAAGTAGCCAATGTAATGTAATATAGTCCGCGTGCGTTTGTTGTCAAACTCAACATAACAACGAATTTATAAGTAACTCCTTCGATCATAAGACAATTATCAAATTAAGGTATTTATTTATTCAAAAACAATTCCCATGATTCAATTTGATTTGTAATTTATGAAGTTATAATTTAGGGCTATTGACATTTAGATATTATATATCTCCCTACAGTCTTTACCATGTCCTGTAATCAATATTTGGCGATAACATTTCTCTCCTATTCCATGCAGTACCAATTGTAAATGCATTTGTACCACAAAAGAAATCGGAATCAAACTAAGTAATGCAATATTTCTAAATAATACTTTTTACAACCAATTAAATAAAAACAATAGTATATTCGACTTCGCGCATCTTTACTACAAATATATCAACGATTTGAAGCATTCCAATATTTACTTAAAATTTCAAAAAAAATCATTTCTAGGTTAATTGTATATGAGTCTTCTGCTGAAATGTTACGTAATTGGTGTGGCATTGTTTACATTTGATCAATGTCATAATCACGTGTAAGTTTGGTCCAATCAGCATTCAGCGAAGTATTAATTACTTATGGCCTGGTTTCAGGACTGAAATCGTGATCGCGATTTATGAACACAAGTGGCGGATCCAGAGGGGGCGGAGGGCACGTTCGCCCCCCCCCCCCCCTAAAAACTAAAGCAAAAAAAGAGAGAGGGAGCATATGAGCATTCATTCATTCGCCTGTTAAATGTAATAAATCATTATATATTTTTACCCGTTGCATTGCCCTTTTAGTTTATCTAATTACTTTTGAACTTTTGAAGCAGTCGACGATTAATCAGAAAACAAAGTGATATTATAATCCCTTAGACATTAATTTGATCAAAATCCATCCATTCTACAAACACTTGAATACAAATTACCCCATTTTCAACAGAGAAACATGAGAAAATTGGCTAATATAGCACGCCGAGTATTCGGAAACTCGGTGCAAGCTAGTTATTTTGAACGTTTTCATTGGTCAATTTTGAATTTTTGGACACTACAGACCGCGAAGCATGCTGCTCCGTCACGGTACCGTTGTCGTCATGCTCCACGGTCTGCAGTGTCCAAAAATTCAAAATTGGCCAATGAAAACGTTCAAAATAACTAGTTTGCACCGAGTTCAAAGTGTCCGCACCTGTTCCGAGTATGTGAATACCCGGCGTGATAAGGAAATCAGGGGAGTCACAGCTCCAGATAGATAATTTCAAGTGACATCTCCCTTTAATTTACACTCACTGCTTAGAAACTATTTGAAACTTTTTGGAGAAGATTCATGCGTTTTAATAGACTTCATCACATTCACAAAATGCTTCAAAATTGTTGACGGAAAAGCTTCCTAAATACTCAAAACCCAGGAGCTTCCGGGAGGGGGGCTTCATTCCCTGGGACCCCCTACCAGGACCCGCTGGAGACCTTAAGTGATCCCCAGACCCCTCGCCGACTTTCGTCCCCCCTAACACAAAATCCTGGATCCGCCCCTGATATTCACAGTTAATAATGATATCTTGTGTGACAAATGTGATAAACTCTTCAACGATCCGTGTACTCATGCCGTTCTATTATGTGATTCATCAAGATTTCTGTCGTGATGCTATATGACTAAATCCAATAACTTTCACTGTACATTGGGAAATATGACTGAACATGAATTACAATGTTGTTTTTGTTAATCATGTGATACTGACTTCATTAGAGAAAATGACCTGAAAGTATAATTCAGTCTCATCTGTAGTAATCTTATTTATAGATATTGCAAATCATTTCAAAATTCAACTCCAGACATAGCAAACTAGATTTGATAACTATATACATATTCACTCTGCTAATGCACTGTTGTAGTATAATTCTATACATTTTCAATTTATGAACTGTTTAAAATAATATTCATATTCATATCATTATATTCATACATACTCTCCTATAGGAGGCAATAAAGAATACACATATATTAATTAGAATACAGTGAAAAGTTAGAACTTTGTAAAAACCTACTCACTTAGCATCCTAAGCTTGCTAAGATCTGTCCATGACTCTTATATTTATAGACCTATTTAAACAATCTTTGGATGCTACTCATCGCCATTCAAACCTGCATTTGCGACAGCAAAATATCCAATTGATGCCGGCAACTCTTTAAATACAATACAGTTATTCCTTAATTAAAATTGTTTTAGAATGCATATATTATTATATACATTCAATGCACAAATTCGGTTTTATAGATGCTTCAACATATCAGTGAATATGTAAATACACTCGTTTTCTGAAAAATTATCAACGGCTTCCTAATGATATACTTACTAAGCCGTATGTCGCATTATATAAATAACATATAGTTGAGAGGGTGATAGATCCGATTTTTACCCTGAGAAAAACATTGTCAACCAAGGCGAAGCTAGAATCTATAATTCTTAATCACCACCCAGCACTAGAGTGGCAGATATCTCTATATTCTTGCATATAAAAAGACAAATATGTGAGGGTGACAGTAACAAAATTGTTACCCGCTGAATCATGTGTCAGAACAGAATGTTACCCTCGTATTATCCAATACAACTACAGCTTACATACATGAAGTATAATAAAATACTTTATCATTTAATGTAAATAGCAAAATGTTGACCCTGCTGTCTGGAACTAAGCAGTCATGTTTTTGTCATAACATATTTTTGAAGTCAATGGCTCGTAGACTGCAAAATTCATATAGCTTCTATATTTGGTTCCATTAATAAATTATAGTATTATATAGATATCGGTGTTCACAAAATAAATCATATTATGAGGACGGGCCAATGCCAACAGCTTATATTGCAACAGCAAAAATAATTCAGTTAAGTCCTGAACTTTACCAATACAAATTCAAAATGTACTACCAAGTGAGCACCAATACAAATTCAAAATATACTACCAAGTGAGCACCAATACAAATTCAAAATATACTACCAAGTGAGCACCAATACAAATACAAAATATACTACCAAGTGAGCACCGATACAAATTCAAAATATACTACCAAGTGAGCACCGATACAAATATAAAATATACTACCAAGTGAGCACCAATACAAATATAAAATATACTATCAAGTGAGCACCGATACAAATTCAAAATATACTACCAAGTGAGCACCAATACAAATTCAAAATATACTACCAAGTGAGCACCAATACAAATACAAAATATACTACCAAGTGAGCACCGATACAAATTCAAAATATACTACCAAGTGAGCACCGATACAAATACAAAATATACTACCAAGTGAGCACCGATACAAATTCGAAAATATACTACCAAGTGAGCACCGATACAAATACAAAATATACTACCAAGTGAGCACCGATACAAATACAAAATATACTACCAAGTGAGCACCAATACAAATACAAAATATACTACCAAGTGAGCACCAATACAAATTCAAAATATACTACCAAGTGAGCACCAATACACATTCAAAATATACTACCAAGTGAGCACCAATACAAATACAAAATATACTACCAAGTAAGCACCGATACAAATTCATTATATACTACCAAGTGAGCACCGATACAAATATAAAATATACTACCAAGTGAGCACCAATACAAATATAAAATATACCACCAAGTGAGCACCAATACAAATTCAAAATATACTACCAAGTAAGCACCAATACAAATACAAAATATACTACCAAGTGAGCACCAATACAAATTCAAAATATACTACCAAGTGAGCACCAATACAAATACAAAATATACTACCAAGTGAGCACCAATACAAATTCAAAATATATTACCAAGTGAGCACCAATACAAATACAAAATATACTACCAAGTGAGCACCGATACAAATTCAAAATATACTACCAAGTGAGCACCGATACAAATATAAAATATACTACCAAGTGAGCACCAATACAAATTCAAAATATACTACCAAGTGAGCACCGATACAAATACAAAATATACTACCAAGTGAGCACCGATACAAATTCAAAATATACTACCAAGTGAGCACCGATACAAATACAAAATATACTACCAAGTGAGCACCGATACAAATACAAAATATACTACCAAGTGAGCACCGATACAAATACAAAATATACTACCAAGTGAGCACCAATACAAATTCAAAATATACTACCAAGTGAGCACCGATACAAATACAAAATATACTACCAAGTGATCACCGATACAAATTCAAAATATACTACCAAGTGAGCACCAATAAAAGTTCAAAATATACTACCAAGTGATCACCAATACAAATATAAAATATACTACCAAGTGAGCACCGATACAAATTCAAAATATACTACCAAGTGAGCACCGATACAAATACAAAATATACTACCAAGTGAGCACCGATAAAAATACAAAATATACTACCAAGTGAGCGCCAATAAAAATTCAAAATATACTACCAAGTGAGCACCAATACAAATTCAAAATATACTACCAAGTGAGCACCGATACAAATACAAAATATACTACCAAGTGAGCACCGATACTAATTCAAAATATACTACCAAGTGAGCACCGATACAAATATAAAATATGCTACCAAGTGAGCACCAATACAAATATAAAATATACCACCAAGTGAGCACCAATACAAATTCAAAATATACTACCAAGTGAGCACCAATACAACTTCAAAATATACTACCAAGTGAGCACCGATACAAATACAAAATATACTACCAAGTGAGCACCGATACAAATTCAAAATATGCTACCAAGTGAGCACCGATACAAATACAAAATATACTACCAAGTGAGCACCGATACATATACAAAATATACTACCAAGTAAACACCGATACAAATACAAAATATACTACCAAGTGAGCACCGATACAAATACAAAATATACTACCAAATGAGCACCGATACAAATTCAAAATATACTACCAAATGAGCACCGATACAAATTCAAAATATACTACCAAGTGAGCACCGATACAAATTCAAAATATACTACCAAGTGAGCACCGATACAAATACAAAATATACTACCAAGTGAGCACCGATACAAATTCAAAATATACTACCAAGTGAGCACCAATAAAAGTTCAAAATATACTACCAAGTGAGCACCGATGCAAATACAAAATATACTACCAAGTGAGCACCGATACAAATACAAAATATACTACCAAGTGAGCACCAATGCAAATTCAAAATATACTACCAAGTGAGCACCAAATACAAATACAAAATATACTACCAAGTGAGCACCGATACAAATAAAAAATATACCACCAAGTGAGCACCAATACAAATACAAAATATACTACCAAGTGAGCACCAATACAAATATAAAATATACTACCAAGTGAGCACCGATACAAATTCAAAATATATTACCAAGTGAGCACCAATACAAATTCAAAATATACTACCAAGTGAGCACCAATACAAATTCAAAATATACTACCAAGTGAGCACCGATACAAATTCAAAATATACTACCAAGTGAGCACCAATAAAAGTTCAAAATATACTACCAAGTGAGCACCGATGCAAATACAAAATATACTACCAAGTGAGCACCGATACAAATACAAAATATACTACCAAGTGAGCACCAATAGAAATTCAAAATATACTACCAAGTGAGCACCAAATACAAATACAAAATATACTACCAAGTGAGCACCGATACAAATAAAAAATATACCACCAAGTGAGCACCAATACAAATACAAAATATACTACCAAGTGAGCACCAATACAAATATAAAATATACTACCAAGTGAGCACCAATACAAATATAAAATATACTACCAAGTGAGCACCGATACAAATACAAAATATACCACCAAGTGAGCACCAATACAAATATAAAATATACTACCAAGTGAGCACCAATACAAATATAAAATATACTACCAAGTGAGCACCAATACAAATACAAAATATACTACCAAGTGAGCACCAATACAAATACAAATATACTACCAAGTGAGCACCGATACAAATTCAAAATATACTACCAAGTGAGCACCAATAAAAGATCAAAATATACTACCAAGTGAGCACCAATACAAATACAAAATATACTACCAAGTGAGCACCAATACAAATTCAAAATATACTACCAAGTGAGCACCAAATACAAATACAAAATATACTACCAAGTGAGCACCGATACAAATAAAAAATATACCACCAAGTGAGCACCAATACAAATACAAAATATACTACCAAGTGAGCACCAATACAAATATAAAATATACTACCAAGTGAGCACCGATACAAATTCAAAATATACTACCAAGTGAGCACCAATACAAATTCAAAATATACTATCAAGTGAGCACCACTAAAAGTTCAAAATATACTACCAAGTGAGCACCGATGCAAATACAAAATATACTACCAAGTGAGCACCGATACAAATACAAAATATACTACCAAGTGAGCACCAATAAAAATTCAAAATATACTACCAAGTGAGCACCATATACAAATACAAAATATACTACCAAGTGAGCACCGATACAAATAAAAAATATACCACCAATTGAGCACCAATACAAATACAAAATATACTACCAAGTGAGCACCAATACAAATTCAAAATATACTACCAAGTGAGCACCAAATACAAATACAAAATATACTACCAAGTGAGCACCGATACAAATAAAAAATATACCACCAAGTGAGCACCAATACAAATACAAAATATACTACCAAGTGAGCACCAATACAAATATAAAATATACTACCAAGTGAGCACCAATACAAATATAAAATATACTACCAAGTGAGCACCGATACAAATACAAAATATACCACCAAGTGACCACCAATACAAATATAAAATATACTACCAAGTGAGCACCAATACAAATATAAAATATACTACCAAGTGAGCACCAATACAAATTCAAAATATACTACCAAGTGAGCACCAATACAAATATAAATTATACTACCAAGTGAGCACCAATACAAATATAAAATATACTACCAAGTGAGCACCAATACAAATACAAAATATACCACCAAGTGAGCACCAATACAAATATAAAATATACTACCAAGTGAGCACCAATACAAATATAAAATATACTACCAAGTAAGCACCGATACAAATTCAAAATATACTACCAAGTAAGCACCGATACAAATTCAAAATATACTACCAAGTGAGCACCGATACAAATTCAAAATATACTACCAAGTGAGCACCGATACAAATACAAAATATACTACCAAGTGAGCACCGATACAAATACAAAATATACTACCAAGTGAGCACCAATACAAATACAAAATATACTACCAAGTGAGCACCAATACAAATACAAAATATACTACCAAGTGAGCACCAATACAAATACAAAATATACTACCAAGTGAGCACCGATACAAATACAAAATATACTACCAAGTGAGCACCGATACAAATACAAAATATACTACCAAGTGATCACCGATACAAATACAATACAAATACAAAATATACTACCAAGTGAGCACCGATACAAATACAAAATATACTACCAAGTGAGCACCGATACAAATACAAAATATACTATCAAGTGAGCACCGATACAAATTCAAAATATACTACCAAGTGAGCACCGATACAAATACAAAATATACTACCAAGTGAGCACCGATACAAATTCAAAATATACTACCAAGTGAGCACCAATAAAAGTTCAAAATATACTACCAAGTGAGCACCGATGCAAATACAAAATATACTACCAAGTGAGCACCGATACAAATACAAAATATACTACCAAGTGAGCACCAATGCAAATTCAAAATATACTACCAAGTGAGCACCAAATACAAATACAAAATATACTACCAAGTGAGCACCGATACAAATAAAAAATATACCACCAAGTGAGCACCAATACAAATACAAAATATACTACCAAGTGAGCACCAATACAAATATAAAATATACTACCAAGTGAGCACCGATACAAATTCAAAATATATTACCAAGTGAGCACCAATACAAATTCAAAATATACTACCAAGTGAGCACCAATACAAATTCAAAATATACTACCAAGTGAGCACCGATACAAATTCAAAATATACTACCAAGTGAGCACCAATAAAAGTTCAAAATATACTACCAAGTGAGCACCGATGCAAATACAAAATATACTACCAAGTGAGCACCGATACAAATACAAAATATACTACCAAGTGAGCACCAATAGAAATTCAAAATATACTACCAAGTGAGCACCAAATACAAATACAAAATATACTACCAAGTGAGCACCGATACAAATAAAAAATATACCACCAAGTGAGCACCAATACAAATACAAAATATACTACCAAGTGAGCACCAATACAAATATAAAATATACTACCAAGTGAGCACCAATACAAATATAAAATATACTACCAAGTGAGCACCGATACAAATACAAAATATACCACCAAGTGAGCACCAATACAAATATAAAATATATCACCAAGTGAGCACCAATACAAATATAAAATATACTACCAAGTGAGCACCAATACAAATACAAAATATACTACCAAGTGAGCACCGATACAAATTCAAAATATACTACCAAGTGAGCACCAATACAAATTCAAAATATACTATCAAGTGAGCACCACTAAAAGTTCAAAATATACTACCAAGTGAGCACCGATGCAAATACAAAATATACTACCAAGTGAGCACCGATACAAATACAAAATATACTACCAAGTGAGCACCAATAAAAATTCAAAATATACTACCAAGTGAGCACCAAATACAAATACAAAATATACTACCAAGTGAGCACCGATACAAATAAAAAATATACCACCAATTGAGCACCAATACAAATACAAAATATACTACCAAGTGAGCACCAATACAAATTCAAAATATACTACCAAGTGAGCACCAAATACAAATACAAAATATACTACCAAGTGAGCACCGATACAAATAAAAAATATACCACCAAGTGAGCACCAATACAAATACAAAATATACTACCAAGTGAGCACCAATACAAATATAAAATATACTACCAAGTGAGCACCAATACAAATATAAAATATACTACCAAGTGAGCACCGATACAAATACAAAATATACCACCAAGTGACCACCAATACAAATATAAAATATACTACCAAGTGAGCACCAATACAAATATAAAATATACTACCAAGTGAGCACCAATACAAATTCAAAATATACTACCAAGTGAGCACCAATACAAATATAAATTATACTACCAAGTGAGCACCAATACAAATATAAAATATACTACCAAGTGAGCACCAATACAAATACAAAATATACCACCAAGTGAGCACCAATACAAATATAAAATATACTACCAAGTGAGCACCAATACAAATATAAAATATACTACCAAGTAAGCACCGATACAAATTCAAAATATACTACCAAGTAAGCACCGATACAAATTCAAAATATACTACCAAGTGAGCACCGATACAAATTCAAAATATACTACCAAGTGAGCACCGATACAAATACAAAATATACTACCAAGTGAGCACCGATACAAATACAAAATATACTACCAAGTGAGCACCAATACAAATACAAAATATACTACCAAGTGAGCACCAATACAAATACAAAATATACTACCAAGTGAGCACCGATACAAATACAAAATATACTACCAAGTGAGCACCGATACAAATACAAAATATACTACCAAGTGAGCACCAATAAAAATTCAAAATATACTACCAAGTGAGCACCAAATACAAATACAAAATATACTACCAAGTGAGCACCGATACAAATAAAAAATATACCACCAATTGAGCACCAATACAAATACAAAATATACTACCAAGTGAGCACCAATACAAATTCAAAATATACTACCAAGTGAGCACCAAATACAAATACAAAATATACTACCAAGTGAGCACCGATACAAATAAAAAATATACCACCAAGTGAGCACCAATACAAATACAAAATATACTACCAAGTGAGCACCAATACAAATATAAAATATACTACCAAGTGAGCACCAATACAAATATAAAATATACTACCAAGTGAGCACCGATACAAATACAAAATATACCACCAAGTGACCACCAATACAAATATAAAATATACTACCAAGTGAGCACCAATACAAATATAAAATATACTACCAAGTGAGCACCAATACAAATTCAAAATATACTACCAAGTGAGCACCAATACAAATATAAATTATACTACCAAGTGAGCACCAATACAAATATAAAATATACTACCAAGTGAGTACCAATACAAATACAAAATATACCACCAAGTGAGCACCAATACAAATATAAAATATACTACCAAGTGAGCACCAATACAAATATAAAATATACTACCAAGTAAGCACCGATACAAATTCAAAATATACTACCAAGTAAGCACCGATACAAATTCAAAATATACTACCAAGTGAGCACCGATACAAATTCAAAATATACTACCAAGTGAGCACCGATACAAATACAAAATATACTACCAAGTGAGCACCGATACAAATACAAAATATACTACCAAGTGAGCACCAATACAAATACAAAATATACTACCAAGTGAGCACCAATACAAATACAAAATATACTACCAAGTGAGCACCAATACAAATACAAAATATACTACCAAGTGAGCACCGATACAAATACAAAATATACTACCAAGTGAGCACCGATACAAATACAAAATATACTACCAAGTGATCACCGATACAAATACAATACAAATACAAAATATACTACCAAGTGAGCACCGATACAAATACAAAATATACTACCAAGTGAGCACCGATACAAATACAAAATATACTATCAAGTGAGCACCGATACAAATTCAAAATATACTACCAAGTGAGCACCAATACAAATACAAAATATACTACCAAGTGAGCACCGATACAAATTCAAAATATACTACCAAGTGAGCACCAATACAAATACAAAATATACTATCAAGTGAGCACCGATACAAATTCAAAATATACCACCAAGTGAGCACCAATACAAATTCAAAATATACTATCAAGTGAGCACCGATACAAATTCAAAATATACTACCAAGTGAGCACCGATACAAATTCAAAATATACTACCAAGTAAGCACCAATACAAATACAAAATATACTACCAAGTGAGCACCAATACAAATATAAAATATACTACCAAGTGAGCACCAATACAAATACAAAATATACTACCAAGTGAGCACCGATACAAATACAAAATATACTACCAAGTGAGCACCGATACAAATACAAAATATACTACCAAGTGAGCACCAATACAAATACAAAATATACTACCAAGTGAGCACCGATACAAATACAAAATATACTACCAAGTGAGCACCGATACAAATACAAAATATACTACCAAGTGAGCACCGATACAAATACAAAATATACTACCAAGTGAGCACCGATACAAATACAAAATATACTATCAAGTGAGCACCGATGCAAATTCAAAATATACCACCAAGTGAGCACCAATACAAATACAAAATATACTACCAAGTGAGCACCGATACAAATTCAAAATATACTACCAAGTGAGCACCAATACAAATACAAAATATACTATCAAGTGAGCACCGATACAAATTCAAAATATACCACCAAGTGAGCACCAATACAAATTCAAAATATACTATCAAGTGAGCACCGATACAAATTCAAAATATACTACCAAGTGAGCACCGATACAAATTCAAAATATACTACCAAGTAAGCACCAATACAAATACAAAATATACTACCAAGTGAGCACCAATACAAATATAAAATATACTACCAAGTGAGCACCAATACAAATACAAAATATACTACCAAGTGAGCACCGATACAAATACAAAATATACTACCAAGTGAGCACCGATACAAATACAAAATATACTACCAAGTGAGGACCGATACAAATACAAAATATACTATCAAGTGAGCACCGATGCAAATTCAAAATATACCACCAAGTGAGCACCAATACAAATACAAAATATACTACCAAGTGAGCACCGATACAAATTCAAAATATACTACCAAGTGAGCACCAATACAAATATAATACAAATACAAAATATACTACCAAGTGAGCACCGATACAAATACAAAATATGCTACCAAGTGAGGACCGATACAAATACAAAATATACTATCAAGTGAGCACCGATGCAAATTCAAAATATACCACCAAGTGAGCACCAATACAAATACAAAATATACTACCAAGTGAGCACCGATACAAATTCAAAATATACTACCAAGTGAGCACCAATACAAATACAAAATATACTATCAAGTGAGCACCGATACAAATTCAAAATATACCGCCAAGTGAGCACCAATACAAATTCAAAATATACTATCAAGTGAGCACCGATACAAATTCAAAATATACTACCAAGTGAGCACCGATACAAATACAATACAAATACAAAATATACTACCAAGTAAACACTATTTCGACTACATTTATGGCATGATTACAAACAATAAATCAAGAAAAATGATGGCTCTGTGATGTTTTGATTGTGAAAGAAAATATAATAAATGGGATCAAGCATTCTGCTTTGCAACAGACCACCAACAATCACTGTCAACAAACAATTTATTATGGATCATTATGAGCAACTGCAGGCTGTCGTAGCATTCTCCTAGCACGAATCTCTAATTATTTTCCAGTTCTGTGAGATATGATTTTGGTTCAAGTTGTTGTAGCATTGAATGATTCTCCGAGCACGAATCACTCATATATATTCAGTTCTGTGAAATATGATTTTGGTTCAAGTTGCAGCATTCTGCGAGCACGAATCAGTCATATATATCCAGTTCTGTGAGATATGATTTTGGTTCAAATTATCGTAGCATTCTGCGAGCACGAATCACTCATTTATCTCCTGTTCTGTGAGATGTGATTTTGGATCAAGTTGTCGTAGCATTCTCCGATCACAAATCACTCATATATATCCAGTTCTGTTCTGTGAGATATGATTTGGGTTCATGTTGTAGCATTCTCCGATCATGAATCAGTCATATAATCTCCAGTTCTGTGAGATGTGATTTTGGTTCAAGTTGTCGTAGCATTCTCCGATCACAAAATCACTCATATATATCCAGTTCTGTTCTGTGAGATATGATTTGGGTTCATGTTGTAGCATTCTCCGATCATGAATCAGTCATATAATCTCCAGTTCTGTGAGATATGATTTTGGTTCAAGTTGTCGTAGCATTCTCCGATCACGAATCACTCATATATCTCCAGTTCTGTGAGATATGATTTGGATTCAAGTTATCGTAGCATTCTCCGATCACGAATCACTCATATATCTCCAGTTCTGTGAGATATGAATTTGGTTCAAATTAATGTAGCATTCCCCAAACACGAATCACTCATTTATCTCCAGTTCTGTGAGCTATGATTTTGGTTCAAGTTATCGTAGCATTCTCCGATCACGAATCACTCATTTATCTCCAGTTCTGTGAGGTATGCTTTTGCTTCAAGTTATCGTAGCATTCTCCGATCACGAATCACTCATTTATCTCCAGTTCTGTTCTGTGAGATATGATTTGGATTCAAGTTGTTGTAGCATTCTCCGATCACGAATCACTCATTTATCTCCAGTTCTGTGAGATATGAATTTGGTTCAAATTAATGTAGCATTCCCCAAACACGAATCACTCATTTATCTCCAGTTCTGTGAGCTATGATTTTGGTTCAAGTTATCGTAGCATTCTCCGATCACGAATCACTCATTTATCTCCAGTTCTGTGAGGTATGCTTTTGCTTCAAGTTATCGTAGCATTCTCCGATCACGAATCACTCATTTATCTCCAGTTCTCTTCTGTGAGATATGATTTGGATTCAAGTTGTTGTAGCATTCTCCGATCACGAATCACTCATTTATCTCCAGCTCTGTGAGATATGAATTTGGTTCAAATTAATGTAGCATTCCTCAAACACGAATCACTCATTTATCTCCAGTTCTGTGAGCTATGATTTTGGTTCAAGTTATCGTAGCATTCTCCGATCACGAATCACTCATTTATCTCCAGTTCTGTGAGGTATGCTTTTGGTTCAAGTTATCGTAGCATTCTCCGATCACGAATCACTCATTTATCTCCAGTTCTGTGAGCTATGATTTTGGTTCAAGTTATCGTAGCATTCTCCGATCACGAATCACTCATTTATCTCCAGTTCTGTGAGGTATGCTTTTGGTTCAAGTTATCGTAGCATTCTCCGATCACGAATCACTCATTTATCTCCAGTTCTGTGAGGTATGCTTTTGCTTCAAGTTGTTGTAGCATTCTCCGATAACGAATCACTCATTTATCTCCAGTTCTGTGAGGTATGCTTTTGCTTCAAGTTATCGTAGCATTCTCTGATCACGAATCACTCATTTATCTCCAGTTCAGTTCTGTGAGATATGATATGGGTTCAAGTTGTTGTAGCATTCTCTGATCACGAATCACTCATTTATCTCCAGTTCCGTGAGATATGATTTTGGTTCAAGTTATCGTAGCATTCTCCGATCACGAATCACTCATTTTATCCAGTTCAGTTCTGTGAGATATGATTTGGGTTCAAGTTTTAGCATTCTCCGATCACGAATCAGTCATATAATTCTGTGAGATATGATTTTGGTTCAAGTTGTCGTAGCTTCTCTGATCACGAATCAGTAATATATCTCCAGTTCTGTGAGATATGATTTTGGTTCAAGTTATCGTAGCATTCTCCGATCACGAATCAGTCATATAATCTCCAGTTCTGTGAGATATGATTTTGGTTCACGTTATCGTAGATTCTCCGATCACGAATCACTCATATATCTCCAGTTCTGTGCGATGTGATTTGGTTCAAATTATCGTAGTATTCTCCGACAACGAATCACTCATTTATCTCCAGTTCAGTTCTGTGAGATATGATTTGGATTCAAGTTGTCGTCGCATTCTCCGATCACGAATCACTCATTTATCTCCAGTTCAGTTCTGTGAGATATGATTTGGATTCAAGTTGTTGTAGCATTCTCCGATCACGAATCACTCATTTATCTCCAGTTCTGTGAGATATGAATTTGGTTCAAATTAATGTAGCATTCCCCAAGCACGAATCACTCATTTATCTCCAGTTCCGTGAGATATGATTTTGGTTCAAGTTGTCGTAGCATTCTCCGATCACGAATCACTCATTTTATCCAGTTCAGTTCTGTGAGATATGATTTGGATTCAAGTTGTAGCATTCTCCGATCACGAATCAGTCATATAATTCTGTGATGTATGATTTTGGTTCAAGTTGTCGTAGCTTCTCTGATCACGAATCAGTAATATATCTCCAGTTCTGTGAGATATGATTTTGGTTCAAGTTATCGTAGATTCTCCGATCACGAATCACTCATTTATCTCCAGTTCTGTGCGATGTGATTTTGGTTCAAATTATCGTAATATTCTCCGACCACGAATCACTCATTTATCTCCAGTTCAGTTCTGTGAGATATGATTTGGATTCAAGTTGTCGTAGCATTCTCCGATCACGAATCACTCATTTATCTCCAGTTCTGTTCTGTGAGATATGATTTGGATTCAAGTTGTTGTAGCATTCTCCGATCACGAATCACTCATTTATCTCCAGTTCCGTGAGATATGATTTTGGTTCAAGTTATCGTAGCATTCTCCGATCACGAATCACTCATTTATCTCCAGTTCAGTTCTGTGAGATATGATTTGGATTCAAGTTGTTGTAGCATTCTCCGATCACGAATCACTCATTTATCTCCAGTTCTGTGAGCTATGATTTTGGTTCAAGTTGTCGTAGCATTCTCCGAGCACGAATCACTCATTTATCTCTAGTTCTGTGAGATAAGATTTTGGTTCAAGTTGTCGTAGCATTCTCCGAGCACGAATCAGTAATATATCTCCAGTTCTGTGAGATATGATGTGGGTTCATCAATTACAGCTAGCGGACACCGCTTCTGCAGTGGATATACCAGTAAAGGAATCAAGTCATGTTACTGTACCCGAATTAGAAAGAAAGAATATGGAGGTAAATGAAGATCAGAGAGTATCTAATTGATATCATTACACTTAGACACAAATTTACCCTAATGTTTTCGATGGGAGTCATTTGTTAGAGAAATGTGTTCTAATACCACATCAAGGATGACCAGAAATAAAATAATAAACGAACACTATACAAATTGCTTTTAACAATGATGCAAAATGGCGGTCAAATCTACAAACATAAGAGAAACGAGTACATCACATAGCGGTGTGATAGCAGTATCGCGGACAATTATCGCATATCGGTTTGATATGTTATCTATGGCTGTGGAAGATTGGTATGAGCTTTAATAAATATAGATTATTGCATGGCATTTTTCATATCATACCCTTTATCAATCCGAGGTCATGATATCAGCCCGAGGGCCGATAGGCTCAATGGATGATATATGAACGAGGGCTGATAAAGGCTATGATGTGAAAAATTACATGTTATGAGATATTTATCATATACTTCAACAGAGGAAATAACTGATTTGTACCAAAATGTTTAGTCATTTTGGCTAGAATTAAATACATGTATATAGTTATAGAACAAGAAAATTGTTGTTTTAATATACAAATCCAATAAATGCACGTTTTTAAGCACTTTCAATATCATAAGTGAGAAATTGGTAGTTAATAATTTTCTGTGCAAATATTTTATAAAACAGTTGAATCCGCCGTGTCTGTAAACACAATTTTCCGGAAATTCACGAAGTGAACTTACGGACATTGACAGAAAGGCATGTAATAACATTCTCGAAGCAGTTAATAAACTTGCTTTATCACATATTTACAAGTAATAACGTCAATTTTGTCATACCTAAACACCGGAAGTGCCACAGCGATATCTGCCATCGGAGCAAAACTCTGATAACACGATATCAAGCACCCCCACAAAAGCCTCTCGTGATCCCCATGACGTCACTTCCGCCCAACTGTTAATTGTCGTTTGGAAAATGTCGATGTTTAGCGAGGAAAGATGTGTTGGCGTTTTGGAAGCAGAACCCTCAACAGATATCGATCACTCATATCCATAAGTTTGGTGTCTGTGTGGGAAGTTAATTTTGTTCTTGTTAATTCAATGTTGAAATGTGTGAAATATAGATTAATGCATGCTTTTTTCCATATCAAGACTGTTATCATCCCTCGACCGATATCGACCATCGGGCTAAAGCCCTCAGGCCGATATCGGTCTCTCGGGATGATAACAGTCTTGATATGGAAAAGGGCAAGCATTAATCTATAATTAATAGCCCGCTTGGACCATTCTTGTGAAACTGAGTGAAATAAACATGATTCCTCTTATTATTCTAAGGAAAGCTCAAAGTTTTATTACAGGGTAAAATTTTAGCTTTATCATCTACAAGTATATGATAAATTAGGTTATATAATAAAGGTAAATTTCAAACATAAATATATCTGTCTCACAAATGACCAAGGCCCGGATATGTTCCATTTGCCAAGTTGTAATAATTTCTTTACACCATCAAAGTTTATTTTATTTGTCCGATAACAAGAGTGATGTTGTAGCTCATGTGTCAAATAAGAATTTTAATTCTCTCTCGGTCCAGCTTTGCTTGACAGACTGATTTGTAATAATTGATTCATGCTCGATTCTTAATCAACTGTTACGTCAACACTTCAATATCTCTTGTGTACCTGATATAGGTTATTTCAGAAACGCGCCGTGTGCACTGATATCTACGTTCTTATTGCAGATACTTCAATTTACAAGAAACTACGAACATATATTCTAAGCACTTCATGGTTCAGTTATTTCTAATTTCTGAAAACTCTTGATAATAAATTAAAAAAATATATTTTCTGTTAAATTTCAAGTGATGAAAATGCTTTAGCTGAGAATCCAAGACTTTTTATATAGAGAGAAAGATGTGAAGGTTTGACACACCGAGGATAAAAAGATGTGAAGGTTTGACACACCGAGGAGAGAAAGATGTGAAGGTTTGACACACCGAGGAGAGAAAGATGTGAAGGTTTGACACACCGAGGATTAAAAGATGTGAAGGTTTGACACACCGAGGAGAGAAAGACGTGAAGGTTTGACACACCGAGGAGAGAAAGATGTGAAGGTTTGACACACCGAGGATAAACAGATGTGAAGGTTTGACACACCGTGGATACAAAGATGTGAAGGTTTGACACACCGAGGATAAAAAGATGTGAAGGTTTGACACACCGAGGAGAGAAAGATGTGAAGGTTTGACATACCGAGGAGAGAAAGATGTGAAGGTTTGACACACCGAGGATTAAAAGATGTGAAGGTTTGACACACCGAGGAGAGAAAGACGTGAAGGTTTGACACACCGAGGAGAGAAAGATGTGAAGGTTTGACACACCGAGGATAAACAGATGTGAAGGTTTGACACACCGTGGATACAAAGATGTGAAGGTTTGACACACCGAGGATAAAAAGATGTGAAGGTTTGACACACCGAGGAGAGAAAGATGTGAAGGTTTGACACACCGAGGAGAGAAAGATGTGAAGGTTTGACACACCGAGGATTACAAGATGTGAAGGTTTGACACACCGAGGAGAGAAAGACGTGAAGGTTTGACACACCGAGGAGAGAAAGATGTGAAGGTTTGACACACCGAGGATAAACAGATGTGAAGGTTTGACACACCGTGGATACAAAGATGTGAAGGTTTGACACACCGAGGATAAAAAGATGTGAAGGTTTGACACACCGAGGATAAAAAGATGTGAAGGTTTGACACACCGAGGATAAAAAGATGTGAAGGTTTGACACACCGAGGATACAAAGATGTGAATGTTTGACACACCGAGGAGAGAAAGATGTGAAGGCTTGACACACCGAGGATAAAAAGATATGAAGGTTTGACACACCGAGGAGAGAAAGACGTGAAGGTTTGACACACCGAGGAGAGAAAGATGTGAAGGTTTGACACACCGAGGATACAAAGATGTGAAGGTTTGACACACCGAGGATTAAAAGATGTGAAGGTTTGACACACCGAGGATAAAAAGATGTGAAGGTTTGACACACCGAGGATAAAATGATGTGAAGGTTTGACACACGGAGGAGAGAAAGATGTGAAGGCTTGACACACCGAGGATAAAAAGATATGAAGGATTGACACACCGAGGAGAGAAAGATGTGAAGATTTGACACACCGAGGATAAAAAGATGTGAAGGTTTGACACACTGAGGATACAAAGATGTGAAGGTTTGACACACCGAAGATAAAAAGATGTGAAGGTTTGACACACCGAGGATAAAAAGATGTGAAGGTTTGACACACCGAGGATACAAATATGTGAAGGTTTGACACACCGAGGATAAAAAGATATGAAGGTTTGACACACCGAGGATACAAAGATGTGAAGGTTTGACACACCGAGGATAAAAAGATGTGAAGGTTTGACACACCGAGGAGAGAAAGATGTGAAGGTTTGACACACCGAGGATAAAAAGATGTGAAGGTTTGACACACCGAGGATACAAATATGCGAAGGTTTGACACATCGAGGATAAAAAGATGTGAAGGTTTGACACACCGAGGATAAAAAGATGTGAAGGTTTGACACACCGAGGATACAAAGATGTGAAGGTTTGACACACCGAGGATAAAAAGATGTGAAGGTTTGACACACCGAGGAGAGAAAGATGTGAAGGTTTGACACACCGAGGATAAAAACAGAACTATTGTTTGAAGTTATTTTGTTTAAGTACATGTATTATACTCATTTTGGATATTGTATATAAATGTATCAACATTGTGTATTGATTTATTATAAATTAGATATTGGTTCATAGTTTACCATGGTTTACTTATTATGTATTTCCATGGCCGTGTACACAATTTAACATTTACTGGGTACAGGTGAAGATTCCCAGGGCTCCAACACACAGAGCTGCTCAGCGTACCCGGTTAAAGGATGGGGTTGCCAGGTTATGATACGGTAAACCTGACCGTGGACCATAGCGGGTAACAAGTTTGGAGAGTGCCATGCTCCCTACACGTTAAATACCTCTTTTGTAGATTTCGAGAAAAAAAAGTAGTGGCATTGTAGCCATTACAATAGACTACGTTCCTCCCTACCCAACTCTACCTACTTTGTCAATCAGAAGTGGATGCACCGGTTGACCCATCCCTTCTCTTTTTATATATTATTGAACTTGTTCTTGTCCTGAATATAGCTGAAATACTGCTTGATGGAAGTTAATCAATCAATAAATCAATCTCACATTTAAATAAACGTTAGATGATACAGAAGGGGCAAGCAAAAGACGAAGACAACAAATCAAAAACACAATACAAATGTATGTTGGACACCATTATGCGCAAGCAAATACAAATAACGTAAATAAGACATGAGAACCCCTACAATCAACTGGAGATAAAGATGAACCCAACATCGTTTCTATGCGGAAATCGTAACGGACATCACAACATGGAACTAAAAACTAAAAAGATTAGCAACACTGACACCACCAAAAACCAGGGGTCAACTCGGGTGCTCGTGAAGGGAATGTTACATGTTAGTACCAAACCAGGAGAGAGAGAGAGTGGTCATGTATATGTGTGTTTGGGGTATCGATTTTATCTTTGTGTCTACGACTTTCCTAGACGATTATGGAGATGTTTTGACATTGTGATATATTTTGAATTCATCCATTAGAACATCGTCTGTAACCCACGGTTGATTCCGATACGTTCCTCTATCTCCATCACCCGTGGGTCAAATCGCTTTTAAACATTCGTTTTCATGAATATTCAAAGTTTCGAATTAACAAATCAAAATCACGTTTATGAAAGTGAAACTCTTTGGCATCGGAGGTAAAAATCTGACAAATAAACATCCTTTCCCCCAAGCAAATTGTCTACAGATTCTTGTTGAAAGTCCCTCAATTCTTTCACTCCAAATTTTTGCAACAGGTCCGACATTTTTAACTTTTAACCAAACCCATTATGAAAGGAACGATTTCATGGGTTGAATCGCATTTGAAGTTTTTAATGCGAAGACATATGAATTATTCATGAGTACGAATGTTTACAAGCGATTTTACCCACGGGTGATGGAGAGAGAGTAACGTATCGGAATCAACGGTGGGTTACCGACGATGCCATTAGAATAACAAATGCTTAAATGTTATCAATACTTATATACAAAATTGCCATATCTCGGCCCATAAAACTAGCTTAACCCATCACAATTGCCTATACCATGACATGAATGTGATCGGTCATGTATTTATGTGTTAGAGGTCATGTATTTGTGTGTTAGAGGTCATGTATTTGTGTGTTAGAGGTCATGTATTTGTGTGTTAGAGGTCATATATTTGTGTGTTAGAGGTTATGTATTTGTGTGCTAGAGGTCATGTAGTTATGTGTTATGGGTATTGAATTTGCCTCTTTCTACGATTTTTCTATTAGATTTGGGAACTGTTCCGACAATGTGGTATTTTTTGTTTTTTTATTTTGTTTTCCAAACTTTCGATTTGAGCGTACCTGAAATCTACGTTACTATCAACAGCATTGCAACACATAAACTGTGTTATAAAAATGAAAAAGCTACTTAAATTATCAACAATAAACATTACAACTAAATCAGAAATCAGAAACCTTTCGTTATCACGGAGAATTAGAAATTGAATTTATTCACATATCAATAAAGATATACGACTTTGCTTTTTCCATACGTGTTTGTAACAAGAGTAACACGACGAGTGTCACACATGGAACAGGAACTGCTTACCCTTCTGGTGCACTTCAGTTCATCCTAAGTTTTTAGTGGGGTTCGTATTGCTGGATCTTTAGTTATGTGTGTTGTGTTTTGTAGGTCATTGTATGTCTTTTTGTCCTTTTTCTTTTGGCCATTGTATTTTTTTACCCTCTTCGAATTACGACTTCTGATTTCCCCCTTTGGTATCATCAAACTGTTCTTTCTTTCAATATTAGTAAAAACAATTAATTATGGTCTCTTTTTTACTTTACTTTAAGCATATTTTATTGTCAAGCAAATACAGACAATGGATCAGACACAAGTTATAAACTTACGAGGTCTTCTCCATAATAAAAACATTCAAAGGTGTATCAACGCCGCTATTTTGACACACTCTCAAATGTACACGAAACCGGACGCATGCACATATCTGTAATGGCAAATTAGAATAGCAGAATCTAAGCTCTCTGAATCTTCCTATTCCTTTAAGACACTGGTCTTGCCGAAGGTGTGATTACTGACGGTATAAAATTAGAATTGGCTGAAATATTTCCAAAATGGCGTGAAACAATACGACAAACATAAATGCCGAGTACAAATACTAGTAAGTAAATATTGTCGAACAAAGGACATGATATATCCGACCAATAAATAACCAGTCATCATGACATTTACATTCAAAATTAAATCGTTATTTAGTTACAGGAGCTAGAACATAAAATCTAGAAATCATTCAGATTTTATTTGATTTGATTTATTGTGCTTAACGCCACATTCAGTAATATTTCAGTTATATCATGGCGACCAGTTTTAGTGGTGGAAGAAACCAGAGTACCCGGAGAGAACCACCAACCATTGGCAAGCAACTGGTAAACTTTATCACTTGCGAGTCGAGTGCACCCTTTTTGTAATTTACAAAACCGGGCGCGAACCCACGCCGTATTGGTGATAGGTTTGTGTGAGTTGATAGGTAATCCAGCTACTTAACTCATTGAGCCACCCGGGCCCCCGAAATCATTCAGATGTACAGTGAACAGGACATAAAAACCACCATCTGAAAAAAACCTCTTATAGTAAAATGAAATAACAGCAGTTTACGTGCGATTTATTAAAGCAACAAAAGTAAATAAAATACATGTAACCTTAAAATGCTTGAAATCATATTAATTTGTCCTAGGCGTGATATTGTTCGTATTTTACTTTTCTGTGTATGGTTTGTAGATCGTTGTTTGTCCTTTTTCTTTTGGTCATTTTATTGTCTGTCCTTCTACAATTTACGGCTTTTAATTACCACTTTGCGATCTTTAGACTTTTCTTACATTAATATTACTCTATATCTCACATAGGCATCATTTGAGATTCAAGCTAGCCGATCTTTTAATATTGGCAGATATATGAAATAGTGGTTACTCTGGGATTTAAGTTGGTATTCCTCATGAAATTGCAATATGCATTAACTTAGTTTCTCTTGCATTCATGTAGATATTCAATTAACTTTTGTCCTATGTCTTTAATAGATCTCCTTTGAGATTCGTGCTGACATTCCATTTACTGTAGCCATATGTATGTAATGGGACTGTTTCAAGATCCATGGACGCATTCATTTTAATACTGCCCGTCCTTTTTCTTTTGACCATTGCATTGTCAGTCCTTCTTCGATTTACAGCTTCTGATTTCCCCTTTAGTATCAACAAACTTTTCCTACATAGTGCTTGTTCCGACATATTTTTTACATTGTTGGTTCTGAAATCCATTTCTATACCCATTTCAATATTGCCCTGTCTTTATCCATGCATATATTCGTTAAACTATTGTCCAATCCTTACATTGTGCTTATTATTCTATGTCTATATTGTATTTACTCCGAATTCCATACATATATTCATTCAAATATTGCCTAATATTTACATTTCTCTGAGAAAAATGGATATATTCATTTAATATTGTGTATGGATTCTCGTGAGTTTCCACTAACAATTCCACTGAGTATAAATACATCCGTTTCACACGATGATTTTACTTTGAAAAACTTGAAGCAAAATGGATCTGCATGAAATGTATTATATTTAATTATAATATTTGTAAATACTCAAAATTGTCAATTTTGATCGCTATTAAACCACATTGTAATAGCTAAGGGTATTTGTTTGGTCAATAATAATTAAAGATAGTAAACAAATACAAATGATTGTCAGACTGTTATGTTCTAATTCTTGACTAGTAAGACTGTTATGTTCTAATTCTTGACTAGTAAGACTGTTATGTTCTAATTCTTGACTAGTAAGACTGTTATGTTCTAATTCTTGACTAGTAAGACTGCTATGTTCTAATTCTTGACTAGTAAGACTGTTGTGTTCTAATTCTTGACTAGTAAGACTGTTATGTTCTAATTCTTGACTAGTAAGACTGTTATGTTCTAATTCTTGACTAGTAAGACTATGATGTTCTAATTCTTGACTAGTAAGACTGTTATGTTCTAATTCTTGGCTAGTAAGACTGTTGTGTTCTAATTCTTGACTAGTAAAACTGTTATGGTCTAATTCTTGACTAGTAAGACTGTTATGTTCTAATTCTTGACTAGTAAGACTGTTATGTTCTAATTCTTGACTAGTAAGACTGTTATGTTCTAATTCTTGACTAGTAAGACTGTTATGTTCTAATTCTTGACTAGTAAGACTGTTATGTTCTAATTCTTGACTAGTAAGACTGTTATGTTCTAATTCTTGACTAGTAAGACTGTTGTGTTCTAATTCTTGACTAGTAAGACTGTTGTGTTCTAATTCTTGACTAGTAAGACTGCTATGTTCTAATTCTTGACTAGTAAGACTGTTATGTTCTAATTCTTGACTAGTAAGACTGTTATGTTCTAATTCTTGACTAGTAAGACTGTTGTGTTCTAATTCTTGACTAGTAAGACTGTTATGTTCTAATTCTTGACTAGTAAGACTGTTATGTTCTAATTCTTGACTAGTAAGACTGTTATGTTCTAATTCTTGACTAGTAAGACTGTTATGTTCTAATTCTTGACTAGTAAGACTGCTATGTTCTAATTCTTGACTAGTAAGACTGTTATGTTCTAATTCTTGACTAGTAAGACTGTTATGTTCTAATTCTTGACTAGTAAGACTGTTATGTTCTAATTCTTGACTAGTAAGACTGTTGTGTTCTAATTCTTGACTAGTAAGACTGTTGTGTTCTAATTCTTGACTAGTAAGACTGTTATGTTCTAATTCTTGACTAGTAAGACTGTTATGTTCTAATTCTTGACTAGTAAGACTGTTGTGTTCTAATTCTTGACTAGTAAGACTGTTATGTTCTAATTCTTGACTAGTAAGACTGTTATGTTCTAATTCTTGACTAGTAAGACTGTTATGTTCTAATTCTTGACTAGTAAGACTGTTATGTTCTAATTCTTGACTAGTAAGACTGTTATGTTCTAATTCTTGACTAGTATAGGATTTTGACTTTATGTCATCAATTTAACTTCTGTTTTTATCATTTTATTTACTTTATATTTCCTTTTTTTATACATTTCATATTATTTACCATTATTTAAGATTTAACTATATTAGATCGTTGTAAAGATTATGATGTATTACCGAGCTGTGGAAATATTCCTAGAAATATATATTTACCTTTGGAATAGACGAGAGCAATGTTTCCGTTTATAACATATGCTAATAATTAATTAATTTTAGAGTCGCATGTCATTTTATACGTGTTTTGATTTGTTTAAAAAGTTGAGTACATTTTCGTATGTACTGAATCTGAAAATAGACGTCGTTCCCATGGCGTCGCGTGCTGTTGTCCCCAGGCGATTTTCTTTAAATGAGGCACCTTTGGGGTTATTTAAATTTATTTCCGATTATTTGCCTTATTTTGAAAAAAATTAATATATTTTTCAATATCAGAGCAAAAAAAGTTTGAATTAATTTATAAGATCTTATAAGGATTGGTCACAATTTTTGTTCGGTTCATTCGAAATAACCTCAATCAGGTTGTACACACCCTTGCGTAACCGTAGCGGGTTACACGGTGTGTACAACCTGATTGAGGTTATTTCTTCATGAACCGAACAAAAATTGCTATCAATCCTTAAATATTTGAGGTATTTTAATTTTGACTATGTTTCTGGGGATTGTCCAGTTTTGTATTGCCTTTTCGGTATTCTCTGACGTTTATTCATGCATATATTCATTTTTAATATTGTCGTATGTTTACATTTATTTGCTCTGGGTTCCATACATATATACATTTTAGGTTAGATTGTGCTTGCTCTGAAATAACTGCATATATTAATGTTAATATTTCCCTATGTATACATCATTTATGCGTCGCAGATCATCCGTGCATAGATTTAGTTAATATTGTTTTATTATTCTACCTCACATAATAAAGAATCAATTCTATTGGTTAAAAGATAATCACATGACATAAAATAATCTGGAAATTTTTGCTTCTAATCGCCGCCATCGGCGAATAACCTCAAGAATTACACACGTCCATTGAATAACCCTATTGTTCAATGGTGAATAACCCTCGAAAATTACAACGTCCGATGAATAACCCTAATAGAATAATACTTTAACAATTAAAATATTAAACAGTTTGTTCGGTATAATAAAACAGTTACGGCCCTCTGAATCCCTCTAAAGCCCTCTGGGAAATAACCCTAGTGGGGTTGACAATTTTGGATATTCACCTCTTCCGAGGGCCGTACTTGTATATTGTTTCTCGTGGTTATTTAGATGGATACTCCGTCTTCTCAATACAATTGTGATTAAAGGAGACTATTATATAGTTTGTTTATTTTCCGAGTGAGAGAAGCGTTAATCAACAAAATGAGTGTAACAGCTTAAAATTATCAATTGAATTACTATTTAAGGTATCAATTTATTATAGAAAATAATCCAGTAATGACGGAACCTTTACTCAAGGGATTCCATATTTTATTTCAAAGTTTGTCAAAAACAAAAAAACAAAGAAGAATTCTAACCAAAATTCCACTGAGTATAAAATACATCCATTTCACACGATGCTTATATACTTTGAAAGACCTAAATCAAAATGGATCTGCGATAATGTATTATATTTAATTATTACATTGACCATTGATAATATTTGTAAATACTCAAAATTGTCAATTTTGATGGTCATCAAACCACATTGTAATAGCTAAGGGCATCATTTTATTTACTTTATTTTTCCTTATGTATGAATTTCATTATAACTGTTTCACATTGTCGAAAATAATATGATTTATTATGGAGCTATGAGAATATTCTTACAAATTTATAATAAATGCATTTACAATAGGTTAAAGCTATGCTTACGTTTATGATAAAACCGTAGTTATCTAAATTAGTGCGTATATGGTCATATGCATTGTTTTGTGTTTTTTGTATTAGAGAAATCCCTTGATCAAAATGTAATCATAATTCTTCTTTCCCGATTGAACGATTATTTCTCTTCTGCGATATGAAATGTCGCAGTACACAAAGGTCATCACTATTAAATAATCCATGGCCAGTTTTGTGAGTTCCTTCGGGTAAAGTGGTTCTTTCTTGCTTTATTTTTTCAATAGCAAGTCTATAAATTGTAGTTGAGAGGTGATTGCCTTACAAATTAATATTTGAGTTTTAGAAGACAGCTTAAGATCCTGGTTTTTTACATTTCTGTCCAAATGTCTCCAAATCTCGTTATTAACACTTGAAATTTTCAAATTGTGCATATTTTTTGGTTTCAGATATCGGTGTGCAACTACTTTTATTTTCTCCCCATTTAATTTACTTCGGAGACCCTCGTTCGTAACTTTGGCAAGCTTTTCTAAAATGTCCTCGCTACATTTTTCGGTTGAGCCAAAACATACCTCAAAATCCATTAACTATTGGTTCGTTTCGGACTCTACATCTACTTCCCCCTCCTCCTTTTTATTTTCGGATTCAGATGAGTCAATGATCTCATCAAAATCGTCCCTCTCTTTATCCTTGTCCTCGCTTAGTTTCCTTGTTTCTGTGCTAGACGTCGAGCTTAAGGAACTATCGGAAGTCGAGGTGCTATTCATTTTCTTGTCTGAAATAATTTCAGTTGGTATATATAGGGTACAATTGTTTTTGTAAAGATACAAAGGTATTTGTAGATGCCTTTATCATTTCGGCATGATGTTGCATACTTGCAAACGATAACGATTCAGCTGTTCTTCTGTGCGCGGCCATATTGTTAATATGAAACAGGCA
Organism: Bathymodiolus septemdierum; assembly: GCA_963383655.1. Taxonomy (NCBI): domain Eukaryota; kingdom Metazoa; phylum Mollusca; class Bivalvia; order Mytilida; family Modiolidae; genus Bathymodiolus; species Bathymodiolus septemdierum. Next base: position 38,174,489 of record OY726530.1, on the reverse strand, counting down.
CGGCCATGAATGCTCGCGAATCTGAAAAAATTATTTGCCAATTTCACGCTCATCCAGTGCATCAAAATAGTGTCGAGATTATTTGGGCCGAGATATATCGGGGACGACTTTCTTAGGATCGAATCTAGTCTCCTTCAATCGGACTCTCGTTCCTTACGAGATCTCATAGTTTTAGAATCTAATTGTACAGAAAAAAACTACCTTTGTTGCGAGAAAATGCCAGAAAATAATAATAAAAAATATATAAGTAGAACAAGCTAACAAAATGACTTTTATTACACATGGATTCCGGGTTTCAGTGGTATCGGACGTACGAGAGAGGGTTCGAGATTTAGTATCACCTTTGCGTTTTATGTTAAGAAGATCTTCATTAGTAGAGTGTGTAAGTGTGCTACACGAAACGTGTTTACAATGTGCAGAAAAAAAATATATCCATCAGTATGTGAAGCCATGTGAAGATTGAATAAGCTAAATTTGTCAAAAAATCCTAGGTACACATTTTTTACCATAAAGAGCTCGCTTCGCTCGCATATTATCTCGTGAAGTCTCATTGTGAGCAATAGCCTCGTCTTGCTCACGAACAAAGGGCATTCCATCCACTTTTTCAGTCATACATGTTGCATCATCATCATTTGATGTTACGTTTAAATTCTCATCCTCGTCCGTCCTCGTAGTTGCCATACTTTCTGATGAATAAATTCGCAGTTAAGTTCTTTGTTTTGTGCTAAGAATAGCCACTATCATCAGCAACTTTGTTAACAAACGAAAAACTCAATAAACTAGTTGCTTACGCCAAGAATTTAGCATTACACAACAACTTCTGATTCACGTGAATATGTGTTAGCGTATACGCCATTATATGATTTTTTTTTATAATTTCTTTGACCTCAAATTCACTAATAATTAATCTTTAAAATATTTGCTCTGTATCAATTAACCACGTTTATGATATCTATGAATCACGTGACCATTTTATCATCTCATTTGAGCCAGAGGTACCCAATTGGGAGAATAAATTCTCAATTTCAAAGAATGATTTATAATTCAGTGCGATAACGTAGCCGCCATATGTTTGTCTTTTATACGAAAGTAGTTCCGGTCATATGGTTTATTGATTTGTAAACCCATAGAAAAATCTTTCTACATGAAGAGATATGTTCACAATGTAAATTAATAGATGATGAAAAACATTTCATTTTACATTGTAAAATTAACTCAAACCCATATCTTATTAATAGTCTTAGCTATAACAAATTTAATATCTTGTTAAATCCATCAACACCAAGAGCAGTAGAAAACTAGGTTCCATTGTAAAGCATTCATTAAAACTGAGTGCAGGGGACTCTCTCAGTCTATTTCTTACTTATAATATATATACAATACAATACAATACAATACAATATTTTATTCCAATTAGGGTCCCTCAAGGGGCAATAACAAATATGCATTCATAATTATATCAACAGCTACAACAATACAGAATGGAGATATATGTTTTTAAACAAGACAATTCTAACTATTTAAATGATATATGTTACAAAAAAATATATAAATAAATAAATAGGCCGTGTTCGGCAGCACGATCCGATGAGAGGCAATGAGTAATGTATAGTTGCAGTGTATCATATGGTTGAAGAATGGACTACATGAATGCGATTACATAGCTGGAGGAGACACCAGGGGACGATGCTTAAGAATTGTGTTTTGATTCTCCCCGTGTCTGATCCAGCAAAGCAAGCGGTTCAAGTAGTAAAACATCATGTGTTTGATGAAAGGATTGTGATTACTTAGCTGGAGGAGACACCAGGGGACGGTGCTTAAGAATCGCATTTCGATTCTCCCCGTGTCTGATCCAGGAAAGCAAGCAGTTCAAGTAATAAACTAAAATGGGAATAAATAGATGTATCGTTTATCTGCAACAGACACCAAGGGACAGTGCTTCAGGAAATGTATTGCATCTACTAAGATTAGCAATGAGCATTCCTCCTCGTGTCTAGTGCAGACAAACAATAATATATTCTAGACATTAATATGTAGATTTTATTAATAAAATTGAAGCAGTGTTATTCAGTTATTTAAATTATCTGCAGTATTTATAAATAAAGTGACACAACTCTTTTAAGACTGATACATCTTCACAGGTCATTAACCAGTAACATTTTTCTCGAGGATTTAATTGTAGAAAATTGTTACACGATTGAGATATTGTTTTGAACAGCTGTTGTCGCTCCTCTCTAAATTTGCTGCAGCAAAGCAGAAAATGAATTTCATCTTCTACCTCTCCCGAGTCGTACTGCTCACACAACCTTTGGTTTGGAGGGATACCCTGGTATCTACCAGTCTCAATATGTAGACGATGTGCTGAGATTCTTAGTTTAGTTAAACATCTCCTATGCTCAAAATTACCGATAACAGATAGATAATTTTCAAACCCAAAATGTACTTTGAATGTGGTGTAAGTGCGAAGCTTCCCTTCTGAGTATTGTTTCATCTGATTTTTCCATAGTTCCAAAAAGCCCTCTTTGATTTGTCTATTGAGGCTGTTTTTTGAAATTTTCTTTCCTTTCAATTGACTAATTGTTGGAAAATTTTGAAGTATACGTTGGAGAGATCCGTACCATGATAATTTGTTTTGATTATATAGTTGTTTTGATTGTTCATAAGCATTTTGTAGTAAAGGGAAATTTTTCTAGATATTCAAATCGGTTCCAATAGTGGAAAATACTTTTTATAATATCGTAATAGAGTGGGAAACGACCAAGTTCTGACAAAACAGCAAAGTTGGTGTTTTTTTTTATGAACACCTAAAATAAATTTACAAAATTTAGTATGTAATTTTTCACCAATGAGATTTGAGTAAATTCTGTCCGGAGATACAATTCCATTTCTAAATCTAGCTGTATTTGAGTTAAAAGTGCCCCATATTTCACAGCCATAAAGTACAATGGGCTTGATTGTGTGATCAAATATATGTATACTAGTTTTTGGTTTTGGGTTTAGTGAGAGAAAATCTTTCTGAAGTTTAAAATATGCTTTCAAACTTTTCTTATAAAGTTCATCCTGAGCATAGGAGAAAGTCCCAGAAGCACTAAAATACACACCTAAGTATTTGCAGTGTTGTACACATTCAAGTTCACATGCTTTGTACTTAAATTTATGACGTAGGTGCCTGCCTGCCTTGTTGAAGACCAATATTTTGGTTTTAGTTGGGTTAACTGTCAAACACCAATCATTACAATAACTATCAAGGATATCAAGTTTTGCTTGGAGGCCTTCTGCAGTAGAAGATAACAGAATTATATCATCTCCATATATAAACAATGTATACTATTTCTTACCTGATATATAATATTGCATTTATTATGCCATGTTATTAATGTTATTTGTTTGTTTGTCACGATCTTATATTAGTTTAAAGACAATAAATATTTGAGCTAAGTTGAGTTGAGTGAAATATTTCCAGATATGCAAACAAGAGTAAATATTTATAATTAATGTATCAATATCGATTGGTCCATTTGTATGAGGAAGGACAGACATCACATTGGCCAAAAGAAAAGGGACAAGCAACGATCTACGGAGGTGAACTCAGGTGGCTCATAGTGGCATTATCCGAATAGTTAAACCTTTTTCTGTCTTAGTCGGAGTATTTTCCTTTCTTTTTTGGAATGAAATGTTAATAAATATGTTTTTGTAAATGTTATTTGATTGACGTTTATTGTTACTGTCACCCACATCAGTGTTTGCTCTTTTTTTAATATTACCTTGTATTAGACAACTTTGAAAACTAATGTCTTTAATACCTTGTACATTCAGTCAAAATAATATCATAACATCGTTCGCCCACATATACGAAGTTTAATCGGTTAATCCGGGGAGCAAATATGACTATGAAAAAATAGACAATGTGTCAAGCTATTTTCGAACTTCCAATATCTAGGTTTGAAATACAATCCTGTTTATTTTATTATAGATAACACTGTTTTAAGCTACAATACATTAAACATTCGATATCTATGTTTACATATGTATATTATTATCACCGGGTAGATATCTCTACTGGTAGACTATTAGTCCCCGGGGGTATCATCCTCCCAGTAGTCGGTGTTTCGGCACTGACATGGTTTCATTAGATATATCTATTATTGAAATGTACAGTTCTAAAAATAATGCACCTTACTTAACAAAAAAAAACACCAACAACTAAGATTCTCCTATCTCATGCACAGGTGACCTTGGCCGATTTTGGGTATCATGCTTAGGGCCTTTGCCTGCTCCCAAAGACTTTAAAATTATATGACCTTTCAAATCTTTTGACTATGAGTTTATATAAGAAACGCGTCATACACACTAAATTTGATATGTACGTTTTATCAAATTAACATGAATATCATCAGTTATCAAAATACGGTCCAAGTACATTCTTTGTCAATACGGTTGTTCCCAATCATTTCCATTCCGTCAACATTTTGTTATTTTCGTCCGCCAGATCACGTGATTTCGATGGACTAATCTGCATTGAACTTCCGATGTCAATATACACAACATAAACTCCAATCGATTTGTGCCGTTTTAACGTTCGATCCTCAACTTAAAAAAAATCTTAACATTTTCTGTTAAAGACAGATATCAATTAAATTATTTTATTTGTATCAAAGACTTCAATGCAGAGACATATAGAATCTAACACCGGGAAGAGTACAAGATAGGAAATCTCCGACACCCGAGGGTAAGATTTCAATCGTTCTCTTTACGAGGCTTGCCGAGTTAGAGAACGATTGTAATCTTACCCAAGGGTGTCGGAGATTTCCCTATCTTGTACTTTTCTCGATGTTTGATTTTATTTCTCACTAAACACCTAATTAATTTTGTTTACATTCCATCGAGCGTTTTCCCGCAATTTATTTTTCCATTGCTGAAGTAAATATTCGATTTATCCATATGCAACCGTATCTCGGCAGTATTTCAAATATATTTCATCATAAAGTACAATGTATTTAATAAATATATTATAAATGTTACTACAACAGAGATAAATACCTGTGAAAAAATATTTGAATTTGGTCAAAGGGAGGTAATTTCTTTCTTTACGTTAGTTACTAACAAGGGAGAGCACTCTATTATTTACTCAAAGTAAACAAACATTGACTGGAAGAGAGCCTGAAAAAAGAATCAAACACCGTGAAAGGTGCACGTTAGCTAGCAGAATATAATACATAAATGAATTTGAAAATACTTATGTAGTAGAATCGTGGTTAATTGTTTATTTTAAAAAGGAAAAGCATGGAAATATTGGGGGGGGCAGTTGACATAAACTGCACAGCATGCATTTGTCGGTAAAACGCACGTGATTTTTTTGTCTTGCACTAGTGCAAGATAAGAAAATCTCACATGGCTAAAAATAGGTACTGGTCGGTCTCAAAAGTGAGAAAATTACTTCTTTAAAATTAAATTTGTTTCTTTCTTTATTTGCAGTTGTCAGCATCAAAGGAAAACGATCTGCCTTTATGTATATATTTCTGATATCACACTGACAGTGAGGTACCGAACACCAGTATTTACTTAGCCGTTTCCTTGGCGTCTCCATATTACAATTACTTATAATCTACCGCATCTACGACTATGATATGCTGACGTTGTCACAGTAATAGCGTAAACACCGGAAATCGTCTGCCAAGGTGTTCAGACGTCAAGACACGAAAAAGACGGAACGTGGTCGGAATTGACATGATTCGAAACAACGTATTGTTTATTATACGGAATCAAAATGTATTCTATCTTTTTTTAAATAAATTCTCTCAGGATTACCATTAGTAACGGAAATATGACTTTATGGCAACAAATGTCACAGGTTGATATGCAAGACGTTATATGTCACTTTACGCATGCGCAAAGTGATTTTAATTATATGATATTACCCAATGGGATTTATTACATGGTGAATATATTTGACAACAACAATTATCATGATTAAGAGACGTTTTTGTGATCTCTGTAACCCTCTCATGACCATTGAAAAAAAACAATAGTTCTCATCAATTGAAAAACAAAATAAAACCATGAACTGATAATATGTATAAACAACATACTTCACTTTTTTTTTTATTACTAAGAGATTATTACACGACATTTTCCATATTGGCCCTCGTATCAGCCCGAGACTCCCATATCAAGCCCGACAGCGAAGGCTGATACCAGGGACCATATGGAAAATTGCATGTCATAATCTATTTATCACATATTTTACATTGACTTTTATATATCTGGTGCACCTAAAGGTATAAAATCATTGAAAAACCTCATTCGCAAAGGCTATTAATTGTCAACTATAGTTGACTCTTTGAGACATGTTTTCTTTGTTAAGAATATAGACAATCTCCTGTTAGAACTACCGGTCGGTAGTAGGAACAATAATATAGACAATCTCCTGTTAGAACTACCGGTCGGTAGTAGGAACAATTAGCAACTAAATCAGTACATTTATATTTCATTCTGCTTTATTACTATTTCATAGTCAATATTGGATTTCAACAATTGATATAATGTTTACGACTAATTAATATCAAAATTGTTATGCGTATCAGTTATGTTTTTTTTTTTTTGTTCTATGAGTAATGGGCTTTAACCAACAAATTCTAGATTCTTAGCTGTTAGTCAGTTAACTACGAGCAGTCACTGACGCTGATATTGCACTGTTCATGTTAATGTTTTCTTTCCTTTTTGTGATAGTGTGTGCTCAATTTGAGTGGGAACGAATATGTGCAGGTTTATTATTGTTTGTCTAACCTGCATTGTATGCATCTATAATATAGCTTTCGATTCACAAAACGTTCATAAACATTCTCTATGGGAACCAATTGTTTCCTCCCATTTTGTGTAGTTCGGCAGTTGTACTCATCCGCTGGAAAGTAGATCCTATTTTTAATAGCTTTTTATTTAAAGAATGTAAAACATTTGAAATATAAATAATGGAAAATATACTATTCTTAACAAATGAAGTTTACATTTGTAACATATTGAAATATGAAATTACACGAATATTCAGGTTTAAAAGTCGTATTGTGTATTTTTTCAAATTATGAAGAACATTTTTTTTTTTCTGTGGGAATATTTTGCTTAATTATAAAATAAGTTTTCAAGATTTCCATCGAGAACAATATCATTAGATGCCCTAAGGAAACCATGTCATGGCATTCCTTATGGTAATTAAAAGGGTGCCTTCAAAGTATCAAGAATGATGTTTCGATTAAAAGGAAAAGTATTTAGATATTAATGAAAATTATCCAAGTCCACATCTGATAAAAATGTAGGTATACAGCAAAAAAGGACAAAAATAGAAAATAAGGATAAGTAAAGGATAAATCCTGATAGATTACAAATATATGTATAAATACGGAAAATATCGAGTAAAGGGACAATCCAGATACAGATCATATACATGGATAAATATAGAGAAAATTGAGTAAAGGGCTCATCCAGATGCAGTACAAATGCAATGGAACCAACAGAGAAAATCGAGTAAAGGGACCATCCAACCATAGTACTAAAACAATACGTAAACAACATAAAAGAGCAAATGTTAAAATTAAAAGGAAAAAAAATACGAAATCGTACAAAAAGGGAGAATTAAATTGATTTCTCCAAAATTGTTAGTATATTCGATCCCTATTAATGAAACTTGTTATAAAGTTACAAGTGTTCAATATTGCGTGGAACAAAGGCTTGAATCTCATGTTAAGACATAAATACCACTTTGCGTTATAGTTCTTAAATCAGTCAATGACATTATATTAACTTTTTTTTTTAAATATTAGTTGCATGATACATAATTATGTGTTTAGTATTAAAATACAAATTCAAACATCAAAAGTCTCCTGTAAAACTCCTTTAGGAATCATATAATATTTACCTAATGATAACGTAATTTTATTGTATTTGCTTAAACATTGTTCTATCATAAACAGAATACAAAATTTAAATAAAATTCCATTTAATATAATGAACTTACATTATTTCTTTTACCGATCAAAGGTGCTTTGAAGTAAGATAATTATTCTTGCAAATTTTTCCTCCAATCGATTTTGAAATACTAGTAATAAAAAGATAAAATAAACTTCAGTGATATTTACTCATGAAATTGGTATGGCTTTTATGGTATCTCAATCATGTAGAACATGATTGAAGACACCCTTGGAAATGGTTAGAACTAAGTTTGTTTTTGCTCTCTTCAGTAAAAGTTGATAATTGTTTTTGACTTTTTGATTTGCAGAATAAAAATAATATTCATGTACGTACATTGTCGATAGATATATATATATATATATATATATATATATATATATATATATATATATTCCTGTGAATGTATAATGAATTCTTCATTATCCTATACAATATATTAAAAATTGCAGGGTTAGATTGCTGTCAAATTATAATATTAAGTATATATGTATCATCTACACACGCTTAGACACATGTCTTATGTCTATCTCTAGATTTTCGTTACGAGACAAAGTAACACTTCGACTATTGAAGCTATATTTTTTACATTGCGGATGTGGTCGAGTGGTCTAGGGCGCTGGACATAAGGCTAAGCGATTGGTGCTGCAGTGTATCAATGGTGTGAGTTCAAATCCCGTCGAGGGAAGAACAAAAATTTGATAGCTCAAAGATTTAATTCTAACACTGTTTGGTTTAATTTTCAGACGTATATAATATTTAGTATTAACCTAGTATCACAAGTAACTTTGAGATCCAGTGGGACAGATATATCGTATGGTTGTTACCTGCTTAGATGTTTGTATAATATACTTTATTTCCTGTGACTGTATAATGAATTCTTCATTATCCTATACAATATATTAAAAATTGCTGAGCTAGATTGAAGTCAAATTATAATATTAAGTATATATGTACCATCTACACACGCTTAGACGCATGTCTTATGTCTATCTCTAGATTTTCCTTACGATACAAGATAACACTTCGACTATTGAAGCTATATTTGTTATATAGCGGATGTGGTCGAGTGGTCTAGGGCGCTGGACATAAGGTTAAGCGATTGGTGCTGCAGTGTATCAATGGTGTGAGCTCAAATCCCGTCGAGGGAAGAACAAAAATTTGACAGCTCAAAGATCTAATTCTAACACTGTTTGGTTTAATTTTCAGACGTATATATATATATATTATCTGCGCTCGCTGCGAAACAGTACAGAAATGATCACCAAAGACTCGCTTGTCTACCTGTTTCTAAAGTGCGTACAAATAAGTTTTATATTTTACGACAATGTACACACCCTTTGACTAAAGAACTAGAATCTCCACAATTCTAATAATCATTATGTGCCAAGGATGACTGTTAACATTTCAGAAGAATCGGTTATAGCTTATGTTCTTCTTCGATTGACGGTTTCTCATTACTCCTTTGGTTATTGTAAAAATAAACATTGTGTCAACAGATGGGACAACAACACACACCATAATATGACCTTAGAAAAAAGACATATCTCAAAAATTAAGTTACAACCACTCAGTTACAGGACTCAGTATGAACCTCTCAGTTACAGGATTTGAGTGGTTTATACCAGTGTCAAATCAAATATTTAATTGACTTATGTTATATTTTTACAATTTGTGACAAATAAACAAAACATGATAGCAAATAACACATACATCAACATAAATTAATCATAGGATATACACCGAAGCTGATAAGGGTCACATCAGTATTTTTGTTGAAAAATTTACTATTGCAAATTACTAATCTAACATGCACTTCTCAAAATTTCACATATATTTGGCTAAAAATGGCAGAAAAGTTATTATATATTACAACAGATTAGTAATTTGCTACAACAAAACAAGACAAAACAAAGCAAAGCAAAACAAAACAAAACAAAAGCGAAGCAACCCCCCAAAGATAAAAAAGGAAATAACCAACGACACCGACAACAACAAAAATCAAAAACAAAACAAATAGCAAAACACTGATTTGGTCCTTTCCTGTGTAGCCTATGTTGTTACTGTGTATATGATGAAATAGTGTAAAATTAGTCCGTGTGTACGACATTTATGTACTTATGTACATTAAGTAAACATAGATAACAATTTGTAACTCCTTCAGTATCCATTAATACACATTTGTATAGAATTTACCTGTCAACAACCAATAAACAATGTAAACAAATAATAATGGTCCCTACTAAGTTGCTGCTACACATCTTGTCAAGTACATGATGGTGAAAAGTCGGTTATCAGTTTTATTATATTAACATCATTCCGATGATAGTGTGAAAGTAGCGCGATAGTAATTAGTAATGGAGAACCTATTAGAAGAAGAGTTTGAAGATACCAAAAGAGGTAATCAGAATCTGTAAATCGAAGTTACATTCAGGTTCACAGTGAATACTGACGGATGATTGGCTGTTGATTGTATAATACATACAATGCAAATATATATGCTTTGATGCACAACCAAATAAAATAAGGTTTGATTTTGTATTTTTTCAATAACTGCTCTTGAAAATGAAAATAAACTTATAGTTCATACAAACTATTCACACTGGTTACGTAGGAAAAAGTGAAAGTACTTCTGTACTAGCTGCAATAATGTAGCTCCTGTGACAAACTTGTGTCTCGGCAGAGCTACAACGCGGTCCCATTCGTCACAATGGAGCAAAACAAAAGTTGTAGTTGAAACATAAAAACTCACTATTTACGCTTCAAACATTTCATTATAGCTATTACTGATGATCCCAGTCCTTGTTAAATCGGTTTAGCTGAGAAATATATGCTTTTCAAAGGTAGCAACAACCTTATTCAAATTTATCGATCGTTTTCCATAACCAGAAACTACGGAAGGCGGAGTTTTTCTAAATATGGTATTTCTTACTACACGCTGATGTAAACAGTCACGCCTCAAACCGCCAAATATGGTATCGACAATCCAAATAATGAGGCCGGAAATGACGAAATTCAAAATGTTCAGAGATGGATTTTTATTTCGTGGGAATTACATTCTAAAATACTGGTAGGTGATAAAAACTTGTTATAATAATGGACAAAAGGAAAGGTTATGTCTTATTATTGATAAATGCAGGCGTCAGAAACTCTGTAAGCGAGCGCAAAAAATCTCGGTGGCTGCTCCATTACGTGTAATGGCATCCCGTTATTACCCTTGCGAGTAAGCGAGCATTTAGGGTTTTATTATTAGAACTACTTCTGTACCATAACTGAATGTATTTAGTGCGCTTATATAAAGGTGATGACAAAACTTAAAAAACCAAAAATGTCACTAATGTCGGATATGGGAAATCAATATTACGGCATTACTTATAAAGGTAGGTGCCAGGGAGAAAGAAGAAACCTTTTCCAATTGTTGTTGGTTTTCGTATTCATATTTAAGCATATTTTTAGTATAATAAAATAATTACATTACTTCCGTTTTTCATTGAAATGTTGCAATATGATTGGTTATAAAGTGGTCACATGATTATAAAAGAGATGTTTCACATCCCAATGAAACTCAAATCCGAACTTGCACGTGCCTCCATGACGACGACAGATATAAACAATCAATGGCGTAGTAATTTCCAACAACAAATAATCTAACACAAATAAAATTCACAACGAAAAATTCAATTATATTAAATTTTGGTGTGATTTAAATATAATTATAAGAATTGCTTGCATTCTTTTGAAGTTTCATTGGGGTATGAAAGCGATGATCGAACTACATTTTCAACATGAAGCGCATCATTGAAAATGTACATCGGTCAACGTTTTCATACCCCAATGAAACTTCAAAAGAATGCATTCAATTCTTAAATAAAAAAAAACAAAAATACTACACTGTTGAAACAGACCCAAAATTACAATAGAAAAATCGTTGCCCCTAACACACATGACCGATCACTGAACTGGCTTGATGCAGGCACTTCAATAAAACGTGGCAGTGTTAAATAGTTTCATGTGCCCAGACATCTCCGAATTATTTTATTTGCACATGTTGAAAAGAAATTAATATAGATCTGTGTTTTATTTCTATTTTATTTACACTAAAATAAAATAGGGTGTTTTAGAATTTTTTAGGAACAGTGTTTTAATTATTTCAAAATCCCTCGGTATTACTGATATATTTGTGAATTCTACACCTGTATTGGTGTTTTTGATTTAATAACAAAAGTATCTTTTGATCTTCAGTTTGATTAGATTTAAGGACAACCCGGTGAAGGCAATATATAATCTAATAAATGAAGATAGTTCAAAACAGAACTGATAAAGATATCTTCTTAAATTCTTTAAAGATCAAACTGTGTCGTCCATTATTTTTAAATATCAAAGCTTAAAATTCCCCGTGATAATCTACATATATACGAACAAATTGACCCATCAACATGTAACCTTTTGTACCTACAAGATTTATTGCTTATAAGGTTTTCAGCGTCATGAATACAGTAACATCTGATTATAGTTAGCAGTTTGCTAGTAGTGGTCGTTGAAAGCCTGTTGCTAAAGGCAAACATTTCCTACCCTAAGAGATTCCTTTTAGCCGGCTTAACTACGCCATATATTTATGCCTGTCCTAAGTCAGGACATGAATTTCGAACGTCATAAGTTATGGTCTCTTTTTATTCTGTGTTCAGTGAGTGAAGTTGAGATGTAGTTGTTCGTTTAATTGATAATGGTGGAATTGTTGACCCCCCCCCCCCCCCCATAAACTATCTATTGACACCTGTAGCAATCAACATTTCTGCCCATTATCCATTATGTCACTTTTTAATCTACATTATGTATATTTTTTGTAAACTTGTTCTCGTATGAATATAACTATACTACTCAATTGACGTCCAACCAACAATTAAGGTTTGATCGCAATTTTTGTTCGGTTCATTCGAAATAACCTCCATCAGGTTGTACACACCGTGTAGCGTAGCGGGTTACGCAAGGGTGTGTACAACCTGATTGAGGTTATTTCGAATGAACCGAATAAATAATTTCGATCAATCCTTATAAATTAATTCAAACTTTTTTTGCTATGATTTTGAAAAATATATTTATTTTTTCAAAATAAGGCAAATAATCGGAAATAAATTTTTAAATAACCCCAAAGGTGCCTCATTTAATGAAAATCACCTGATGACAACGGCACGCGACGCCTTGATAACGTCTATTTTTAGAATCCGTTCATTGACAAATAACCTCAACTTTTTAAACCAATCAAAACACGTATAAAATGACATGTGACTCTAAAATTAATTTATTCAATAATAAAACATGTTTGGTTTAATCACACGTGTAATCCAAGCCTTGTCTTACTCTCGGTATTTAAGGCAGTTTACGCGATCCGATCTTTTGTTGTTGTATTTTTGTTTTTTACATGATAGTATTTGAGAACGCCTATGCTAAAAATTTGGCATATCTATACTGAAGGGCATAGTTTTGATTCCTTAAAATTAGTTCTCTCCTTTGCAGAATATAAAAATATTATCTCTCTTTTCCTATTTTTATAAGAGTTATAAGAGTAGTCTCTCTTTTGCAGATATGTATCTGTCACCATGGTGACTGGCATATTGTTATATTATATAAAATGCTTTATTTTTAGAAATGTTTTATTTCTCCTTTCTCAATGACAAAGTAAGACTGTATTACTTTTTGTTTCAAAGTTATTTAGGGGACGATCATGATTATGAGAGAGAATTTGAATGAATTTGAATTTTGGTGTTTAACGCCACTTTCAGCAATATTTCAGCTATATCAAGGCGACCAGTTTTAGTGGTGGAAGAAGCCGGAGTACCCGGAGAGAACCACCGACCATGGGCAATCAACTGTTAAACTTTATAATTTGCGGCTGCGAGTCGAGTGCACCTTTTTTGTAATTTACAAAGCCGGGCGCGAACCCACGCCGTTTTGGTGATAGGCTTGTATGAATTGTTAGGTAATCCAACTACCTAACTCACTGAGCCACACCTGAGTGAGAGAGTGTTGGCAAGTTAGAAAGTGTTAATTTCGAAGACTATCAAGGACAAGGAATTCATTTCATGATACTGAAAGTTATATTATTTTTTTATTTACAATCTGTTAAAACTGTGAAGCCATCTTGAAGCAGGGTAAATGCACTTGACAAATGTCATGTCAAAGGTCAAAGAGAATAGAGTAGTGTTTCACGCTGCATTGCACCATACTCTAAAAGCAATAATCATGCAATGTGGTAAAATTGTAAGAGGTAATGCATATTTATAGTGGCTATGAAGTATGAAGATGTATTTGTCATAAAGGATCATTTATATTTATGTCTACCATTAGTTTGCATACAAACACATGTTCTGTATCATAAAACGATATTAAATAATAGCGATTCTTAATTATATATGACATAAGCAGGCATCTATTGTACCTGTGATCTAATTAATGTTTGTAAATGGACACGGGAATTAAATTAAGCAAAGTAAACATGCAGCGATTGACGTGTGAAAAATAATGACGTATATTCGTGTTTGTCAATGTAATGCATATACAATTGGTAGAGAACGACCATTGTCTTTTTTGGAGGGAATGAGGGGGTAGATCAAAAAAAATAAATTGACCTGATAGTTGTAATAAATAAATAATCTGGCCCTTCAGAATTTGTGGTGACGTTTAAAGAAAAATATTTTTGTTTTTGGAGGGTGAAAACAATTATTAGCTCTGGGGAAAAGACAGCACGGGAGGAAATAACTCCACCCCACACACCCCGGAATATGGTCGGTCCCGTATATAAAACGTTGAAGTAGTCTAACAGCATCATAGAAATCAAACCGTTGATATTATCAAAGCAGAAGCAGATGCACAGACACAAAATTAATACAACCAGATAGACGACACTTGTACACAGACATATAAAAAACAGTCATGACCAGAGCCAGACCCCTCTTCTTCACTAGTGGACTGCTATCCTACTCAACAGACAAATGCAGACCTGCGTGAACGGCATCCAACATCGATTGAATAACGACAAGAGCGAAAAGCAAAAAGAAACCAGACTGAGCACTAGTCTCAAGAATGACCATTAGTCCGTCCAGACTGAGCACTAGTCTCCAAGAATGACCATTAGTCCGTCCAGACTGAGCACTAATCTCCAAGAATGACCATTAGTCCGTCCGCAATACATAGAGATTGTAGCCGAACCACCAAGCAACATTTTACTAATTTTCAATGTCTCATAGTAAAAGACCAGCTTACTGAAATACATTTTATATTCTAAATATCTGAAGTAAATATACGGTGGGATGCTTTTTACAGATTTTTAATGCTTTCTAGAAATGGACCAGATCCCTCCCTGAGCTATTTCTTTAATTCTAGTTATCTGAGGTAAATGTACTGTTTGATGCATCTTACTGCTTTGCATTGCCTGATTACATATTGAATTCTATTATTAGTGCTAACTAACTAAATAATACAATATAGAAGCTCATAATAATTACCATATATTGAATTCTAAAATGTTAGATAGATTTTTTAAATAACATATAAAATTTGCATGGATGATAGGAAAGAATATATATTTCCATTGTACTTTTCATGAAAGGGGATACATTTGCCAGAAATAAAGAGAAGTAACTCATATAAAACATGAAAAATATATGATTCAAGAATCAAATCGGAAATATGCAAATTAATGGTCTATTGAAATTAACTAAAACACCAATCTCTAGAACTGTAGAAAGAAATACGTTAACCATTATAGAACGGAAGAAATTTGCTGCTTCAATGCGAAAATCTGAATCTTACAAACTTTAAGTTATTTAAAAATGAAACAATTTTTACCTAGGAAAGTACAGTGGTTATATTGTCAAACGTCATTTTGTTCTAGCAGCCGATAGTAAAGTTGAAAGGTCAATAATATCATTATAAGTAGATATAATCGATCATATAATCGGCTGATTATTAGAAATAGCGCCAATAGAAAACTCTGTGTATATTTGAATTAAATTAAAAGTTGATGGTCACAGAAGACTTAGTTGTTGTATGACATTTACAATAAAATTGTTCCAGACTATCGTTGTGATTTAATGCCCCTTCCGGTTTGTAGTGTTTCACAATATGATTTACGAAATAGTAATAATTATGTTGTCGATTAGAAATAACCAAAAAGTCATTCTTCCTCTTTACTACACGGGACTGAGACAATATAAATCTGGAAATTATGGTAACGTTAACATATTTAAAAGACAAATTAAAATATTACTTCAGAAGGTACGTGTTTATTTCGGTTGTGGTGATAGAAAATTTAATATTATTCATAATAGACTTTAAAACTATGTGCAGCTCGCTAAATGCAAATTTGCATCTTGTCAAATTAAAGCCTAGTCCTGCATATATCTGTCATCATGTTTTTGAAGACAGTACATAAACATTTTTTCTTTGAATGTCCTCTTTCCAATGAAAATAGATAAATTTTGTTTAACAAACTAGAGAATTACGTACTCACAATAGAATTAATATTTATTAATTAGTTAGTAATGAAGGTCTTACTCGTGAACAAAACATATAAATTTTCTTTCCTGTTTATTCCTGTATAAAAAGCACACAGCCCGTTAACTAATGTAACTAGCATACTCATTCCAGTCCATGTTGGTTTTTATTTTTGTTTTGCTTTGTCTTAATTTGTTTGTTTTTAGAAAATTTAATATTATTCATAATAGACTTTAAAACTATGTGCAGCTCGCTAAATGCAAATTTGCATCTTGTCAAATTAAAGCCTAGTCCTGCATATATCTGTCATCATGTTTTTGAAGACAGTACATAAACATTTTTTCTTTGAATGTCCTCTTTCCAATGAAAATAGATAAATTTTGTTTAACAAACTAGAGAATTACGTACTCACAATAGAATTAATATTTATTAATTAGTTAGTAATGAAGGTCTTACTCGTGAACAAAACATATAAATTTTCTTTCCTGTTTATTCCTGTATAAAAAGCACACAGCCCGTTAACTAATGTAACTAGCATACTCATTCCAGTCCATGTTGGTTTTTATTTTTGTTTTGCTTTGTCTTAATTTGTTTGTTTTTATTCAACCCCCCCCCCCTCCCCCTGTTTGAAAACTCTCTTCTTCATATTCCTCCATTTTGAAGTTTTACACATTTTATTATACCTTACTTTTCTATACATTTTCTTTATTATTATCGTCTTAATATATAATTTTGTAAAGTTTATTTGTATAGATATCGTCATTATGTGTAATCGTCTTTTGTTTATATTTTTGTACAAGGAAAATGACTTCACTAATGATGTAATAGCGTGTGTTAATCCAATTTGTTACTTTTTATGCAAATAAAATATGCTTAAAATAAACTAACGGAACTAATGAAAGACGGGAGAGACCATTTCGCGTTTTCTCCTTTTAATTTTTTACAAAGCAGAAATCCGCTTCTACACAGAACAGAAAACACAACACTTTAAATGCTAATTAAAATATTAATTTAGTTACAAACCCGGTGATAAGTCATGAATGATGAAAGTATCGGGAAGTGTTTACGACAGGTATCTTTGTTATAAGATATTAGGCATTACAATTGGTATGCAATGTATTTCTTGGAAAATCGTTACCAATATGGATATATTAACAAATTTAACTTATTTTTATTTTATTTCCTTTTATGTCATTATCAATTCAAATTGTGTTCAGCATTTTTACTAACAACAAACAATTCAGAAAAACGTAGATATCTAACTTAGTGTGCATCACGCTTTCCTTTAGTAACCTTCATTAACACCTGAATGTCAAAACATTGGATAACCTTCATTAACACCTGAATGTCAATACATTGGATAACCTTCATTAACACCTGAATGTCAAAACATTGGATAACCTTCATTAACACCTGAATGTCAAAACATTGGATAACCTTCATTAACACCTGAATGTCAAAACATTGGATAACCTTCATTAACACCTGAATGTCAAAACATTGGATAACCTTCATTAACACCTGAATGTCAAAACATTGGATAACCTTCATTAACACCTGAATGTCAAAACATTGGATAACCTTCATTAACACCTGAATGTCAAAACATTGGATAACCTTCATTAACACCTGCATGTCAAAACATTGGATAACCTTCATTAACACCTGAATGTCAAAACATTGGATAACCTTCATTAACACCTGAATGTCAAAACATTGGATAACCTTCATTAACACCTGAATGTCAAAACATTGGATAACCTTCATTAACACCTGAATGTCAAAACATTGGATAACCTTCATTAACACCTGAATGTCAAAACATTGGATAACCTTCATTAACACCTGAATGTCAAAACATTGGATAACCTTCATTAACACCTGAATGTCAAAACATTGAATAACCATTAATCGTCAAATATTTGGGAGCAAGAAAAAAACCAAAGGGTCTAAACAGAATATCGAAAATAGACTAAGATCACAAATGAGGATAAAGGGTATATTGAAATATTTCATATGTTTACAGTCTAGTCCATTTTCGAAAGACATAATAGAATGATTTAGAATGGTCATTTTTTTTATATATGTCTTGAGATACAGTGACGAAAAGCAACATCAACAAAAACAAAACCAAAAACACAAAAAGATACCATCCAGGTTATGTTCAGGATTTTGAAATATTTATATATTCTAAACATCTATCACAGAACTAAAAACAAAAACACATTCATCAAAACATAGATTTTCCTACTACAATAGATCCGGTTTCTCGATGATTATCAGATACGTATGTCAGTTAACAGGGAGAAACGTTCATTCATCGGAAACTCAGATAAAAATACTAATAAATCGTTGTTAAATGTTGAACATAACTCATACACAAAAGTGTGTTAAATACAACCATTAACATGCAATGAAACGTGGATATCTAATTTAGTGCGCATGACACGTTTCTGTAATAACCTTCATTAGGTACAATTAAAGTAAAAAAAATTGAAGGCCAAATAACTTAAAGATCTTTTTGAGCATGTAAGCTAATGGGCTTAAACAAAGGATAGCCAAAATCTGCTGATAAAGTTAACTATGACTGAGAAAGGAGAACCTTGCATTAATAGTAATTGAATATTACTTAGGAACTGAAAATCTCAAAAATAAATATTTCTAATAAACAAGATTAGGGCGGAAGCAGCATTGACTACTAGGCCGTTGATACTATTGGAGATTAATATATTAGATGTTAAAGATTGAAGATATAATGAATATACCATGGCTGTCGGAACGAGGGGTGCGATCGCATTCCCTTTCCACAAAGAACCGGTTCGAAACTCAATTATCCAATAAACACAATGTGCCTTATCTAATAATGATTCATTGCAAATGCGACTTTGAGCTTTTGACACAGCAAGAATAGTACTTTTGACACAACAAGAATAGTACTTTTGACACAACAAGAATAGTACTTTTGACACAACAAGAATAGTACTTTTGACACAACAAGAATAGTACTTTTGACACAATAAGAATAGTACTTTTGACACAACAAGAATAGTACTTTTGACACAACAAGAATAGGACTTTTGACACAACAAGAATAGTACTTTTGAAACAACAAGAATAGTACTTTTGACACAACAAGAATAGTATTTTTGACACAACAAGAATAGTATTTTTGACACAACAAGAATAGGACTTTTGACACAACAAGAATAGTACTTTTGACACAACAAGAATAGTATTTTTGACACAACAAGAATAGTACTTTTGACACAACAAAAATAGGACTTTTGACACAACAAGAATAGGACTTTTGACACAACAAGAATAGTACTTTTGACACAACAAGAATAGTACTTTTGACACAACAAGAATAGTATTTTTGACACAACAAGAATAGTACTTTTGACACAACAAGAATAGGACTTTTGACACAACAAGAATAGGACTTTTGACACAACAAGAATAGTACTTTTGATACAACAAGAATAGTACTTTTGACACAACAAGAATAGTACTTTTGACACAACAAGAATAGGACTTTTGACACAACAAGAATAGTACTTTTGACACAACAAGAATAGGACTTTTGATTCAACAAGAATAGGACTTTTGACACAACAAGAATAGGACTTTTGACACAACAAGAATAGTACTTTTGACACAACAAGAATAGTACTTTTGACACAACAAGAATAGTACTTTTGGCACAACAAGAATAGTACTTTTGACACAACAAGAATAGGACTTTTGACACAACAAGAATAGGACTTTTGACACAACAAGAATAGTACTTTTGACACAACAAGAATAGTACTTTTGACACAACAAGAATAGGACTTTTGACACAACAAGAATAGGACTTTTGACACAACAAGAATAGTATTTTTGACACAACAAGAATAGTACTTTTGACACAACAAGAATAGTACTTTTGGCACAACAAGAATAGTACTTTTGACACAACAAGAATAGAACTTTTGACACAACAAGAATAGTACTTTTGACACAACAAGAATAGTACTTTTGACACAACAAGAATAGTACTTTTGGCACAACAAGAATAGTACTTTTGACACAACAAGAATAGTACTTTTGGCACAACAAGAATAGTACTTTTGACACAACAAGAATAGGACTTTTGACACAACAAGAATAGTACTTTTGGCACAACAAGAATAGTACTTTTGACACAACAAGAATAGTACTTTTGGCACAACAAGAATAGTACTTTTGACACAACAAGAATAGAACTTTTGACACAACAAGAATAGTACTTTTGACACAACAAGAATAGTACTTTTGACACAACAAGAATAGTACTTTTGGCACAACAAGAATAGTACTTTTGACACAACAAGAATAGGACTTTTGACACAACAAGAATATGACTTTTGACACAACAAGAATAGTACTTTTGACACAACAAGAATAGTACTTTTGACACAACAAGAATAGGACTTTTGACACAACAAGAATAGGACTTTTGACACAACAAGAAGAGTATTTTTGACACAACAAGAATAGTACTTTTGACACAACAAGAATAGTACTTTTGATACAACAAGAATAGGACTTTTGGCACAACAAGAATAGTACTTTTGATACAACAAGAATAGTACTTTTGACACAACAAGAATAGTACTTTTGGCACAACAAGAATAGTACTTTTGACACAACAAGAATAGGATTTTTGACACAACAAGAATAGTACTTTTGACACAACAAGAATAGTACTTTTGACACAACAAGAATAGTATTTTTGACACAACAAGAATAGTACTTTTGACACAACAAGAATAGGACTTTTGACACAACAAGAATAGTACTTTTGACACAACAAGAATAGGACTTTTGATTCAACAAGAATAGGACTTTTGACACAACAAGAATAGGACTTTTGACACAACAAGAATAGTACTTTTGACACAACAAGAATAGTACTTTTGACACAACAAGAATAGTACTTTTGGCACAACAAGAATAGTACTTTTGACACAACAAGAATAGGACTTTTGACACAACAAGAATAGGACTTTTGACACAACAAGAATAGTACTTTTGACACAACAAGAATAGTACTTTTGACACAACAAGAATAGGACTTTTGACACAACAAGAATAGGACTTTTGACACAACAAGAATAGTACTTTTGACACAACAATAATAGTATTTTTGACACAACAAGAATAGTACTTTTGGCACAACAAGAATAGTACTTTTGACACAACAAGAATAGGATTTTTGACACAACAAGAATAGTACTTTTGACACAACAAGAATAGTACTTTTGACACAACAAGAATAGTATTTTTGACACAACAAGAATAGTACTTTTGACACAACAAGAATAGGACTTTTGACACAACAAGAATAGTACTTTTGACACAACAAGAATAGGACTTTTGACACAACAAGAATAGGACTTTTGAAACAACAAGAATAGTACTTTTGACACAACAAGAATAGTATTTTTGACACAACAAGAATAGTACTTTTGGCACAACAAGAATAGTACTTTTGACACAACAAGAATAGGATTTTTGACACAACAAGAATAGGACTTTTGACACAACAAGAATAGTACTTTTGACACAACAAGAATAGGACTTTTGACACAACAAGAATAGGACTTTTGACACAACAAGAATAGTACTTTTGACACAACAAGCATAGGACTTTTGATACAACAAGAATAGTACTTTTGACACAAGAATAGTACTTTTGACACAACAAGAATAGTACTTTTGACACAACAAGAATAGTACTTTTGACACAACAAGAATAGTACTTTTGGCACAACAAGAATAGTACTTTTGACACAACAAGAATAGGACTTTTGACACAACAAGAATAGGACTTTTGACACAACAAGAATAGTACTTTTGACACAACAAGAATAGTACTTTTGACACAACAAGAATAGGACTTTTGACACAACAAGAATAGGACTTTTGACACAACAAGAATAGTATTTTTGACACAACAAGAATAGTACTTTTGACACAACAAGAATAGTACTTTTGACACAACAAGAATAGGACTGTTGACACAACAAGAATAGTACTTTTGACACAACAAGAATAGTACTTTTGACACAACAAGAATAGTACTTTCAGAGTTTCAGCCACCTGCACTGTTTCTTGATAGCCCTTTTCGGAAACCGTTTCTGGAATTAAGAGTTTGATTATAATTTTATAATTTCGTAAGAGTTATTTCCCTTTCGCACATGATTCTAACTTAGAATGAAACACAACCGTGGTACAAGTAACATGCAAAATACCTAGAATACCTAGACTACTTTTTTTTTCTGGTCACAAACATGTATGAATGTTTATTTGACAATAACATTATTATTATTATTAAAAATCACATATTTTGGAATTTCCTGAGTCCAACTAGCAAGGCGATACAATTGTAAGGACAAAGATTTCATGAAAGATGAATTCCTTAATGCAACTATCTCTGAACACATTTAAAGCTGTAGAAGAATCAAGGAAAAGAGACTTCATCAATTTAGTTGTTCAAATTAAAGAATTGAAGATAATAGTTACTCATTCATTGATTTATGAATTAATATCAAAACTGAGGTCAGAATCAACAAGATCCCACGAAAATCTTCCCATTTTTCAAAACATTTCTTCACGACTGGGAGAGGGAATCCCCTACCTCACCCTCCCCCGCACCCCCCCCCCCCCCCATTCCAGAAACCTGCAGACGGTCCTGTATACACCAATATCCGATAGATAAGCAAGTTAAAAATATACGACTTAATGTGGAAAAACGCATATTTTCGTCTATAAATAACGTTATTACTTTTTTACATTATTATTTTTGAATTATCAACGTATTTCACATAACATTACTAGATAAGAAGTTTATCTAATACTTTATATGTCATATTACATTACTAGGTAAGTTTATCTAATACTTTGTATGTTATATTACATTACTTGGTAAGTTTATCTAATACTTTATGTCATATTACATTACTAGGTAAGTTTATCTAATACTGTGTATGTCATATTACATTACTTGGTAAATTTATCTAATACTGTGTATGTCATATTACATTATTAGGTAAGTTTATCTAATACTCTATGTCATATTACATTACTTGGTAAGTTTATATAATACTTTATATGCCATATTACATTACTTGGTAAGTTTATCTAATACTTTATATCTCATATTACATTACTTGGTAAGTTTATCTAATACTTTATAGGTCATATTACATTACTTGGTAAGTTCATCTACTACTTTGTATGTCATATTACATTACTTTGTAAGTTTATCTAATACTTTATATGTCATATTACATTACTTGATAAATTTATCTGATACTTTGTATGTCATATTACATTACTTGGTAAGTTTATCTAATACGTTGTGTGTCATATTACATTACTTGGTAAGTTTATCTAATACTTTATATGTCATATTACATTACTTGGTAAGTTTATCTAATACGCTATATGTCATATTACATTAGTTGGTAAGTTTATCTAATACTGTGTATGTCATATTACATTACTTGATAAGTTTTTTTAATACTGTGCATGTCATATTACATTACTAGGTAAGTTTATCTAATGTTTTATGTCACATTAAATTACTTGGTTAGTTTATCTAATACTTTATATGTCATATTACATTACTTGATAAGTTTATCTAATACTGTGTATGTCATATTACATTACTTGGTAAGTTTATCTAATACTTTGTATGTTATATTAAATTTCTCGGTAAGTTTATCTAATACTTTATATGTCATATTACATTACTTGGTAAGTTTATCTAATACTTTATATGTCATATTACATTACTTGGTAAGTTTATCTAATACGCAATATGTCATATTATATTAGTTGGTAAGTTTATCTAATACTGTGTATGTCATATTACATTACTTGGTAAGTTTATCTAATACTGTGTATGTCATATTACATTACTAGGTAACTTTATCTAATACTTTATGTCATATTACATTACTTGGTAAGTTTATCTAATACTTTATATGTCATATTACATTACTTGATAAGTTTATCTAATACTGTGTATGTCATATTACACTACTTGGTAAGTATATCTAATATTGTGTATGTCATATTACATTACTAGGTAAGTTTATCTAATACTTTATGTCATATTTCATTACTTGGTAAGTTTATCTAATACTTTATATGTCATATTACATTACTTGATAAGTTTATCTAATACTTTATATGTCATATTACAATACTTGATAAGTTTCTCTAATACTTTGTATGTCATATTACATTACTTGGTAAGTTTATCTAATACTTTGTATGTTATATTACATTACTTGGTTTGTTTATCTAATACTTTGTATGTCATATTACATTACTTGGTCAGTTTATCTAATACTGTGTATGTCATATTACATTACTTGGTAAGTTTATCTAATACTTTATATGTCATATTACATTACTTGGTAAGTTTATCTAATACTTTATATGTCATATTACATTACTTGGTAAGTTTATCTAATACTTTATATGTCATATTACATTACTTGGTAAGTTTATCTAATATTTTATATGTCATATTACATTACTTGGTCAGTTTATCTAATACTGTGTATGTCATATTACATTACTAGGTAAGTTTATCTAATACTATAAATGCCATATTACATTACTTGATAAGTTTATCTAATACTTTGTATGTCATATTACATTACTTGATAATTTTATCTAATTCTTTGTATGTCATATTACATTACTTGGTAAGCTTATCTAAACTTTATATGTCATATTACATTACTTGGTAAGTTTATCTAATACGTTATATGTCATATTACATTACTTGATACGTTTATCTAATACTGTGTATGTCATATTACATTACTTGGCAAGTTTATCTAATACTGTGTATGTCATATTACATTACTAGGTAAGTGTATCTAATACTTTATATCTCATATTACATTACTTGATAAGTTTATCTAATACTTTGTATGTCATATTACATTACTTGATAAATTTATCTAATACTTTGTATGTCATATTACATTACTTGATAAGCTTATCTAATACTGTGTATGTCATATTACATTACTTGGTAAGTTTATCTAATACTGTGTATGTCATATTACATTACTTGGGAAGTTTATCTAGGTAAGTTTATCTAATACTTTATGTCATATTACATTACTTGGTAAGTTTATCTAATACTTTATATGTCATATTACATTACTTGATAAGTTTATCTAATACTTTGTATGTCATATTACATTACTTGGTAAATTTATCTAAAACTTTGTATGTTATATTACATTACTTGGTAAATTTATCTAATACTTTATATGTCATATTACATTACTTGGTCAGTTTATCTAATACTTTATATGTCATATTACATTACTTGGTCAGTTTATCTAATACTGTGTATGTCATATTACATTACTTGGTAAGTTTATCTAATACTTTATATGTCATATTACATTACTTGGTAAGTTTATCTAATACTTTATATGTCATATTACATTACTTGGTAAGTTTATCTAATACTTTATATGTCATATTACATTACTTGGTAAGTTTATCTAATATTTTATATGTCATATTATATTACTTGGTCAGTTTATCTAATACTGTGTATGTCATATTACATTACTAGGTAAGTTTATCTAATACTATAAATGCCATATTACATTACTTGATAAGTTTATCTAATACTTTGTATGTCATATTACATTAATTGATAATTTTATCTAATTCTTTGTATGTCATATTACATTACTTGGTAAGCTTATCTAAACTTTATATGTCATATTACATTACTTGGTAAGTTTATCTAATACGTTATATGTCATATTACATTACTTGATACGTTTATCTAATACTGTGTATGTCATATTACATTACTTGGCAAGTTTATCTAATACTTTATGTCATATTACATTACTTGGTAATTTTTTGTAATACTTTATATCTCATATTACATTACTTGATAAGTTTATCTAATACTTTGTATGTCATATTACATTACTTGATAAATTTATCTAATACTTTGTATGTCATATTACATTACTTGATAAGCTTATCTAATACTGTGTATGTCATATTACATTACTTGGTAAGTTTATCTAATACTGTGTATGTCATATTACATTACTTGGGAAGTTTATCTAGGTAAGTTTATCTAATACTTTATGTCATATTACATTACTTGGTAAGTTTATCTAATACTTTATATGTCATATTACATTACTTGATAAGTTTATCTAATACTTTGTATGTCATATTACATTACTTGGTAAATTTATCTAAAACTTTGTATGTTATATTACATTACTTGGTAAATTTATCTAATACTTTATATGTCATATTACATTACTTGGTAAGTTTATCTAATACTTTATATGTCATATTACATTACTTGGTAAGTTTATCTAATACTGTGTATGTCATATTACATTACTATGTAAGTTTATCTAATACTGTATATGTCATATTACATTACTTGGTAAGTTTATCTAATACTGTGTATGTCATATTACATTACTTAGTAAGTTTATCTAATACTTTATATGTCATATTACATTACTTGGTAAGTTTATGTAATGCTTTGTATGTTATATTACATTACTTGGTCAGTTTATCTAATACTTTATATGTCATATTATATTACTTGGTAAGTTTATCTAATACTGTTAATGCCATATTACATTACTTGGTAAGTTTATCTAATACTGTGTATGTCATATTACATTACTAGGTAAGTTTATCTAATACTATAAATGCCATATTATATTACTTGATAAGTTTATCTAATACTTTGTATGTCATATTACATTACTTGATAATTTTATCTAATTCTTTGTATGTCATATTACATTACTTGGTAAGATTATCTAAACTTTATATGTCATATTACATTACTTGGTAAGTTTATCTAATACGCTATATGTCATATTACATTACTTGATACGTTTATCTAATACTGTGTATGTCATATTACATTACTTGGCAAGTTTATCTAATACTGTGTATGTCATATTACATTACTAGGTAAGTGTATCTAATACTTTATGTCATATTACATTACTTGGTAAGTTTTTCTAATACTTTATATCTCATACTACATTACTTGATAAGTTTATCTAATACTTTGTATGTCATATTACATTACTTGATAAATTTATCTAATACTTTGTATGTCATATTACATTACTTGGTAAGTTTATATAATACTTTATATGTCATATTACATTACTTGGTAAGTTTATCTAATACTGTATATGTCATATTACATTACTTGGTAAATTTATCTAATACTTTATATGTCATATTAGATTACTAGATAAGTTTATCTAATACTGTGTATGTCATATTACATTACTTGGTTAGTTTATCTAATACTGTATATGTCATATAACATTACTTGGTAAGTTTATCTAATACTGTGTATGTCATATTACATTACTTGGTAAGTTTATCTAATACTCTATGTCATATTGCATTACTTGGTAAGTTTGTCTAATACTTTGTGTATCGTATTACATTACGTGGTAAGTTTATCTAATACTTTATATGTCATATTACATTACTTGGTAAGTTTATCTAATACTTTATATGTCATATTACATTACTAGGTAAGTTTATCTAATACTTTGTATTTAATATTACATTACTTGGTAAGTTTATCTAATACTTTATATGTCATATTACATTACTTGATAATTTTATCTAATACTTTGTATGTCATATTACATTACTTGGTAAGTTTGTCTAATACTTTGTATGTCATATTACATTACTTGATAAGTTTATCTAATACTTTGTATGTCATATTACATTACTTGGTAAGTTTATCTAATACTTTGTATGTCATATTACATTACTTGGTAAGTTTATCTAACACTTTATATGTTACATTACATTACTTAGTAAGTTTATCTAATACTGTGTATGTCATATTACATTACTTGGTTAGTTTATCTAATACTGTATATGTCATATAACATTACTTGGTAAGTTTATCTAATACTGTGTATGTCATATTACATTACTTGGTAAGTTTATCTAATACTTTATGTCATATTGCATTACTTGGTAAGTTTGTCTAATACTTTGTGTATCGTATTACATTACGTGGTAAGTTTATCTAATACTTTATATGTCATATTACATTACTTGGTAAGTTTATCTAATACTTTATATGTCATATTACATTACTAGGTAAGTTTATCTAATACTTTGTATTTAATATTACATTACTTGGTAAGTTTATCTAATACTTTATATGTCATATTACATTACTTGATAATTTTATCTAATACTTTGTATGTCATATTACATTACTTGGTAAGTTTGTCTAATACTTTGTATGTCATATTACATTACTTGATAAGTTTATCTAATACTTTGTATGTCATATTACATTACTTGGTAAGTTTATCTAATACTTTGTATGTCATATTACATTACTTGGTAAGTTTATCTAACACTTTATATGTTACATTACATTACTAAGTAAGTTTATCTAATACTGTGTATGTCATATTACATTACTTGGTAAGTTTATCTAATACTGTGTATGTCATATTACATTACTTGGGAAGTTTATCTAGGTAAGTTTATCTAATACTTTATGTCATATTACATTACTTGGTAAGTTTATCTAATACTTTATATGTCATATTACATTACTTGGTAAGTTTATCTAATACTTTATATGTCATATTACATTACTTGGTAAGTTTATCTAATACTGTGTATGTCATATTACATTACTATGTAAGTTTATCTAATACTGTATATGTCATATTACATTACTTGGTAAGTTTATCTAATACTGTGTATGTCATATTACATTACTTAGTAAGTTTATCTAATACTTTATATGTCATATTACATTACTTGGTAAGTTTATGTAATGCTTTGTATGTTATATTACATTACTTGGTCAGTTTATCTAATACTTTATATGTCATATTATATTACTTGGTAAGTTTATCTAATACTGTTAATGCCATATTACATTACTTGGTAAGTTTATCTAATACTGTGTATGTCATATTACATTACTAGGTAAGTTTATCTAATACTATAAATGCCATATTACATTACTTGATAAGTTTATCTAATACTTTGTATGTCATATTACATTACTTGAAAATTTTATCTAATTCTTTGTATGTCATATTACATTACTTGGTAAGATTATCTAAACTTTATATGTCATATTACATTACTTGGTAAGTTTATCTAATACTGTGTATGTCATATTACATTACTTGGCAAGTTTATCTAATACTGTGTATGTCATATTACATTACTAGGTAAGTGTATCTAATACTTTATGTCATATTACATTACTTGGTAAGTTTTTCTAATACTTTATATCTCATACTACATTACTTGATAAGTTTATCTAATACTTTGTATGTCATATTACATTACTTGATAAATTTATCTAATACTTTGTATGTCATATTACATTACTTGGTAAGTTTATATAATACTTTATATGTCATATTACATTACTTGGTAAGTTTATCTAATACTGTATATGTCATATTACATTACTTGGTAAATTTATCTAATACTTTATATGTCATATTAGATTACTAGATAAGTTTATCTAATACTGTGTATGTCATATTACATTACTTGGTTAGTTTATCTAATACTGTATATGTCATATAACATTACTTGGTAAGTTTATCTAATACTGTGTATGTCATATTACATTACTTGGTAAGTTTATCTAATACTCTATGTCATATTGCATTACTTGGTAAGTTTGTCTAATACTTTGTGTATCGTATTACATTACGTGGTAAGTTTATCTAATACTTTATATGTCATATTACATTACTTGGTAAGTTTATCTAATACTTTATATGTCATATTACATTACTAGGTAAGTTTATCTAATACTTTGTATTTAATATTACATTACTTGGTAAGTTTATCTAATACTTTATATGTCATATTACATTACTTGATAATTTTATCTAATACTTTGTATGTCATATTACATTACTTGGTAAGTTTGTCTAATACTTTGTATGTCATATTACATTACTTGATAAGTTTATCTAATACTTTGTATGTCATATTACATTACTTGGTAAGTTTATCTAATACTTTGTATGTCATATTACATTACTTGGTAAGTTTATCTAACACTTTATATGTTACATTACATTACTTAGTAAGTTTATCTAATACTGTGTATGTCATATTACATTACTTGGTTAGTTTATCTAATACTGTATATGTCATATAACATTACTTGGTAAGTTTATCTAATACTGTGTATGTCATATTACATTACTTGGTAAGTTTATCTAATACTTTATGTCATATTGCATTACTTGGTAAGTTTGTCTAATACTTTGTGTATCGTATTACATTACGTGGTAATTTTATCTAATACTTTATATGTCATATTACATTACTTGGTAAGTTTATCTAATACTTTATATGTCATATTACATTACTAGGTAAGTTTATCTAATACTTTGTATTTAATATTACATTACTTGGTAAGTTTATCTAATACTTTATATGTTATATTACATTACTTGATAATTTTATCTAATACTTTGTATGTCATATTACATTACTTGGTAAGTTTGTCTAATACTTTGTATGTCATATTACATTACTTGATAAGTTTATCTAATACTTTGTATGTTATATTACATTACTTGGTAAGTTTATCTAATACTGTGTATGTCATATTACATTACTTGGTAAGTTTATCTAACACTTTATATGTTACATTACATTACTAAGTAAGTTTATCTAATACTGTGTATGTCATATTACATTACTTGGTAAGTTTATCTAATACTGTGTATGTCATATTACATTACTTGGGAAATTTATCTAGGTAAGTTTATCTAATACTTTATGTCATATTACATTACTTGGTAAGTTTATCTAATACTTTATATGTCATATTACATTACTTGGTAAGTTTATCTAATACTTTATATGTCATATTACATTACTTGGTAAGTTTATCTAATACTGTGTATGTCATATTACATTACTATGTAAGTTTATCTAATACTGTATATGTCATATTACATTACTTGGTAAGTTTATCTAATACTGTGTATGTCATATTACATTACTTAGTAAGTTTATCTAATACTTTATATGTCATATTACATTACTTGGTAATGTTATATTATATTTGTATGTTATATTACATTACTTGGTCAGTTTATCTAATACTTTATATGTCATATTATATTACTTGGTAAGTTTATCTAATACTGTTAATGCCATATTACATTACTTGGTAAGTTTATCTAATACTGTGTATGTCATATTACATTACTAGGTAAGTTTATCTAATACTATAAATGCCATATTACATTACTTGATAAGTTTATCTAATACTTTGTATGTCATATTACATTACTTGATAATTTTATCTAATTCTTTGTATGTCATATTACATTACTTGGTAAGTTTATCTAATACTTTGTATGTTATATTACATTACTTGGTAAGTTTATCTAATACTGTGTATGTCATATTACATTACTATGTAAGTTTATCTAATACTGTATATGTCATATTACATTACTTGGTAAGTTTATCTAATACTGTGTATGTCATATTACATTACTTAGTAAGTTTATCTAATACTGTATATGTCATATTACATTACTTGGTAATGTTATATTATATTTGTATGCTATATTACATTACTTGGTCAGTTTATCTAATACTTTATATGTCATATTATATTACTTGGTAAGTTTATCTAATACTGTTAATGCCATATTACATTACTTGGTAAGTTTATCTAATACTGTGTATGTCATATTACATTACTAGGTAAGTTTATCTAATACTATAAATGCCATATTACATTACTTGATAAGTTTATCTAATACTTTGTATGTCATATTACATTACTTGGTAAGTTTATCTAATACTTTATGTCATATTACATTACTTAGTAAGTTTATCTAATACTTTATATGTCATATTACATTACTTCGTAAGTTTGTCTAATACTTTATATGTCATATTACATTACTTGATAAGCTTACCTAATACTGTGTATGTCATATTACATTACTTGGTAAGCTTATCTAATACTGTGTGTATCATATTACATTACTAGGTAGGATTATCTAATACTTTATGTCATATTACATTACTTGGTAAGTTTATCTAATACTGTGTATGTCATATTACATTACTTGGTAAATTTATCTAATACTGTGTATGTCATATTACATTATTAGGTAAGTTTATCTAATACTTTATGTCATATTACATTACTTGGTAAGTTTATCTAATACTTTATATCTCATATTACATTACTTGGTAAGTTTGTCTAATACTTTATAGGTCATATTACATTACTTGGTAAGTTTATCTACTACTTTGTATGTCATATTACATTACTTGGTAAGTTTAACTAATACTTTATATGTCATATTACATTACTTGATAAATTTATCTGATACTTTGTATGTCATATTACATTACTTGGTAAGTTTATCTAATACGTTGTGTCATATTACATTACTTGGTAAGTTTATCTAATACTTTAAATGTCATATTACATTACTTGGTAAGTTTATCTAATACGCT
Source organism: Bathymodiolus septemdierum (assembly GCA_963383655.1). Classification (NCBI taxonomy): domain Eukaryota; kingdom Metazoa; phylum Mollusca; class Bivalvia; order Mytilida; family Modiolidae; genus Bathymodiolus; species Bathymodiolus septemdierum. Next base: position 38,141,438 of record OY726530.1, on the reverse strand, counting down.
ATATGTCATATTACATTAGTTGGTAAGTTTATCTAATACTGTGTATGTCATATTACATTACTTGATAAGTTTTTCTAATACTGTGCATGTCATATTACATTACTTGGTAAGTTTATCTAATGCTTTATGTCACATTACATTACTTGGTTAGTTTTTCTAATACTTTATATGTCATATTACATTACTTGATAAGTTTATCTAATACTGTGTATGTCATATTACATTACTTGGTATGTTTATCTAATACATTGTATGTTATATTAAATTTCTCGGTAAGTTTATCTAATACTTTATATGTCATATTACATTACTTGGTAACTTTATCTAATACTTTATATGTCATATTACATTACTTGGTAAGTTTATCTAATACTGTGTATGTCATATTACATTACTAGGTAAGTTTATCTAATACTGTGTATGTCATATTACATTACTTGGTAAGTTTATCTAATACTGTGTATGTCATATTACCTTACTATGCAAGTTTATCTAATACTTTATGTCATATTACATTACTTAGTAAGTTTATCTAATACTGTATATGTCATATTACATTACTTGGTAAATTTATCTAATACTTTGTATGTTATATTACGTTACTTGGTAAGTTTATCTGATACTTTGTATGTTATATTACATTACTTGGTAAGTTTATCTAATACTTTGTATGTCATATTACATTACTTGGTAAGTTTATCTAACACTTTATATGTTACATTACATTACTAAGTAAGTTTATCTAATACTGTGTATGTCATATTACATTACTTGGTAAGTTTATCTAATACTTTATATGTCATATTGCATTAATTGGTAAGTTTATCTAATACTTTGTGTGTCGTATTACATTACTTGGTAAGTTTATCTAATACTGTGTATGCCATATTACCTTACTTGATAAGTTTATCTAATACTTTATATGTCATATTACATTACTTGGTAAGTTTATCTAATACTTTGTATGTCATATTACATTACTTGATAAGTTTATCTAAAACTTTGTATGTCATATTACATTACTTGGTAAGTTTATCTAATACTTTATATGTCACATTACATTACTTGGTAAGTTTATCTAATACTGTGTATGTCATATTACATTACTAGGTAAGTTTATCTAATACTGTGTATGTCATATTACATTACTTGGTAAGTTTATCTAATACTGTATATGTCATATTACATTACTTGGTAAGTTTATCTAATACTGTGTATGTCATATTACATTACTAGGTAAGTTTATCTAATACTGTGTATGTCATATTACATTACTTGGTAAGTTTATCTAATACTGTGTATGTCATATTACATTACTATGCAAGTTTATCTAATACTTTATGTCATATTACATTACTTAGTAAGTTTATCTAATACTGTATATGTCATATTACATTACTTGGTAAGTTTATTCAATACTTTGTATGTTATATTACATTACTAGGTAAGTTTATTTAATACTTTGCATGTCATATTACATTAATTGGTAAGTTTATCTAATACTTTATATATCATATTACATTACTTGGTAAGTTTATTTAATACTTTGCATGTCATATTACATTAATTGGTAAGTTTATCTAATACTTTATATGTCATATTACATTACTTGGTGTTCATATCATGATTAAGTTGAAGTAATCACTTCGAAAGTATGGCGATCGTGACTCGTTACGGAATATCTGTGTCACAAGTGACCTCGGATATGTTCCTTTTGTCGTAATCACAATCCGGTCCTTTCCTCATTCAGGGTTTGTAGTAAGACTAACACGACGGGTTCCACGTGTGAAGCAGAAACTCCTTACCCTTATTGAGTGCATGAATTCATCCTCGGGTTTTAGTGGGTTCGTGTTGCTCAATCTTTAGGTTTCTATGTAGTGTTTTAGACATTATTGTTTGTTCCTTTGTCTTTCTTCGTTTTGGCCATTGCTCTGTCTGTCCGTCTTCGATTTACGGCTTCTGTTTACTCCCTTTGGTACCTTCAAACTTTTCTCTCTTTGAATATCAGTTTTACAAATCAATCTAACCTCATGTTCAATCCCATAAAAAGACAGCAATTGTTATTTAATTGTTCACACGAGATCTTCGCCTACTTATATGTCAACCGCTACGATTTCATGATTTTAAGCTATAAGTGAATGACATTGTGGTGACGGAACTATGAAGACATCAATCTTACTTTAAGTAAAGCGTACACTAACAGCGACTCTACTAGTAACGTTAGCTTAACACGCACGTTTAAGTTGTCTACAGTAAAGTATCAATGACTGTTACTTCCCTTTAACTCCATCTTATTGGATGTTTATTTCTCAGATCTTTGGTTTTTTATGGTTATGTTTTGCTTTGTTTTGTTCTTAATTTTGCTTGTATGTTTTTGTTTTAGTTGTTTCTTTGTCCGTTAACTACCGCATCTGTTAACGTCTCCGTTAAAAATTTTCACTAAAAAATTGGTATTCACGAACATGATATATCAGTTTAATTACACCGAATATTATTTAGAACACTGGCTAAATAAATAATACCTTTTGTTTGTCGTTTTCAGGACCTAACATGATGTATCTATTTAATTCTACCGAATGATGTTACATAAAACGCACAACTGATAACGTTTTACAAATTTTGTTACAAGCGTCTCGGTGAAGGCAAATACGATTTTGCAATAAAACGCACAACTGATAACGTTTTACAAATTTTGTTACAAGCGTCTCGGTGAAGGGTAATTATTAGGCAAATACCCCGGCAATGGCAGAAAAGTTGAAAAAACTAAGAATTGGTAAAAAAAAAAAAAAAAAAAAATACCTCTTTCATCAACCAATCAGAAGACAGCATTCTGATATAAAGTGTAATTATATACATAATTACACCTTATATAAGAATTCTGGATTTTGATTGGTTAATAGCCGGTGTAATTTTCGTGTATTTTCATATTTAGGATTAATTTCGTTCATTTTTGCCGCTGCCGGGTATTTGCATGAAGATTTAACTTTTTTACCCTCGCGTACATCAAATTGCCTAATTCATTTGGAATAATTCCTTTTTACCTTCATACGTAAAGTAACGTGATTAATCAAATTTGAAACCCGGAAGTGTTCCGAAGTAAAGGATTTAACTTTTTTTCCTCTGCCGTGGTATTTGCGAAAACGTATTTCACTTGTTTACCCTCACGTGCCGCAAACCGCCAAATTCATTCAGAATACTTCAACCACTGTCTAACAAAACAAATCGAATATTCATGAAAACGACAAGCAAAAGGTATTATTTATTTAGCCAGTGTTTTAAATATAAATAATATTCGGTGTAATTAAACAGATATATCATGTTTGGGAGGGGTATTTGCGAAAAATACCAATCTTGAGACTAAATTCCCCTCGCCATTCGACTCGGGAAAATTTTCGTCTCTCGACTGCTTAATTTCGTAAATATTTGCGAAAAATACCAGTCTTGAGTCTAAATTTCCCTCGCCATTCGGCTCGGGAAATTGTTCGTCTCTCGACTGGTATTTTTCACAAATGCCCCTCCCAAACATGATATATCTGTTCAGAATGTAAAAAAAAAAAGAAGAAATATGCCATAGATAATGCTTTTGTAATTTATCTTTTTGTAGAATTTTGGCGGGGAAAATGCACGTGTGTGTAATATCTAAGTTACAGATAGAAACAAATGTGTCATTTGCACTCCTCTACGAATAATACCTTTTCCCTAGTAATTGGCTACCTTTCATTTATTTTTTTCCCGATGTGATAAAAACGTAGCTATCAACTTTAGTGCACAAAACGCGTTTCTGGAATAACCTTCATCAGGTACGTACAAAGCCAACATATTTGAAAGCCAAATAATTTATTACACAAAAAGCAAAGATTAGCCAAATTCGGTCCCCAAACACACAAACACATCTCTACCATGATTAAACACGCCTCTACCATATACACATACACCTCTTTTATACACAAACACACCTCTACAATATACACAAACACACTTCTACCCTACTCAAACACGCCTCTACCAAATATCTCTGCCATGAGCAAACACGCCTCTACCATATATCTCTACCATGAGCAAACACGCCTCTACCATATATCTCTACCATGAGCAACACGCCTCTACCATATATCTCTACCATGAGCAAACACGCATCTATCAAACACAATTATACCTCCTCTACCACGCAAAATGCATCACTCCTATAAACGGACACACCTCTCTAACATAAAACCCCAAACACAATATTGTCTCATTATAGACACAAACGCACACCTTCCATGCAAACATACCACCACAAGACACGACTCTTCACGCACATAAACTCTACCCCTCAACACACCTACACACCTCAACACACCTATACACCTCAACAAAAGGTACTTAGTTCTATAAACAAACAAGCCTACAAGTTATTACAAATACCTACCCCAAAACATCTCTGCCTCATACACAACATATTCAGGGGCGGATCCAGCCTCCCCCCCCCCCCTAAAATTGGAAAAATATGATTTTTTGGCGTAAAATCGTGATTTTTCACACGAAATACCCCAACAATTTTCGCGCCTCCCTCCGCTCGGCGCAATTTTCTTAAGTGCGCCCCCCTTACTTGAAATCCTGGATCCGCCCCTGATATCATCCCATACAAACAGACCTTCCTGTACACACACACACACACACACACGCGAAACAGATAGTGCTATTTAATTATTAAAACGTATTGCACGGTATTTAGTATTATTACTCGATTTTCATCCGAAATTGTAAAGACTAGATTGAAGAAAGATCTAATTATATTTTGTATTCCAACATGACGTCCTTTTTTCGCTTTGTAGACAGACGAGCGATTTATCGATGGTATAATCTCATTCGCACATGCGCCGGTGAATGTGACTGACTTTTCCGTCGTAAATGTGCATGTTGATGAATTATCGTCTGCTCAAATTTGGTAGCATAAATTGTGTGCGACATTTTCTGCAGGCGTAAATATAAATTACCGTCTTCCAATCAAAGTATACTACCGTATGTGTACTCTTATAGATTTATCAGAATCGAAATAAATCATGGAAGTCAGAATGTGTTTTGAGTCTTAACATGGGTTGGCGGATATTAGTAAATTGTATCCCTCGCCTCTGGCTCAGGATAAAATACTAATATTCGCCAATCCATGTAAATCTCAAAACAAATTCTGGCTTCCATGATTTATTTCTTAATTATTGTTGTTATTACCGGAAAACTATTGAAATACGGTATTAACTTTACAATAAAACGTCGATATCTAATTTAGTGGGCACGAAGTGTTTCTGGGAAAACCCTCATCAGGCACGCCGAAAGTCCAAAGATTGGAAAACCCTCATCAGGCACGCCGAAAGTCCAAAGATTGGAAAACCCTCATCAGGCACGCCGAAAGTCCAAAGATTGAAAACCCTCATCAGGCACGCCGAAAGTCCAAAGATTGAAAAACCCTCATCAGGCACGCCGAAAGTCTGAAGATTGAAAAACCCTCATCAGGCACGCCGAAAGTCCAAAGATTGAAAAACCCTCATCAGGCACGCCGAAAGTCCAAGGATTGAAAAACCCTCATCAGGCACGCCGAAAGTCCAAAGATTGAAAAACCTTCATCAGACACGCCGTAAGTCTGAAGATTGAAAAACCCTCATCAGGCACGCCGAAAGTCCAAAGATTGGAAAACCCTCATCAGACACGCCGAAAGTCCAAAGATTGAAAAACCCTCATCAGGCACGCCGAAACTCCAAAGATTGAAAAATTCTCATCAGGCACGCCGAATGTCTAAAGATTGAAAAACCCTCATCAGGCACGCCGAAAGTCTGAAGATTGAAAAAACCTCATCAGGCACGCCGAAAGTCCAAAGATTGAAAAACCCTCATCAGGCACGCCGAAAGTCCAAAGATTGATAAACCCTCATCAGGCACGCCGAAAGTCTGAAGATTGAAAAAACCTCATCAGGCACGCCGAAAGTCCAAAGATTGAAAAACCCTCATCAGGCACGCCGAAAGTCCAAAGATTGAAAAACCCTCATCAGGCACGCCGAAAGTCCAAAGATTGGAAAACCAAATAACTGAAAAGTATATGGGGCAAGAAAACCGTACGGGCAAAATATGATAGCTAAAACTGCAGCTAAGGTTATTTATAAATGTACTTGTTTGAGATGAACCTTAGTTTACAATATGATAATAACATTATTTAGGAACTGTTAATTTCAATAATATATACCTCTAATAAAAAATGTCAGGACCTAAACACTGAATACTAATCGACGGAGGATACTCTCGTCCCCCAGCAGAAGTATCAACCAATTAATAGTCATTAAAACGTATATATTTACAGCAGTGCGTACGACACAGTTCTTCGATAAATTTCATGATGTACGCTTATGGTCAGAAAAGATTGTAAAGCAAACAAATTTAAAATCCTCGAAGTAAAAGGATACCCTCAGATACTAATAATCTGCTAAGAGGATAAAAAAAAACCTTCGTATTTTATATATCTGCCATGTTAAAACAACACCCAAACTGTGCCTTGTTTTCTGACATTTACATATATGATATAAGTTAAAACGTCCGAAAAAAAAAAGTCTGAAATAAACCCTTTAACGATAAATACTATGTAAGAATCAACAGCCAGTTTAAAGCATATATCCTTTATATATAATTAGTCAAAACCAGTCATCTGCAAGTGAAAGGGTTTTAGAAAATGTTTGAAAAAGATCCGCAATACTTTGAAGCAAAACAAATAATAGGGTTATAGTGTTTAACGTCATTTTCAACAATATTTCAGTTATGTCATGGCAACAATTTTAAAACTGACCGCAATAATAATAATAATAATAATAATAGTAATAATAATGAAATACTCAATGACGATGCATTTATCGAAAATAAGCAAAAAAAAAAATTTCTTCTATGTCCAATAAAATTAAAAAAGAAAGAATTCCCATAAAAATTAACCATGTACAACTCATTAAAAAAACTTACCTTTAAGATACGGTATGGACTGTCAACAAGTAAACACACCTGTCCGTCCGAGCTATAGTCCGTGAATGAAGAAGCAGTGGGAATTCCGGTTGATTTAGAAGAGGGTGGTTCACTCTGTCTGTTTATTAAATCAGAAAAATTAGTCATTTGTGTCGTTTTTATTTTTTGTCGCCTCCGACGAAATCTAGAAAGTGGAGACCCTCTTAATATAGATAAGTGATTCTCATCTTTAATATAGCTGTAGTCTTCTCTATTGCTTGAGTTCATGCCCATGTGTGCATCAAATTAGCATAAATAAATTAAATAAACTGTGATTTCAAATGCATTATCGTCCATTTAGGCTGCGTTACTATCTATCCGTGGCAATTTGTTAATCAAGTGAAGATAGCTAAAAGCTTTCAACAGAGAGTCATTTTACAAATATAATTCATAAACGAATTTAAACTCTCTAAGGTATTAGATACAAATACTGAAGAGTACTTGCTTCACTGCAATCACTAGCCAAGGTAAACTTTTTATAAATTTTAGAAAATGGTTTTATCTCCCAATTTACGGTAAAATTCCATATTATTTAACGTTAAAAATGATAAATGTGATCACTGTGATTACAGACTATTAATCATTTTATCCGTCTCACAGATCAATACTTATCTTTTGATCAAGAGGCGCTAAGAGTATTAAAATCATTTCTCCTTAATCATGTGATCTGTAGTAAGAAGAGCATGTGACGTAGGATACATTAAATGCAAGTCTTACAATAACAACTTTGAAATTAATTAGCATGAATAATTTTCACAATTGTTGGAAACATTTTTGCTTCCGGTAAAATCGAAACCAGTTTAATCTGAATAACCATTAAAATGGGGAAAAAATGCATACTGTAGTCCAAACAGTTCAAAAGTCTAATCGTAAAATATTTGTTTTTAAATTTTATGTAGTAAACTTATGATAATCCAAATAGAAAAACACGTTCATGTAATATATTATTATACTTTACTATAGAAACCAAGCAAGAAATAATTAAGATATTTTAAAGTTTTATTCCATGGAACAAGAAATAACTCATTATTCCCGCGGCAAACTGCACATAGGTCAAATAACTGTGAGGGAATCTGCACGTAGCACAAACTAACTGTTTGAAATTGGCGCGCTTTCGCACGTCGAACCAATAACTAGTTATTTCCCTCATATTAGTTCAGTATAATTTTCCCTCATATTAGTTCAGTATAATAATACATTTATGTCCTTCATGAGAAGTTAATATCCATGGTTATTAAATCTCGAAAGGGTTATTTTCCCTCGGTCCTTCGGACCCCTCGGTTCTTCGGTACTCGGGAAAATAAACCTTTCTCAATTTAATAATTATGGATATTAACTTCTCATGAAGGCCATAAGTATTATATATACCATGGATCTTACGAAATAACTTATTTAAGCCTACGAATCCGAAGGATGAGTTGGTTTAAATAAGTTCATGAGTAAGATCCATGATATATATGGTTTGTAACAGAAATTACATGATTGACAGATCTATGGCGTCAAAATCATGGAATAACAGACCCTATGACGTCAAAATCATGGAATAACAGACCTATGACGTCAAAATCATGGAATAACATCAAGATCTTCATGTTAGACCATGGTTTGTAAAAGTTCACTATTTTTAAGTTGATTATTGCATAAAAACATCAGAGGAAAAATGCGTATTTATGTTACAATTGTATAATATACAATTACTGCACTTGAACGAGATCAATATGATGTTTTATGGAGCAGAGTACAACAATATTGAACGCGGCGAAGCCGAGTAGCCTCGTTCAATATTGTTGTACTCTGCTCCATAAAACCTCATATTGATCAAGTTCAAGTGTAGTAATTGTTTTATTACATAAGGCTATATTTTACTCTAATTTTGAAATTTTATGAAAACTTTGAAACTTTTTGAAAATTTTATCATTTTGAATTTTTGTGAAATCTTATGAAATTTTTGAAAGTTTTGAAATTGCATGACAATTTTGAATTTAATAAAAAAAAAAAAATGAAACTTTTGAAATTTTGAAATTTTGAACTTTAAATTTTTGCTTTTATAATTTCGAAATTATTTGAAAAAACAAAAATTTCGGAATTTGATGAAATTTTCTAACATATTGATTAGCAAAAAGCAATTTATGTGCAATAAAAAACCATATTGCACTCTCGAGCCACGTAATTCATTCATTGATTTTGCACGACAGTGCAATATGATTTTTTATTGCACAGAAATTGCTTTTTGCTAATCAATATGTTAGAAAATGGAATGTCACGTGTATTGCTTCTGGCCAATAGAAAAACAGTAAAATAGAGCCCTATGTAATAATAGTATTAATATTTACATTATGACGTGGTATCAATTAACACCATTTATATTCTGTGTGATAAATTCTTTCAAACATTGCGGATAATGTCACTCAAATACTGATGCAGCAAGTTATCAATTTTGCAAAACATTGGATTTATAATAACACCATTGCAGTATGTATTGATAAGGCAATTTATTCGAACACATGTGCAATAATTTCTAAGGCTTAGAAACACATACAGACGGCCCTAAGGATGATGATAAAATTGCGTTTGAGACCGGTTATGGACAGCAGATTACATTTTGTATTTAAGAAGCGAAAACCATAATGTTTGCGCTCAAATTTGTTTCTTCTTCTGATAAATCTAAATTTATTTTATGTCTAGATTCATTTTCGCGCCTCTTGGCAATTGAATGTGGGAGAAAGCAAAAAACATATTTTAAAAAGAATGGAAATTTAATCCAAAAGATATTGTGGCTGTTGGGAAGTCGATTATTTATATTCAGGTTCCTAGTCAAGTATGTATCCGCTTGAACACTGGACCTGGACGCGAAGGGTGTCATAGATGGACAAATAACTGTTCTATGTAAGATTTTAAACCTTGTGTAGTAGCTTATTTTCTTTAAAGGATAGTAAAACAATATGAAATGCATAATATTAGTCAATAGTTTGGCAGATTCTTTTGTTCCTGTGATAAAATTTGCAAAACATTGTAACACGTTGACGAATAGATCATCCTGGAATGGCACATAATTCATATAATTTTATTTGGGGCCGTCGTGGCCGTGATCGTATGGTAGTTGGATTTACAACTACCTATACAATCAGTGCCTATCACCACTGATGTTGGCGAGGTGTACAACGTTATGTGATAAAGTTTGTCTGTGACTTGCAACAGGTCAGTGGTTTTCTCCGGGTCTTCCGGTTTCCACCACCAATAAAACTGACGGCCACGATATAACTGAAATATTGTTGAAAGTGGCGTTAAGCACCATCAAACAAACAAAACAAGTAAACAATCTACTATTTTTGTCCTTTATTTTATTCTTTAAGTTTGTTGATATTAGTTTATATTTTCATGCATGTAATGTTTTTACCCATATTTCCTTTTTGTAATCTTAAATTGTGTAATATTTTTTTAAAACAGAGCAAAGTGCTCTCGACCAATCAGGGTCCTTAATTGTAAAGAACGTTACAAACAGTGCTGGGGTTAAATGCTAACTTTCTATTGTACCAAGGATATAAAACTTGTCCAAATGCTCGAGGCATATACACAGTGATACATGAGAGAGCAATACATTTGATTAAATACGAGATAAAGAATAAAACAATCAGAAATGTTAGAATAACCTAGATATTAATTAACATTTGGACAAGTAGAAAAGGTATATGATTCCATTGAAAATAATTTTCCATTTTTGAAAATTACAATCTGCTCCACAGAATTTGACAGAGTGATTGTAAGTATATCATTTTCACTCTCATCTAAATAAACTCTACAGAATAACGAAGGTGCAATCAAAAATGATCAATCCAGAGAAACTGGCAACATAGGACACACAAGACGAAGAAAAAGAAAAACAAAGAAAAAACACAACGCAATATGTGCTGGGCACCACTATACGCAAACAAACACAAACAACGTAAACAAGATATGACCCCTTCTACAAACAACTGGAGGTAAAGACGAACCGAACATCGTTTTAATACGGAAATTGTAACGGATATCAAATGACCACAGATATGTTCCACTTGTCGTAAGCATGACTGTCGGTGATAGACTTGTATGAGTCCTTTCCTCATTCATGACTTATCACCGGATTTGTAACTAGATTAACACGACGGGTGCCACTAGTGGAACAGGAACTGCTTACGACTGGCATGGTGATAGGCTTGTACGAGTCCTTTCCTCATTCATGACTTATCACCGGATTTGTAACTAGATTAACACGACGGGTACCACTAGTGGAGCAGGAACTGCCTACTCTTCCAGACCACCTGAGTTCAACCCCGTTTTTTGTGAGGTTCGTGTTACTCGATTTTTAGTGTTATGTGTATGTTTTGTAGATCGCTGTTTGTCCTTTTGTACTTTTTCTTTTGGCCATTGTGTTGACGTACTTCTTCGATTTACGGATTCTGATTGCCCCTTTGGTATCTTCAATCTCTCCTTTCCTTTCAGAACGTAAAGACACATATTAAGACAACACAAAAAACTTTAAAATAAAATGAGCATCACGGACACCACCAAAAACCTGGGTGTGAACCCAGATGCTATCGAAGGGTAAGCACCAGTCGTGTTACTCATAATACAGTCATGTCCGGTAAAAAGTCTTGGCAGCGATAGAGGAAATAATACATCTACGTAAAAAGTCAAATTTTCTTATGACAGTATTCCCCATATTAATCACAAGTTAACTAGAAAACAGTGTTCATATGATATTGTTTGTGCATTTTCAATAGGTTGATTTTTGTTTATTATTGTTGGTGTTTTATATTTCAGTTATATCATGGCGACCAGTTTTAGTGGTGGAAGAAGCCGGAGTACCTGGTGAGAACCACCCACCATGGACAAGCAACTGGTAAACTTTATCACTTGCGGCTGCAAGTCGAGTGCACCCTTTTTGGACTTTACAAAGACGGGTGCGAACCCACGCCGTATTGGTGATAGGCTTGTATGAGTTGCTAGGTAATACACCTAGCTAGCTCATTGAGCCACCTAGGTCGTTATTTTCAATAGGTGTTAGTGTAATGGTGTTTAACGCCACTTTCAACAATATTTCAGTTATATCGTGGCGGTCAGTTTTATTGGTGGATGACAGGAAGATAGAGATGATTATGTGCATATACAAATGTATATACAAAAAATTCAGAGCAACATTAGGGCTAATATATTGTTACAGATGGCGCTAAGCAAAGAGAAAAAGATATCTTGAACACATAATAATCTTTATAAAAATTGTCGTTTTGGTTTTTTTCCTTATGGTCATAAAACGTTCGTACTCGGACTCCAAAATTATCCAATCGTAACACTCTATACATTGAATTCAATGGTTTGGTTGACTATTTATTTACAACCAGTTCAACCCACGTATTCAAAAGTTTTATGATCACAAACTCATGCCATACAGGAAATTAATACATGTAAAACTTGATTACTATTTTACTAATGGAAGGTGTGTCTGTAAACGAACATCTTTGGAAAAAGTGTTTAGCTGTTTCTGTAATATTCAAACAGAAATTGAACATGAAAATAGATGTATATTGGTCGATAAAGACGTTACTGCGCGCAATACATCTTCACGTTTTCTCATATTCTCTATATTGGTTGTTTTTGTTAGTTCTAATTGGTTGGTGTTTGACGCCAAGAAAAGTTTGAAGATACTATAGCGGTAATCAGAAGCCGTAAATAGAATACGAACAATACAAAGCCCCAAAAAAAAAGAAAAATGCCTAAAGGATTGATCTGCAAAACACTACACATAAAACTAAAGCTTGTGCAACACGAACCCTCTAAATGGAGTGAACTTAGGTGCTCCGGCAGCGAATGTAGTTCCTGCTCCACTAGTGACATCCGTCGCGTAACTTTTAAACGAGACAAACATCTATTACTTTTGCAATATTTATATAATAATGTGGTCTTGTCCAGGTAATATGCCAAAATATTACCCAGGTCTGAGAGACACATTACCCGACCGAAGTAATATGTCTCTCAGACCTGGGTAATATTTTGGCATATTACCTGGACAAGACCACATTAATATCATTATTATACTGAGTGTCTAATTGTCCAGATAATATGCCAAAATATTACAGTACCAAATATCACTACAGAAACTTACACGAAATAAACTTGTTAATTCTAACATTGGGTCATTATTATTTGCAGATGATCTTCTTGTTATATCGGAGAGCAAAGAGGGCCTACAAAACAGTATTAACAAACTTAGTGATTTTTGTGACAACTGGCAACTAACTGTAAATGTTAAAAAAAACAAAAACTATGGTCCTACAACAACGTAATATTAATAGCAATACATCATTCATCAACTTCAAAGGAAATATGATCCAAAATGTATCAGAATATAAATTGTTAGGTTCACTTATCAAAAGCAATGGAAATCTTAATCACAGTTTGGAAAATCTTGCTAAAAAGGTTCAGAAAGTTTTGTTTTCTATTAAATCTAGAGTAGCTTCATTAGGGAATATTCCAATCAAAGTTTCAAATAATCTTTTTGATAAGTTGGTTCAACCAGTGTTAACTTATAACGCTGAAATATCTTTTATGGATAGTTATTTGACATATTATAGAGCCAAGCGTAGAGCAGAAATAAGTAACAAAGAGATTGATAATTTTACTTTTATTGATTAAACGCCTTGTGAGAGGATTCACTTGAATTTCTGTAAATTTACTTTAGGAGCCAAAAAGACATCCTCAAATATTGGAGTAAGAGTAGAGCTGGGAAGGTTACCTATGAAACATTTCATAATGACACAGTCAATTTTATATCTAGCTCGGCTCCACACTGATAATGTAAATCCTTTGTTAAAAGAAGCTTTAATATTATCAAAATCTCTTGATTCACAGGGCACTACATTTGTCAAAAATATAACTTCGGACCAAAACATTTTTGATAAAACTTCTAACTGTAAAAATTTGAAGGAAGTGAAGTCACTAAAACCGTTTATTAAAAGATAATTAAAAAACAAATATAAACAAATGTGCAAAAATAAAATCAAAAGTTTTAATGAAAATAGTAAAATGTTCTTGTATAAAAAACTCAAATTAAATTTGGAAAGAGAATTGTATTTATCATATAATAATTCTGATATCAGAAGAGGCTTTACTAAAATTAGAATTAGGGACCATAATCTTGAAATAGAGAAAGGACTATATTTCAAAATACCTAGAATACTCAGACTTTGCAAAACCTGTAATAAAATTGAGGATGAAGAGCACTTTATATTGGAATGTACTATAAACAGTAAATTGAGAACTGATCTATTTGCAATTCTTGCAAATGAAAACCCAAATTTTATGCAATTTTCCAGTGAGCAAAAACTAATTATCTTTTTAATCCTACAACTACAGCTCATGTCAAAATTATAGGCTTCTACATAATAAAGTCATTAGAACTGAGGACAGAAGTCTCTTAATTTGTTCATGATAAATTGAGATATCTTGTTTACATTGGTTTTTTTGTGTTTTTTTGTTTGTTTTTTTTTCTGGTCACAAACATGTATGGATGTTTATTTGACAATAAAATTATTATTATTATTATAATTCATGGTATCATACATACAGTTAGGAGATCGTTTATATTTTTAAAGACCACCTTTGTAGTGTACTTTTTCGCGTGTTCGTCTCAAGTGCATATAGATAATTGGTTCGATCCCAGATCGGCTCAAGCTTTGCGTCAAACAACGACCACGCACTCGTTATAATAAAAAAAGAATCGCAACATGAAATCGCCTGTGACAATCTTGCTTAAATCATTTAAAAGAGTTGACAGGGTAGATAGAATGCTTGAAGAAAATCGTCCAACATCTATTTAATCAAGTAAAGCATGTTAAATGGCATTAAGATATTTGTCAGATATTCACTAGGGGCGTTGTTTATTCGTGGGTGACTTAGCAAACAACATAATGCATTAAAACGACATATTCCATCATTTATTGAAACTAAATGGTTTGTCACCTTCTGTATTTGATTTTGAGATAACCGATAAAATATACATTTGTATATACAATGTGCTTATCGCGTAGTATCAAAAACTATTTTCTACGGGGTTTAGAAACAATATTTTTTTAAACGTAAAACTTTATCGCCTGTGACATTTGTAGATAAATCATAATTCCAATGTTATTTATTTGTGCATGACAAATTAATTTAGAAACAAAATGCCGCCAGGGAGTGCACCTATCTTGTCGAACTACTATTAGAGCCTTTGCCCTGAAGGTACAGGAATATACAGCTGGTGTTGGGTGTTTATTGTATCGTCGTTCAGCTTTTTCCCGAATGTTTGGAGAATCTTTGCAATCATCAATAAACCATCAGCTATAGATACTAGTTTTCATTAAACTTTAAAATAGGATAAGATATGTTTTGAAATATGTTCGTTAAAAGTTCTTCTCGGGATAATTGTTCATATAGAGGCCAGTCCAATTAATTACTTTTTTTTGTATTTCAAATCTGTACCGCGGTAGAAAGCATTTTTAAAAATAATAATAGGAAAATGATGACCAGTACAAGCAACTGGTAAACTTGATCACTTGCGGCTACGAGTCGAGTGCACCCTTTTTGTAATTTACAAAGTCGGGGGCGAAACCACGCCGTAGGTGATAGGCTTGTATGAGTTGTTAGGTAATCCATCTACCTAACTCATTGAGTGACCCGGGCCCTTGAGATGTCAAGGAAATTAGAAGAATCAGAAACTAATTGTATTTTTATAACCATTACCTGGCAACCGTTTCACTAAAGTGATCGTAAATCGTAAGTCTAAAATCACTCTTAAGATTTCCTTACGTGCACGTATACGTGCGTTTCACTAAACTAAAGAATTACGACTTACGACCAATCGGCAAACCTCGGGTGAGTCCGCTTCTCTCCTTCAATAGCTCGGCTGTAATACGGTATTTGATATGCGTCTACGCGTCACATTTCTTCGCCGGAAGACCGTATCACTTCAATCAAACATTGCGCACCGCGAATAAGTTCTACAATGGCGACAATAGATGAGTTTGCTTTGAAAAATATTGGTCTTTGATGAAGGTACGGAATCAGCCGAAGTTGCGACGAGTGGACTTACGACTTGCGACAAGCAACATCTCCTATAATGGAGGTAAAAAAATACATTGTATCATAAACAGCTCGGAAACCCATTACATTAATAATCACATTTTAAATGTGTTAAAATACATTTTTAATATGTAACTAATTCTAAAACTCTAAAGTGAATTTTGAAATGAATAAACCAAAGCTATTAGAAAAAAACTGTGTAAGTGTAAAATTTTACCGAAATTTGAGAAGAAATTTATTTTATGAAAATTTCATGCTATTTGTAAGGGGAAATTTCACAAATGTGACCATTGATTTGGCAATACATTCACATTCTGCACTGATATTCCGTTTGCGGTGCATTTCAATTGCGCGGAAAAAATATTACATTCACGCGAAGAACTTAACCACATGACAATTGTGCGGATTTGTTATTTACCTTTCTTTAAAGCAGATTTCGTATTTTCATAATATTTTATGGTGTTTAAAAGCATTGTTGCTGCAACTTCTTTTTTACCTCTTTTTTTACCTCTTTTGCCAGCCAGAAAATACTTAATCTGTAACCCCTGCCCACCACCGGGGGGGGGGGGGGGGGGGGGGGGTAGGAATTGGGTAGTTTAAATGCATTATCGTATTCATACATATAAAATAATGTTTCATCAACACATAAAACAACAAAAATACACATCTTACAATATTAAACCTTAACATGTATTGTTGATTTATATTCATAATGAGTGTTTTAACGCTTTATATAATCAATAAAAACTACCAATAAATTTTAACATTTGGACTGCAGAAATATCTGTTGCCTTCAAAATTATTGTGTTTTTTTTTTATACATGTATGTCACAAATTAATCTTTTTAAAATTTATATTTTATATATTTGTATGTTATTCTTATATTTTTTATTTTCATTTTAAAGGCTGACGAAAGTGGTGAATAATCCATTGTGCATCGTCAGTCATGCTGCAAAATGCAGAAAATGTTATGAATAAATTAAATATATTCTAAATAACAGCGGGCTATCCGCGCAAATGTAAAAAAAGCAAACTCTCAGGTATATCTTACGGGCAATTGTAATGCTCTTTCTCCGTGCAAATGTAATACCTGTTAATCCCCAAATACACGCAAATGTAAATTAATGCGCCCTCTGTTCGTGTTTAACTATATTTTTGAGCCATTGTTTGTACATGTATCGTTCATTTCTTGAAATTTCTTCTAAGTACCCTCGTTAATAAAATATGCTGATATTGTAAATGCGGAACTGATAGAAAGTACACTGAAACAAGCAATAATGTGTACATAGCTGTTTTAATGATTTTTGATGCCCCTTCCGGTTGGTAGTGTTTCCCAGTATAATTTACGAAATAGTAATAATTATGTTTTACCTAATTGTCGATTAAAAATTACCAAAAAAGTCCTTCTTCCCCTCTACTACTCGGGACTGGAACAATCTAAGTCCGGAAATTAGAAATTCTGGTAATATTAACATATTTAAAAGAAAAATTAAAATATTGCTTGAAAAAGTGCCTTTTTATTTCGGTTGGGGTGATAGAAAACTAAATATTATTCATAGCAGACTTAGAAATATGTGCAGTTCGCTAAATGCAGATTTGCACCTTGTCAATTTAAAGCCTAGTCCTGCATGCATCTGTGGTCATGGTTTTGAAGACTGTATACACTTTTTCCTTGAATGTTCCTTTTACAATGAAAATAGGGCAATCTTGTTAAATAAATTAAAGAATTACGTAGTTACAATTGAATTGATATTAGCTGGTGATGAAAATTTGACTCCAGCCAAAACATTGAAATCTTCTCTGCTGTTTTATTAGAAGCACCCAGCGCTTTAACTAATATACTAGCTTACTCACTCCAGTCCATGTTGTTTTTTGTTGTTTTTGTTTGTTTGAAACCTTTCTTCTTCTTCCTATCCTTCTTTCTATCCCTATGTTTTGAACATTTTATTTCACCTTATTTTTTCTTTATATTTACTTTATTATTAATGTCTAAATATATCATGTTGTAAAATTTATTTGTATAATTATCGCCATTATGTACAATAATTTTTTGTTTATATCTTTGTAAAAGGGAAAGGACTTCACGAATGTTGTCATAACTTGTGTCCAATCCCATTGGCATCTTTTATGCAAATAAAATATGTTTAAACTAATGATTTTTTTATGGCTCTCGAAATATAAAAATTGTTGAGTGCATCTAATATGTATTGCTCGCTTCATTTGATTAATGTTCATATTAAAAAAATACAGATAGCAACTCTTCTCTTCAAAAATAGCTTTACGATTTACGACTTACGAGTACCTACCACCACTCTTAACTTTGCGATCAATTTTTATCGCAAGTCGTAAATCCTAACTTTTAGTGAAACGGTCGTAACTCTTAAGAGTACACCTACGTCTACGTTTACGACTTACGACCTTTAGTGAAACGGTCGCCTGGATGTTAACGTGCGTGTTAGCCGTCACTATGTAAAAATAAACCTTGCTGTAATAAGTCTTTAGCAATTTAGACTATGCCATATTGACATAATCTAATTTGTCCCAGTGTAGATTATGTCCGCTAAGGTACAAGTCATTGTTTATTTTCCATGAGAAATCAAGAAATCTAGAAGGCCGGGTAAGAAATAAAAAGATCAATAGCTTTTAGAGAACAATTACCTGGATGTAAATATGTGTGTTAGCCATCATTATATAAAAATAAACATTCCTGTAACAAGTCTTTAATCTACTGACTTTTACTATCCCAAAGTCAAGTATGTCCGTTAAAAGAGTCAACATAAAAGGCTTAGGCAAAAACGAATATATGCAACACGCACCTGTTAAAAAAAAATTCTGATATCGTTTTCTGCATAATGACGTCGCCATCCATAAGGGCCCTTTTCGCTGCAATCGTAACTACTGGTCGCGTCACATATTTAACTTCCGCATGATGCGTTCTGAAATAACCTTCATGCCTCCTCAAAGTCAAATAATTTAAAAGTGTCTAGGACCTAGCAATCCAAAGGACATAAAGACATGATTCTCAAAATCGTCTAAGATTTCGGATGCCAGAAGCTACTGATTTGTTATATTTATAAGTTGGTTAAGAATTAGCTGTGCTCGAACACAGGAGTTTCTTCAGTACGGAAGTTTCGTATCCGTGTTTGTTCCATTAGCCGCCGTATTCTTCAATATTTCCACCATGAAGATATTTAGGAATATCGCAGGATTTGGTTAAAGTGCCTGGTGCTACCATCCCATTGATCTAACAGGGTCCATTCGACCTCCCGTCTAGATGAAGTAAGGGTCAAAGTGGAGTGTTTCAACACCACGATCTTGTAATCTATCATCTCGGATCGCAACAATATATTTATAAATTATTTAAGATGTCACCATGTCATCAACAGATTATAGATTGACATCAAGTATTGTCTATGATTCTGATAGCCAAATACGATATCATAATAGTAGAGATGGTGTGCTAGTGGGGCTCCATTGACAAGTCACAACTTGTAACTATAATTAATTAGAACTGCCAGTCACATACACACTTTCTATAATTCACTATCGTCGGTATTAGGCTATACATTGTACCAGACTATCAAGATACCAGTCTCGGTGACTGTTTCTGTCATTGTCTTATCTGTGTGTTTAACGTTAACTCATTCGTGTGTGGAAAAATAGGACAGTTGTGTCATCCGTTGTGCTTATACAAGACGAACAAAATTATAAACTTGTTTTCGGAACATAACGTGAACGAGTGTCTTGTGTATTGAGAATGAAACACTCCCAACGAAGCAACACGAACCCCACTAAAACCCGGTAGTGAACTCGGATGCTCCGTAATGGTAAGCAGTTCCTGCTCCACTAGTGAAGCCTGTCGTGTTACTGTTATACGACACTAACATTATCTGATAGCGAAGTCATGTAAATAATTAAGGAATAATTGAAATTTTTAAACAGGTTATACGATATAACCTGGTTTGGGGCAGTTTACGCTTAATAAATCGCGAATACAAGTATAACCTGTTCACAAATTTCAAATATTCCTTATAATTAAATTTTTACAACAAATTTTAATGATTCTTCGATTTTAATTACGATTATTTCATGTGACTATTTGAATTTGTTGTTGGCGAATGAATACGTTTGTCGTTGACGAATGAATACATTGGTCACCAACGTATTCATTCGCCAACGACAAATTCAAATAGTCACAATACCAACCCAGGTCATCAAGTATACAGGCAAAATTTTCTCCAGGCGGATCAGCCAATCAGATTGCAGTATTCAAATCAAATTAAATTGTATACAGATAACATTAATAAAACATGAACACGCGACAAAACAAATAAAGTAAAGACGAACCGAACATCGTTTTTACAAGAACAGTCTTCGTGTTTAGACACAAGCAACAGTTTTAATTGATTGGTTGATTGTTTTTTAAACGACATGTGATCAAATAAATAATGCATCGGTGGTGCAATGGTTAGCATGCTCTCCTCGAGTGTGGTAGAGCGTTGGGGTCTAGCCCCGGTCGGTCGTGGTAGAGCGTTGGGGTCTAGCCCCGTTCAATTGTGGTAGAGCGTTGGGGTCTAGCCCCGGTCGGTCGTGGTAGAGCGTTGGGGTCTAGTCTCGGTCGGTCGTGGTAGAGCGTTGGGGTCTAGCCCCGTTCGAGTGTGGTAGAGCGTTGGGGTCTAGCACCGGTCGGTCGTGGTAGAGCGTTGAGGTCTAGCCCCGGTCGGTCGTGGTAGAGCGTTGGGGTCTAGTCCCGGTCGGTCGTGGTAGAGCGTTGGGGTCTAGCTCAGGTCGGTCGTGGTAGAGCGTTGGGGTCTAGCCCGGTCGGTCGTGGTAGAGCGTTGGGGTCTAGCCCCGGTCGGTCGTGATAGAGCGTTGGGGTCTAGTCCCGGTCGAGTGTGGTAGAGCATTGGGGTCAAACCCTGGTAGGTCGTGGTAGAGCGTTGGGGTCTAGCCCCGGTCGGTCGTGGTAGAGCGTTGGGGTCTAGCCCCGGTCGGTCGTGGTAGAGCGTTGGGGTCTAGCCCCGGTGGGTCGTGGTAGAGCGTTGGGTTTTAGCCCCGGTCGGTTGTGGTAGAGTGCTGGGGGGGGTCTAGCCCCGGTTGATCGTGGTAGAGTGTTGGGGTATCGCCCTGGTTGGTCGTGGTAGAGCGTTGGGGTCTCGCCCCAGTCGGTCGTGGTAGAGCGTTGGGGTCTAGCCCCGGTCTGTTAAACCAACGACTATGTGATTGGTATTTGCTGTTTTTCCTCTAAGCACTAAGAGCAAAGACTGATTGACTCGGAATCAGGAAAATGTGCCCTAGTGGAGCGTGTATATGAATTTATGCACAAACTTTTAAACAGTAGTGGTCGAAAATCATGAAGGTAAGTCATACACCATTACCATAATAATGAGAGCATGGCTTGGTAAATTGAAAATTTAGCGGCCGGGGGAGGGGGGGGGAGTGAGGGAAGAAGAAGGAAGAATATTGATACGATGTGTTCACGATACAGTATTATTCAAATCTGAGGAGATGTCTGGTTAAAGAGTGACACCTTCCTATACGACTAATAGTTATTTGTAGAGGGTCTAGATTTTACATCCTTTATTAAATGACACTATAATGTCTTGTCTCACGAGTGAATAATTATTTCGTTAGATCTATTACATGTATCCAATCAAATCGATTCTAACAGGATTTGACTATAATTTGATTATTTAAGCACATTAACATACACAATTCTATTCTCTTTTGTCCTTGAGAATCCGATAATAATGTCTAGTGCATGCATACCAAGACATCACAGTTTTTAAAACAGGTCAGATATATCCAACTATCGTAAATAAACGTTAGAGAAAATCGAAGGGACAATTATCAAGAATGGACAATGCAGAGAAACAGACAACACTGGGCACAGGACTCAAAACGAAGACAAACAAAGCAAAATACGCAACACAGAAAACTAAAACACTGAGCAACATTTACGATGTTTTGAAATGTTAATACGTGTGGACAGGAGACTGTTAGCAAATCAATATTAACTTCAAAAATGATATTGACCGAGCCCAAGCTGCGAAGTGAATGTCAAATATTCTTTTCAAAAGCCAATTAATTGTTTTATTCTATATTTTGAATAAACAAAACGTATTCAATGCCTCAGATTTAATATTCACTGTCGGTAAATGTCACGTGTTACTTTTTTAGAACAGGGAATTCTATCATAAATGTTATATTTTAAATCACTAAAATTGTAACACGTGACATTTACCGCCAGTTAATATTAAATCTGAGGCATTGAATACGTTTTTTTTTTGTTTTTTATTAAAAAAAAAGCTTTTGTTGAAATCTATTATTTTAGAATTTACTAATATTGAATAAAATATGTGCTCCGGACAATTCAATAACGAATATGTGTACCGGTTCTCGGTTTTCCAAGAATGTTGGGTAGTGTAAGGTTTTGGTAGATTGATTGTTGATTGTTTAACGTAAAACATTTTATGCATATCATGATCAGGAGGAGAACAAGTCCAATCATATTTTAAAATTCTATGGAGGCAGAATAGAAAAAAACAGGACAAGGTTGAGACAGATTTATTATATTTTTATAGACAATGAGCAACAGCTTAGGCCCTTTGGTTTTATCGCTCAACAAAATTATTTGGCTTTCCAATCTTTCTATTTTGGGTACCAATGACGGTTATTCCACTAAATATGATATCTACGTTTTTATTATATTAAAATAAAATGCATGTACCATCAGAAGCTTGGCTCAAATATTAATATTATATGTGCATCTTAATATCTTTTTGGGAAAAAAGGACAACACTGTCAAACGCATTTAATAGAATGTGTGGTTATACCATTTGTTGGTGTCTAGAAATTATGAACTGTAAACAAAATCGGGATATGTTTTTAATGTTATTTTTTTTACATTCATCATTAAAGTACATGTATATAGGTTTTATAACAAATCAAAAGATCTTGCGGAACTTGCTAAAAGGGAAATAATCGGCCTCCCTTGACAAAGCATCTCATTTCCGCAATCAATATAAATCCGGAAAAAAATAACGTTCAAAATTAACGTGAAATGCTAGATTTTGAAAACAGAACTAGGGTGCAATGATACATCAAGCCCTCCATAAAGGTATTCATATAGAGTTATGATTGGTTGAATTTGTGGGGTTATTTTTATAAATAATATGAGACAGGCAACCTGTTTGAAGGACAAAGTCCTAAAATTTCAATAATACGATGATCCGTACACGTTAGCCTCACCGGACGCAATTACGAACAATGTCGATGATATTGACATTTGATAATAAATTTGACCAAATTGATGAAGCTGATTGCATGTTCATATTTCAGATTAAACACCAATATTCCTTTTGAATCATAGCCCATATATTATTCAATGCATTGTTACGGGTTTTAACTTAGAACAGATTTTCATGACCCCGTTCTAGACACAATTTCGAACGACATCATAATAACCTTTCTAGTGTAAATTATTTAATGACAACTGTTAAAATTGAAAGAGCATTCATTCATTTACGTTCACATATCTATTTGTATATAATACACATGACATAAAAACCTTTCCTTTATTCATACCATAAATGTGTGCCAGTTTGCATTCGGAATTCCTTGGACTCTTCAATGAATAGGGTACATCACGGATTTTGACATTTTGGGATAGAGCAAGGTAAGGAAAATGTATTATATTGACTGTTTTTGTTTTAATTTCAATGTGTTCTACATATGCATATTCTTTCCAATTACAGGCATAAGATAACAAAATATGCGTACCTCAATGAATTTTAGCGATAGATTCCAAGTGCAATTGTCGATCGTTTTCTGTTTCAAATATGAAAACCCGTCGTCTGCAACATTCAACAACTGCGCATGAATAATTTTCTCCCAAAACACGAGTAATTTAGCGGGGTATCTATTTATAAAAGCATTTTTTTAATTCATGTTTTGAAGGAACAATTAGGAGACACTTTTTATTTCGTTCGTAATTGCGTCCGGTGAGGCTATTATCTTTTATTTTGAATGAATTTTGTAGCCGATTTGTTATGGCTCATTTTACCTGCTGTACGCCGCTCTTCCGTCGGGAGTTTCGTAGAAAGAGATTTTTTTATTAGAATTTTATTTCAAGTTTATTTCGATTTTGCACAGAGTAAATAATTAAAGAATTGGGAATTTTTCATTGAAATATATTTCTTTTGCGTTTCTAAATTATCAATTGATCTATTTTTTAAACTTCCGGTGAACAGATATTTGGCTATCAATATAGAAGGAAAAATCGGACAGCTTACCGTTATAAGGAAGAATCGTCCTTTATAACTAATTTCACTATTCAAACGTTAAATTATATTTAAATGTATAAATTATTTGATCACTTACCTCATAAATTGTTTGTTCTGTTGGTTGTTTCACTACCTCCAATTTTTGTTTACGTAATTTACAAAATTCGTAATGACATGCATGGTTTTTGATTATTCTATCTTCTAGCAAAGGTTCAAACATATCTGTAAGTCTGACGTAACAACTAGAACTGAAGTGATCTGTCAGTACAATGCGGTTTTATATATGCTATACATGCTGACGACCAAATCTGTTGAAAGAAAATTAATCCGCGCTAACTTTTAGTAAATTACAATCAGGAAACAGAACGACAAATATCATTATGTAAATAGCTCTTGATTGTCAAATATCGGAAAATTAGAAATATTTTCATTAGAACAATATAAATGTTATGGCTTTGTTTGTTCATACATAATTAGAATCTACAGACATTTTAGATATGTTTATAATTTACAGTTCCTCATTAACGTAATATTATTAATCTAAGGTTCTTCTCTCTCGGGCAAGCGTAGCCTTACCTGTATTTGGCTAAGTAATTCAGATCCATATTTATTTTCTTGCTCCCAAAACATTATTTGGCTTTCCTATGTTTTGACATTTGGGCGTACCTGATGATAGTATTTCAGAAAGGTGATGTGCGCACTAAATTAGATATACATGTATACCTATTTATTATGATCTACCATAATATTCTTTATTCTTAAAGAAACTATGTTTGTTATTCCAAAAAGAAAAATGTACATGTACAATTTTGTAAAAAGTAAAAGGTCTAAGGAGTTCGAGCCATATTCTATATAAACCACAATCTTTCGCCACGTTGGTATACATTTTCGTCCAGTTCTTCGAGATTACATCATCGTCGATGCTTCTAACAGTACAATGTTTTTTTGTATGCAAAAGGTTTCAGCAGAACTAAGGTGTCGGACTGCGTGATTTCCCACCCCTACATGCATGTAGTGATAGTCTATATACATGTAGTGATGGTCTATATACATGTAGTGGTGGTGTACATACATGCAGTGGTGGTCTATATACATGTAGTGAAGGTGTACATACATGCAGTGGTGGTCTATATACATGTAGTGATAGTCTACATACATGTAGTGGTGGTCTATATACATGTAGTGATAGTCTATATACATGTAATGATAGTCTATATACATGTAGTGATAGTCTATATACATGTAGTGATGGTGTATATACATGTAGTGATGGTCTATATACATATAGTGATGGTCTATATACATGTAGTGATGATCTATATACATGTAGTGATAGTCTACATGCATGTAGTGATGATCTATATACATGTAGTGATAGTCTATATACATGTAGTGGTGGTCTATAGACATGTAGTGGTGGTCTATATACATGTAGTGATAGTCTATATACATGTAGTGATAGTCTACATACATGTAGTGATAGTCTATATACATGTAGTGATAGTCTATATACATGTAGTGATAATTTATATACATGTAGGGATAATCTATATACATGTAATAATAGTCTATATACATGTAGTGATAGTCTATATACATGTAGTGATAATCTATATACATGTAGTGATCGTCTATATACATGTAGTGATAGTCTATATACATGTAGTGATGATCTATATACATGTAGTGATGGTCTATATACATGTAGTGATCGTCTATATACATGTAGTGATAGTCTATATACATGTAGTGATGGTCTATATACATGTAGTGATGGTCTATATACATGTAGTGATAGTCTATATACATGTAGTGATAGTCTATATACATGTAGTGATAGTCTATATACATGTAGTGATGGTCTATATACATGTAGTGATGGTCTATATACATGTAGTGATAGTCTATATACATGTAGTGATGGTCTATATACATGTAGTGATAGTCTATATACATGTAGTGATAGTCTATATACATGTAGTGATGGTCTATATACATGTAGTGATGGTCTATATACATGTAGTGATAGTCTATATACATGTAGTGATGGTCTATATACATGTAGTGATAGTCTATATACATGTAGTGATAGTCTATATACATGTAGTGATGGTCTATATACATGTAGTGATAGTCTATATACATGTAGTGATAGTCTATATACATGTAGTGATAGTCTACATACATGTAGTGATAGTCTATATACATGTAGTCATGTGTGTTAGGAGTATCGATTTTACCTTTGTTTTTATGACTTTTTCGACTGGATTTTGGAACTTTTCCAGCAGGCTTCTTTTTGTTTCTAAGTTTATTAGATATTGGTAGATCTTTTAACCACCCTTTTTTCTCCCAGACTCGATAGTTTTGTTTGCTTATATTCAGTTTTCACTGTAAACTTTGAGTTTTGTCAATTCAGTTCAGTTATTCTGGTTGGAATTTATTATTTGTCTGTTGTTTTTAAAGTATATTATCTCAATACGCTAGGTAGTTTTGATTTTGAAGATGGATCGAGTTTGGTAGATGGTGGGTTCGAGTTCAGGCCCGGTCAAAACAAAGAGTTTAAATTTGTTATTTGTTACCTCTCCACTAAGCACCCAGCATAAAGTAGAAAGAACAAGGAATCAGGATAATGTGTCCGAATGGAGCGATCTACCCACATACTGTTGTTTCAGTGAGTTACGGTTATGGTGTTTAACGTCACTTTCAACAGTTAGCACCATATAAATCCAACAAGGCATGATAGTATAGTACCTATTCATCCAATGTAGCTTGTGTCACCATGATATAGCTGAAAACCCATTCATTTGTCATGATATAGCTGAAAACCCATTCATTTGTCATGATATAGCTGAAAACCCATTCATTTGTCATGATATAGCTGAAAACCCATTCATTTGTCATGATATAACTGAAAACCCATTCATTTGTCATGATATAGCTGAAAACCCATTCATTTGTCATGATATAGCTGAAAACCCATTCATTTGTCATGATATAGCTGAAAACCCATTCATTTGTCATGATATAACTGAAAGCCCATTCATTTGTCATGATATAGCTGAAAACCCATTCATTTGTCATGATATAGCTGAAAATCCATTCATTTGTCATGATATAACTGAAAACCCATTCATTTGTCATGATATAGCTGAAAACCCATTCATTTGTCATGATATAACTGAAAACCCATTCATTTGTCATGATATAGCTGAAAACCCATTCATTTGTCATGATATAGCTGAAAACCCATTAATTTGTCATGATATAACTGAAAACCCATTCATTTGTCATGATATAGCTGAAAACCCATTCATTTGTCATGATATAGCTGAAAACCCATTCATTTGTCATGATATAACTGAAAACCCATCCATTTGTCATGATATAGCTGAAAACCCATTCATTTGTCATGATATAACTGAAAACCCATTCATTTGTCATGATATAGCTGAAAACCCATTCATTTGTCATGATATAGCTGAAAACCCATTCATTTGTCATGATATAGCTGAAAACCCATTCATTTGTCATGATATAACTGAAAACCCATTCATTTGTCATGATATAACTGAAAGCCCATTCATTTGTCATGATATAGCTGAAAACCCATTAATTTGTCATGATATAACTGAAAACCCATTCATTTGTCATGATATAGCTGAAAACCCATTCATTTGTCATGATATAGCTGAAAACCCATTCACTTGTCATGATATAGCTGAAAACCCATTCATTTGTCATGATATAGCTGAAAACCCATTCATTTGTCATGATATAGCTGAAAACCCATTCATTTGTCATGATATAGCTAAAATCACAAATACTATGGTCTACCTAATGACGATAATTTCATAAACGTGTCTGTCGTGCAATTCTAAATTAGACATTTACGATTTTATCCTATTCATTCATCGATTTTGTCCTTTACAGAATTTCGTTTGATTATTTCTACTGATTCTGCAATGTTAAACAGTGGGCTGACGAAGTTGTATCCTGATCTAATTTATAAATTGTTATATGATGTGTAATATCCTGATTTTGTGAGAGGATGTAATCTATTTATTATGACTGTCTGTCATGATAGATAAATGGGTCTGTAAAACGTCCTTTGTTCAGTCACGTTCGACCCTCAGAAAAACTACAGAGAGATCATGGATAATATACCGTGATAATTCAATAGTTTCACTTAAATCTCCAGATAAGGGCTAGGTTGAATCTGAATATTTTCGGTAACACGGCTAATGAAGTCCTAACATTCCTTGTACATGTACTTACGTTCAGAATTTGGGCCCATAGCTTGCATATTAATGAGACATATATTGTAGTTTCATTTACAAGTTCGATTTCAATTGCCATACTTCGATTATTTCCACGCTATTTTTGATAAGAGACAGACCACATGATGGCAACTCCGGCCTTTCTATGGGGGCTTGAAAATTTGAGATGGGATCATTCACGTTATGCGAGCGATATACAGTTTTATGAGAATATTTATATAATGTTTGTAAGTATATTTGATTTGGCTCCTCGCTGTTTCCAGTGATCCCATTAATTTTAGTGTTAGACAGATTAGAAGACCAATGTTGATTGGTCATTGCATACGGTTTTGTCATGGTTGGTTGTTTCCGCTGTTGAAAAGGTAGATAGAATCTATGTGTATAGGCGAGCCAGATTTAGCAACAGACCAACAACATCTGCATATGAAGTGCATATATATCTCTCAGTTCATATGACGTTCCGTGATTTTATTGATGCTAATAAGGATGCCAAACTTATACATGGTTTCCTAGTGGTTAAATTGAAGTCACTACGTAGAAGGTTTAACGGTTGTAATCATTACTTTGTAATGGGTGTTTATATTGTTGTTTGTTTCTGATCTGTGTCTGATCCCTCTTGTCTCTATGCGCAAATAAAACAGCTATAAACTACCCCAAAAAAAACATATTCACTTAAGCTTGTGATTTTTTTTAGAATATAATGTACTTTGTTTTTCTCTTACAAAAAAAAAACTTTAAGGTTAAAAAATAAACATTTTGAAAACAAAAATAAAGAGAAATGAACATTATATAAAAGAAATGAGACAGACAGGTCATTATACTCCGTTACCTTCCCCGCTTACGACTGGACGCTGATTGCCTTTTTCATTAAAAATATCAGCACATGGTGAATTTTTGGTCTTTGTCGCCTGATTTTCCGCTGTTGGCTGACCGATGCCTTTCTCCTGCATAAAAAAATCATGAAGGCAGGCCACCAATCTCCTCTTCCTTCCTTATACAGGCTTCCCGCTGATGCATTCTGCATGGAACAAATTAGTATGTGGCTGTTTTTGGACTTTTGTCATTTTCATTAGTCCATGGGGTGTTTTTTTGGGAGGGGGGTGGGAAATCACGCAGTCCGACACCTTAGATCTGCTGAAACCATTTGCATACAAAAAAAAATTGTACTGTTAGAAGCATCGACGATGATGTAATCTCGAAGAACTGGACGAAAATGTATACCAACGTGGCGAAAGATTGTGGTTTATATAGACTATCACTATATGTATATAGACTATCACTACATGTATGTAGACTATCACTACATGTATATAAACTCACTACATGTATATAGACCATCACTACATGTATATAAACCATCACTACATGTATATAAACCATCACTACATGTATGTAGACTATCAATACATGTATATAGACCATCACTACATGTATATAGACCACCACTACATGTATATAGACCACCACTACATGTATATAGACTATCACTACATGTATATAGACCATCACTACATATATATAGACCATCACTACATGTATATAAACCATCACTACATGTATATAAACCATCACTACATGTATGTAGACTATCAATACATGTATATAGACCATCACTACATGTATATAGACCACCACTACATGTATATAGACCACCACTACATGTATATAGACTATCACTACATGTATATAGACCATCACTACATATATATAGACCATCACTACATGTATATAGACCACCACTACATGTATGTAGACTATCACTATATGTATATAGACTATCACTACATGTATATAGACTATCACTACATGTATATAGACCATCACTACATATATATAGACTACCACTACATGTATATAGACCATCACTACATGTATATAGACCATCACTACATGTATATAGACCATCACTACATGTATATAGACTATCACTACATGTATATAGACTATCGCTACATGTATATAGACTATCACTACATGTATATAGATTATCACTACATGTATATAGACTATCACTACATGTATATAGACTATCACTACATGTGTATAGACTATCACTACATGTGTATAGACTATCACTACATGTATATAGACCATCACTACATGTATATAGACCATCACTACATGTATATAGACTATCACTGCATGTATATAGACCATCACTACATGTATATAGACTATCACTACATGTATATAGACTATCACTGCATGTATATAGACCATCACTACATGTATATAGACTATCACTACATGTGTATAAACCATCACTACATGTATGTATACCATCACTACATGTGTATAGACTATCACTACATGTGTATAGACTATCACTACATGTATATAGACCATCACTACATGTATATAGACCATCACTACATGTATATAGACTATCACTACATGTATATAGACCATCACTACATGTGTATAGACTATCACTACATGTATATAGACCATCACTACATGTATATAGACCATCACTACATGTATATAGACTATCACTGCATGTATATAGACCATCACTACATGTATATAGACTATCACTACATGTATATAGACTATCACTGCATGTATATAGACCATCACTACATGTATATAGACTATCACTACATGTGTATAGACCATCACTACATGTATGTATACCATCACTACATGTGTATAGACTATCACTACATGTGTATAGCTATCACTACATGTATATAGACCATCACTACATGTATATAGACCATCACTACATGTATATAGACTATCACTACATGTATATAGACCATCACTACATGTATATAGACTATCACTACATGTGTATAGACTATCACTACATGTATATAGACTATCGCTACATGTATATAGACCATCACTACATGTATATAGACCATCACTACATGTATATATACTATCACTACATGTATATAGACCATCACTACATGTATATAGACTATCACTACATGTATGTAGACTATCACTACATGTATATAGACTATCTCTACATGTATGTAGACTATCACTACATGTATATACACCATCACTACATGTATATAGGCTATCACTACATGTGTATAGACTATCACTACATGTATATAGACTATCACTGCATGTATATAGACCATCACTACATGTATATAGACTATCACTACATGTGTATAAACCATCACTACATGTATGTATACCATCACTACATGTGTATAGACTATCACTACATGTGTATAGACTATCACTACATGTATATAGACCATCACTACATGTATATAGACCATCACTACATGTATATAGACTATCACTACATGTATATAGACCATCACTACATGTGTATAGACTATCACTACATGTATATAGACCATCACTACATGTATATAGACCATCACTACATGTATATAGACTATCACTGCATGTATATAGACCATCACTACATGTATATAGACTATCACTACATGTATATAGACTATCACTGCATGTATATAGACCATCACTACATGTATATAGACTATCACTACATGTGTATAGACCATCACTACATGTATGTATACCATCACTACATGTGTATAGACTATCACTACATGTGTATAGCTATCACTACATGTATATAGACCATCACTACATGTATATAGACCATCACTACATGTATATAGACTATCACTACATGTATATAGACCATCACTACATGTATATAGACTATCACTACATGTGTATAGACTATCACTACATGTATATAGACTATCGCTACATGTATATAGACCATCACTACATGTATATAGACCATCACTACATGTATATATACTATCACTACATGTATATAGACCATCACTACATGTATATAGACTATCACTACATGTATGTAGACTATCACTACATGTATATAGACTATCTCTACATGTATGTAGACTATCACTACATGTATATACACCATCACTACATGTATATAGGCTATCACTACATGTGTATAGACTATCACTACATGTATATAGACTATCGCTACATGTATATAGACTATCACTACATGTATATAGATTATCACTACATGTATATAGACTATCACTACATGTATATAGACCATCTTTACATGTATATAGACTATCACTACATGTATGTAGACTATCACTACATGTATATAGACTATCACTACATGTATATAGACCATCACTATATGTATATAGACTATCACTACATGTATGTAGACTATCACTATATGTATATAGACCATCACTACATGTATATAGACTATCACTACATGTATGTAGACTATCACTACATGTATATAGACCATCACTACATGTAGACTATCACTACATGTATATATACTATCACTACATGTATATAGACTATCACTACATGTATGTAGGTCATCACTACATGTATATAGACTATCACTACATGTATATAGACTATCTACATGTATATAGACCATCACTACATGTATATAAACTATCACTACATGTATATAATCCATCACTACATGTATATAGACCATCACTACATGTATATAGACTATCACTATATGTATGTAGGTCATCACTACATGTATATAGACTATCACTACATGTATATAATCCATCACTACATGTATATAGACCATCACTGCATGTATATAGACTATCATAGATACGATAACGTAACCCTCACTCCGCTTGTGCTCCAATGAGGGTTACGATTCGGTCCCAGTCAACGTAATGGAGCAGCGCCCGGAGTGATTCACACCGGGCGTTTTTTTTGTCTTAATTCCGTTGTAAGTGGTTGGAAAAATTAACGGGGGTGAAAGATAAATATATTTAGGTAAAGCTTGAGGTGTTAAGTAAACGCTGCATCAATCCATGGTAGACTTATATCCATCTGAAAATTTGAATGCATAGAATATTCTTTCTGTCCGACATTTTGTTTACAAGTTGCTATTTCACGTGCACTTTTGGAGATATCCATATTTGGATCGATTGCCGTAAATATCGTAGTAAAAGTTGTCCATATTTGGCATTCAGGTTCATATATGGATAGGCTCCGCCCATCGCGAGTCTACGTAAGGTGTCATGGCGGACAAGAAACAATTTTCGAATACGAAATCGATCGTGAAGGTAGAAACAGGTATTGTAACACTTATTTCGTATCACCATTACTTAAAAATTGTAGGGAATAATAAGTTATGACCACATATGCAAAAAGAAAGTTGAAATATTAATTTGCTTCATTACGTTGAATGGGACCGAATCGTAACCCTCTACCAGCACAAGCGGACTGAGGGTTACGTTATCGTATCTAAGACTATCACTACATGTATGTAGACTATCACTACATGCATATAAATCATCACTACATATATATAGACCATCACTGCTTGAATATACACCATCACTGCATGTACATTTGTATATAGACCATCACTACATGTATATAGGCCACCACTGCATGTATATATACAATCACTGCCTGTATATATACAATCACTGCCTGTATATATGCCATTAGCTGCAATAATGTAGCTCCTGTGACAAACTTGTGTCTCGGCAGAGCTACAACGCGGTCCCATTCGTCACGATGGAGCAAAACAAAGTTGCAGTTGAAACATAAAAACTCACTATTTACGCTTCAAACATTTCATTATAACTATTACTGATGATCCCAGTCCTTGTTAAATCGGCTTGGCTGAGAAATATATGCTTTTCAAAGGTAGCAACAACCTTGTTCAAATTTATCGATCGTTTTCCATATCCGGAAACTACGGAAGGCGGAGCTTTTCTAAATATGGTATTTCTTACTACACGCTGATGTAAACATTCACGCCTCAAATCGCCAAATATGGTATCGACATCCAAATAGTGAGGTCGGAAATGACGAAATTAAAAATGTTCAGAGAGAAGATTTTTATTTTGTGGGAATTACATTGGTAGGTGATTAAAAACTTGTTATAATAATGGACAAAAGGAAAGGTTATATCTTATTATTGATAAATGCAGGCGTCAGAAGCTCTGTAAGCGAGCGTATTTAGGGTTTTATTATTAGAACTAATAGGCCATCACTGTAGGTATATAGACCATCACTGCTTGTATCTAGACCATCACTACATGTATATAGACCATCACTGCTTGTATCTAGTCCATCACTACATGTATATAGACCATCACTGCTTGTATCTAGACCATCACTACATGTATATAGATCATCACTGCTTGAATATACACCATCACCTCATGCATATAGATCACCATCAGCACATGTATATAGTCCATCACTGCAGGTCTGTAGACTCCACAGCATGTATATAGTTCATCACTGCAGGTCTATAGACTCCACAGCATGTATATAGTCCATCACTGCAGGTCTATAGACTCCACATCATGTATATAGTCCATCACTGCAGGTCTATAGACTCCACAGCATGTATATAGTCCATCACTACAGGTCTATAGACTCCACAGCATGCATATAGTCCATCACTGCAGGTCTATAGACTCCACAGCATGCATATAGTCCATCACTGCAGGTCTATAGACTCCACAGCATGTATATAGTCCATCACTGCAGGTCAATAGACTCCACAGCATGCATATAGTCCATCACTGCAGGTCTATAGACTCCACAGCATGTATATAGTCCATCACTGCAGGTCTATAGACTCCACAGCATGTATATAGTACATCACTGCAGGTCTATAGACTCCACAGCATGTCCATAGTCCATCACTGCAGGTCTATAGACTCCACAGCATGTACATAGTCCATCACTGCAGGTCTATAGACTCCACAGCATGTATATAGTACATCACTGCAGGTCTATAGACTCCACAGCATGTATATAGTCCATCACTGCAGGTCTATAGACTCCACAGCATGTATATAGTCCATCACTGCAGGTCTATAGACTCCACAGCATGTATATAGTCCATCACTGCAGGTCTATAGACTCCACAGCATGCATATAGTCCATCACTGCAGGTCTATAGACTCCACAGCATGCATGTAGTCCATCATTGCAGGTCTATAGACTCCACAGCATGTATATAGTCCATCACTGCAGGTCTATAGACTCCACAGCATGTATATAGTCCATCACTGCAGGTCTATAGACTCCACAGCATGTATATAGTCCATCACTGCAGGTCTATAGACTCCACAGCATGTATATAGTCCATCACTACAGGTCTATAGACTCCACAGCATGTATATAGTACATCACTGCAGGTCTATAGACTCCACAGCATGTATATAGTCCATCACTGCAGGTCTATAGACTCCACAGCATGTATATAGTCCATCACTGCAGGTCTATAGACTCCACAGCATGTATATAGTCCATCACTGCAGGTCTATAGACTCCACAGCATGCATATAGTACATCACTGCAGGTCTATAGACTCCACAGCATGTATATAGTCCATCACTGCAGGTCTATAGACTCCACAGCATGCATATAGTCCATCACTGCAGGTCTATAGACTCCACAGCATGTATATAGTCCATCACTGCAGGTCTATAGACTCCACAGCATGCATATAGTCAATCATTGCAGGTCTATAGACTCCACAGCATGCATATAGTCCATCACTGCAGGTCTATAGACTCCACAGCATGCATATAGTCCATCACTGCAGGTCTATAGACTCCACAGCATGTATATAGTCCATCACTGCAGGTCTATAGACTCCACAGCATGTATATAGTCCATCACTGCAGGTCTATAGACTCCACAGCATGCATATAGTCCATCACTGCAGGTCTATAGACTCCACAGCATGTATATAGTCCATCACTGCAGGTCTATAGACTCCACAGCATGCATATAGTCCATCACTGCAGGTCTATAGACTCCACAACATGCATATAGTCCATCACGGCAGGTCTATAGACTCCACAGCATGTATATAGTCCATCACTGCAGGTCTATAGACTCCACAGCATGCATATAGTCCATCACTGCAGGTCTATAGACTCCATAGCATGCATATAGTCCATCACTGCAGGTCTATAGACTCCACAACATGCATATAGTCCATCACTGCAGGTCTATAGACTCCACAGCATGTATATAGTCCATCACTGCAGGTCTATAGACTCCACAGCATGCATATAGTCCATCACTGCAGGTCTATAGAATCCACAGCATGCATATAGTCCATCACTGCAGGTCTATAGACTCCACAACATGTATATAGTCCATCACTGCAGATCTATAGACTCCACAGCATGTATATAGTACATCACTGCAGGTCTATAGACTCCACAGCATGTATATAGTCCATCACTGCAGGTCTATAGACTCCACAGCATGTATATAGTCCATCACTGCAGGTCTATAGATTCCACAGCATGTATATAGTCCATCACTGCAGGTCTATAGACTCCACAACATGTATATAGTCCATCACTGCAGGTCTATAGACTCCACAGCATGTATATAGTACATCACTGCAGGTCTATAGACTCCACAGCATGTATATAGTCCATCACTGCAGGTCTATAGACTCCACAGCATGTATATAGTCCATCACTGCAGGTCTATAGACTCCACACATGTATATAGTCCATCACTGCAGGTCTATAGACTCCACAGCATGTATATAGTCCATCACTGCAGGTCTATAGACTCCACAGCATGTATATTGACCAACACTGCATGTATATAGTCCATCAATACATGTATATAGACCATCACTGCTTGTATATAGACCATCACTGCTTGTATCTAGACCATCACTGCATGTATATAGACCATCAGTACATGTATATAGACCATCACTACATGTATATAGACCATCATTACATATATATAGACCATCACTACATGTATATAGACCATCACTACATGTATATAGACCATCACTACATGTATATAGACCATCACTACATGTATATAGACCATCACTACATGTATGTAGACCATCACTACATGTATATAGACCATCACTGCTTGTATCTAGACCATCACTACATGTATATAGACCATCACTACATGTAAATAGACCATCACTACATATATATAGACCATCACTACATGTATATAGACCATCACTACATATATATAGACCATCACTAAATGTATATAGATCATCACTACATGTATATAGACCATCACTACATGTATATAGACCATCACTACATGTATATAGACCATCACTACATATATATAGACCATCACTGCATGCATATAGACCATCACTACATGTATATAGACCATCACTAAATGTATATAGACCATCACTACATGTATATAGACCATCACTACATGTATATAGACCATCACTACATATATATAGACCATCCCTACATGTATATAGACCATCACTACATATATATAGACCATCACTGCTCGTATATAGATCATCACGACATGTATATAGACCATCACTACATGTAAATAGACCATCACTACATATATATAGACCATCACTACATGTATATAGACCATCACTACATATATATAGACCATCACTACATGTATATAGACCATCACTACATGTATATAGACGATCACTACATGTATATAGACCATCAGTACATGTATATAGACCATCACTACATGTATATAGACCATCACTACATATATATAGACTATCACTACATGTATATAGACCATCACTACATGTATATAGACCATCACTACATATATATAGACCATCACTACATGTATATAGACCATCACTACATATATATAGACCATCACTACATGTATATAGACCATCACTACATGTATATAGACCATCAATACATGTATATAGACCATCACTACATGTATATAGACCATCACTGCTTGTATCTAGACCATCAATACATGTATATAGACCATCACTGCTTGTATCTAGACCATTACTGCATGTATATAGACCACCACTGCTTGTATCTAGACCATCACTACATGTATATAGACCATCACTACATGTATATAGACCATCACTACATGTATATAGACCATCACTACATGTATATAGACCATCACTACATATATATAGACCATCCCTACATGTATATAGACCATCACTACATATATATATAGACCATCACTGCTTGTATATAGATCATCACTACATGTATATAGACCATCACTGCTTGTATCTAGATCATCACTACATGTATATAGACCATCACTACATGTAAATAGACCATCACTACATATATATAGACCATCACTACATGTATATAGACCATCACTACATATATATAGACCATCACTACATGTATATAGACCATCAATACATGTATATAGACCATCACTACATGTAAATAGACCATCACTGCTTGTATCTAGACCATCATTACATGTATATAGACCATCACTACATATATATAGACTATCACTACATGTATATAGACCATCACTGCTTGTATCTAGACCATCACTGCATATATATAGACCATCACTACATGTATATAGACCATCACTACATGTATATAGACCATCACTACATGTATATAGACCATCACTACATGTATATAGACCATCACTACATCTATATAGACCATCAATACATGTATATAGACCATCACTACATGTATATAGACCATCACTACATATATATAGACCATCCCTACATGTATATAGACCATCACTACATATATATAGACCATCACTGCTCGTATATAGATCATCACGACATGTATATAGACCTGCACTGCTTGTATCTAGACCATCACTACATGTATATAGACCATCACTGCTTGTATCTAGACCATCACTGCATGTATATAGACCATCTCTGCTTGTATCTAGACCATCACTACATGTATATAGACCATCACTACATGTATATAGACCATCACTACATGTATATAGACCATCACTACATGTATATAGACCATCACTACATATATATAGACCATCCCTACATGTATATAGACCATCACTACATATATATATAGACCATCACTGCTTGTATATAGATCATCACTACATGTATATAGACCATCACTGCTTGTATCTAGACCATCACTACATGTATATAGACCATCACTACATGTAAATAGACCATCACTACATATATATAGACCATCACTACATGTATATAGACCATCACTACATATATATAGACTATCACTACATGTATATAGACCATCAATACATGTATATAGACCATCACTACATGTATATAGACCATCACTGCTTGTATCTAGACCATCATTACATGTATATAGACCATCACTACATATATATAGACTATCACTACATGCATATAGACCATCACTACATATATATAGACTATCACTACATGTATATAGACCATCACTATATGTATATAGACCATCAATACATGTATATAGACCATCACTACATATATATAGACCATCACTGCTTGTATCTAGACCATCACTACATGTATATAGACCATCACTGCTTGTATCTAGACCATCACTACATGTATATAGACCATCACTACATGTAAATAGACCATCACTACATATATATAGACCATCACCACATGTATATAGACCATCACTACATATATATAGACTATCACTACATGTATATAGACCATCAATACATGTATATAGACCATCACTACATGTATATAGAGCATCACTGCTTGTATCTAGACCATCATTACATGTATATAGACCATCACTACATATATATAGACTATCACTACATGTATATAGACCATCACTACATATATATAGACCATCACTGCTTGTATATAGATCATCACTACATGTATATAGACCATCACTGCTTGTATCTAGACCATCACTGCATGTATATAGACCATCACTACATGTATGTAGACCATCACTACATGTATATAGACCATCAGTACATGTATATAGACCATCACTGCTTGTATCTAGACCATCACTACATGTATATAGACCATCACTACATGTAAATAGACCATCACTACATATATATAGACCATCACTACATGTATATAGACCATCACTACATGTATATAGACCATCACTACATGTATATAGACCATCACTACATGTATATAGACCATCACTAAATGTATATAGACCATCACTACATGTATATAGACCATCACTACATGTATATAGACCATCACTACATGTATATAGACCATCACTACATATATATAGACCATCCCTACATGTATATAGACCATCACTACATATATATAGACCATCACTGCTCGTATATAGATCATCACGACATGTATATAGACCCGCACTGCTTGTATCTAGACCATCACTACATGTATATAGACCATCACTACATATATATAGACCATCACTACATGTATATAGACCATCACTACATATATATAGACTATCACTACATGTATATAGACCATCACTACATGTATATAGACCATCAATACATGTATATAGACCATCACTACATGTATACAGACCATCACTGCTTGTATCTAGACCATCACTACATGTATATAGACCATCACTACATATATATAGACTATCACTGCTTGTATATAGACCATCACTACATATATATAGACTATCACTACATGTATATAGACCATCACTACATATATATAGACCATCACTGCTTATATATAGATCATCACTACATGTATATAGACCATCACTGCTTGTATCTAGACCATCACTGCATGTATATAGACCATCACTGCTTGTATCTAGACCATCACTACATGTATATAGACCATCACTACATGTATATAGACCATCACTACATGTATATAGACCACCACTACATGTATATAGACCATCACTACATATATATAGACCATCCCTACATGTATATAGACCATCACTACATATATATATAGACCATCACTGCTTGTATATAGATCATCACTACATGTATATAGACCATCACTGCTTGTATCTAGACCATCACTGCATGTATATAGACCATCACTGCTTGTATCTAGACCATCACTACATGTATATAGACCATCACTACATGTATATAGACCATCACTACATGTATATAGACCATCACTGCTTGTATCTAGACCATCACTACATGTATATAGACCATCACTACATGTATATAGACCATCAATACATGTATATAGACCATCACTGCTTGTATCTAGACCATCACTACATGTATATAGACCATCACTACATGTATATAGACCATCAATACATGTATATAGACCATCAATACATGTATATAGACCATCACTGCTTGTATATAGACCATCAATACATGTATATAGACTATCACTGCTTGTATCTAGACCATCAATACCTGTATATAGACCATCACTGCTTGTATCTAGACCATCAATACATGTATATAGACCATCACTGCTTGTATCTAGACCATCACTACATATATATAGATCATCACTGCTTGTATCTAGACCATCAATACATGTATATAGACCATCACTGCTTATATCTAGACCATCACTACATGTATATAGACCATCACTACATGTATATAGACCATCATTACATATATATAGACCATCACTACATGTATATAGACCATCACTACATGTATATAGACCATCACTACATGTATATAGACCATCACTACATATATATAGACCATCACTACATGTATATAGACCATCACTACATATATATAGACCATCACTGCTTGTATCTAGACCATCATTACATGTATATAGACCATCACTACATATATATAGACTATCACTACATGTATATAGACCATCACTACATATATATAGACCATCACTGCTTGTATATAGATCATCACTACATGTATATAGACCATCACTGCTTGTATCTAGACCATCACTGCATGTATATAGACCATCACTACATGTATGTAGACCATCACTACATGTATATAGACCATCAGTACATGTATATAGACCATCACTGCTTGTATCTAGACCATCACTACATGTATATAGACCATCACTACATGTAAATAGACCATCACTACATATATATAGACCATCACTACATGTATATAGACCATCACTACATGTATATAGACCATCACTACATGTATATAGACCATCACTACATGTATATAGACCATCACTAAATGTATATAGACCATCACTACATGTATATAGACCATCACTACATGTATATAGACCATCACTACATGTATATAGACCATCACTACATATATATAGACCATCCCTACATGTATATAGACCATCACTACATATATATAGACCATCACTGCTCGTATATAGATCATCACGACATGTATATAGACCCGCACTGCTTGTATCTAGACCATCACTACATGTATATAGACCATCACTACATATATATAGACCATCACTACATGTATATAGACCATCACTACATATATATAGACTATCACTACATGTATATAGACCATCACTACATGTATATAGACCATCAATACATGTATATAGACCATCACTACATGTATACAGACCATCACTGCTTGTATCTAGACCATCACTACATGTATATAGACCATCACTACATATATATAGACTATCACTGCTTGTATATAGACCATCACTACATATATATAGACTATCACTACATGTATATAGACCATCACTACATATATATAGACCATCACTGCTTATATATAGATCATCACTACATGTATATAGACCATCACTGCTTGTATCTAGACCATCACTGCATGTATATAGACCATCACTGCTTGTATCTAGACCATCACTACATGTATATAGACCATCACTACATGTATATAGACCATCACTACATGTATATAGACCACCACTACATGTATATAGACCATCACTACATATATATAGACCATCCCTACATGTATATAGACCATCACTACATATATATATAGACCATCACTGCTTGTATATAGATCATCACTACATGTATATAGACCATCACTGCTTGTATCTAGACCATCACTGCATGTATATAGACCATCACTGCTTGTATCTAGACCATCACTACATGTATATAGACCATCACTACATGTATATAGACCATCACTACATGTATATAGACCATCACTGCTTGTATCTAGACCATCACTACATGTATATAGACCATCACTACATGTATATAGACCATCAATACATGTATATAGACCATCACTGCTTGTATCTAGACCATCACTACATGTATATAGACCATCACTACATGTATATAGACCATCAATACATGTATATAGACCATCAATACATGTATATAGACCATCACTGCTTGTATATAGACCATCAATACATGTATATAGACTATCACTGCTTGTATCTAGACCATCAATACCTGTATATAGACCATCACTGCTTGTATCTAGACCATCAATACATGTATATAGACCATCACTGCTTGTATCTAGACCATCACTACATATATATAGATCATCACTGCTTGTATCTAGACCATCAATACATGTATATAGACCATCACTGCTTATATCTAGACCATCACTACATGTATATAGACCATCACTACATGTATATAGACCATCATTACATATATATAGACCATCACTACATGTATATAGACCATCACTACATGTATATAGACCATCACTACATGTATATAGACCATCACTACATATATATAGACCATCACTACATGTATATAGACCATCACTACATATATATAGACCATCACTGCTTGTATCTAGACCATCACTACATATATATAGATCATCACTGCTTGTATATAGACCATCAATACATGTATATAGACCATCACTGCTTGTATCTAGACCATC
Source organism: Bathymodiolus septemdierum (assembly GCA_963383655.1). NCBI lineage: Eukaryota > Metazoa > Mollusca > Bivalvia > Mytilida > Modiolidae > Bathymodiolus > Bathymodiolus septemdierum. Next base: position 38,097,221 of record OY726530.1, on the reverse strand, counting down.
ACTACATATATATAGATCATCACTGCTTGTATCTAGACCATCAATACATGTATATAGACCATCACTGCTTATATCTAGACCATCACTACATGTATATAGATCATCACTGCATATATATAGGTCATGATCACTGTATGCACATAGACCATCACTACATGTATATGTACCATCACGGCATGTATATATACCCATTACATACATGGTGTGGTGGTACAAGACTTTGTATCAGGTCGAGTCCGTTGTGTGAACCAGTATCACTACGAGTCGCGATAGCGACGAATTGTGATGCGATTAGTTTACGCAACATGCAAGACCTGATACAAAGTCTTGTACCACCACACTATGTATGTAATAAGTTTATCTAACATTTCAATAAAAACAAATTTAAACAAATAACAGGGGTCGAATTAAAATAATTAAATTTGTACAATACTTCAAGGGGAGGACTATATTTTGTACATGACGTCACGTTATTTGTTGCCGTTCATTCACCAAAGTCACGTTACTGTTCGATCGCTTTCAGTGTCACTGTACAATCGTCTGACAATGCTTTTTTGGAAAAATGTGGACTGTTTAGTTGTCGGAAATATTGAAACTATTATCCATGAAAATGAAAATATGACCATGAATTCGCCATATACTATACGAATCAATGAACATTAAGCAATCACTTTGTAAACGTTGCCTATCGAACCTTGAATTTATATTTTTCACTGATTTTTGTGGGAGGATAATTTGACACATTATATTTACTTTCCAAAGGACATATGACAACAATGCTTTAATTGGACATCGATATCAAAGAGACATATCTTTCCCAAACTTTTCAATGGTATAAGGGAGATAACTCACAAAATCTTGCCAGTAGTATTACAATTATATGGTTGCATATGCCAAAGGTAAAGAGAAAGACTGGATCATAATAATGTATAACTCTTATTTAACAAAGATGTAGTAAAGGTCAACAAATATTGGAATTTGTTTAGTACAATTTAAAAAGAGAGAGAAACAGAAATCAGGTCTTTCCAAGTTTATTACAAACAGCAGAAAAAGAAAAAGAAAAAAAGTTGAGGGGAGATAATTCGTTTATGTTTCTCATTGCTTCTCTCTCAAATATATTTTAATTTTATTTTGGAAGCAAACATTTGTAATACCAAATATGAATTTTCATCTTTTTACCTCTTTTTAAATTTAAATCAGTTTTGAATTTTTTTAATTACTTTGTTTTCAAAAATCATGTGGCATGTAATGAATGCTGCTTTAAATAAATAAATTAAACTTGTGTTTATAACAATGTGTTTTTATTTAAAATACATAACAAACAATTTTCAATTAGAAATGGTCAGAACAACCTGTTGATATTACTCAGAAGTAGTAGAGAAAAATGATTGGAAAAAACTGTTATTATTAATACTACTCCATTATCTTTAAGGGTTTTGGGAGTGAGTGAGTGATTATTGCTTTGCACCAAAAGAGCAATTTTTAGCTATATCATAGTGAGAACAAGTTATTTTTAGCTATATCATAGTGAGAACAAGTTATTTTTAGCTATATCATAGTGAGAACAAGTTATTTTTAGCTATATCATAGTGAGAACAAGTAATTTTTTTGTGATAATGATGTCCGCCTTGTACTACACCAACATGCCTTGTTATAGTGCTAGCTCACTGAAACAACACTGAACAGTCAAAGGTAGACATACATTGAAAACTAAAAATTGAGCAATACAAACCACACTAAAAACTGGGGCTGAACTCAGGTGTTTTAGAAGGTTAAACAGTTTCTGCTCCACATATCTTCCCTTTTGTCGTAAAGTTTAATTAGTTCTTAGCCAGTTCTCATTGTAAATTTCGAGATGTAGGTCAAGGTATGAAGCAGACCTAGCTGTAACTGTGGTATGGTTTATTTTAAAGCTCAATGGGATACATTTACCAAAAAAATTGAAAAAATACATAGACAACCCATACAAAACAAAAGGGATTAGATGAACCAAATATCGTTTTTATGTGGAAATATGTTAAGTGTACTATGTATTCAGTTGTTAACATACTTTTGGTGACAAACTGGTAGTTACTGAGTTTGCAGATATTTGGCATAATTACATTTTAATCAAGCTTGTTTCTATTTTTCCAAAATTTCTTTGTCAAACTAATTTCAATTTTGCATTGTGGAATAATCTGCAAAAAACATGAATTTTACACAGTCATTAAAAATAAGTGATAAACAAGCCATTTTAAAACTTCTGCCTTAGCATCCATCTTGGATTCTGATCTGAGAATTTTTTTTTGAAATTTCAGCCAATCAGAAAGCATAACTGGCATAGCAGTCATGTTGAATTTCCATATGTAACAAAATCAATTAAAATGTTACCACCAAACAATTGACAATACATGGGTCTGCCATACTGATGAGCAAACATTGTTTATCGATAGATCACATGTTTGTTTTGGCATTAGTTCAAAACAACATCTTTTTGATAAAAATAAAGTTTTTAATTTAATAAATATATATATACCTTTTAATATATACAAATTAGTTCCATAAATCTTAAAAATTAAGAGTATTAAAGCTTCGTAATTAACATACAACTGAACTCTGTTATCTCGTCTCCAATAAATGGTTTCCTTGGATACGGATACCTCCAAGTAAAATTTGTATTTGTTCGTAGTAAATTTTAGTTTAAATGTAACTATATATGTGAGAGCTTGGTTATTTCAAAGTTAAAATCTTTGGTTCCTTTGACTTTAACATAACAAAATTCAGCTGTAGTTAATCCCATAAAGACATAATATACATATAACCCCACATGTACAAATACATATATAACTAAATAATACACATTCTACACAAAAATATAATAACAAATTAATCATTGATTGTTATTTATTAATTATTTCAGGTCATTCATTATATTAAATTAAATATTACCATCAGTAGGATTACAGATAATATAACAATAACATAATTATAATAATAAAATGAAATAAAAAAATAAAGAGGCCCTCAGTGGCTCACCTTGTTGCACTGCTTGGGTTCAAGCAAGTTTGTAGTATTTCAGAAAATCAGCTTTTTATTCATTAGTCACAAATGTCCTATGCTTTAGGCCAACTATGATTTCAGTTCCACCTAAAAACTGAAAACTTTGCAAGGGGTCATCCACAAGCAATTCTTGTACCATTTGGATTTAATAAAACTTTTCTAAGATTTAAAAACAAAATTCCTCATAGAGTCCGGTATTAAAACGTCATGTTGTAGCAACCATCTTGAATTCCTGATCGACACACAAAAAAATCTATATTTTCCCCATAGGGTCCTGTATTTAAATGTCATGTTTTAGCAGCCATCTTGAAATTCTGATCGACATCATCAAAAGAATATTTCATCCAAGTTTGCTGTCAAATATTTGTCAATATTTTTCCTGTAAGGTCCTATGTTAAATTTGTTCTGCAGGGGTGGCCATCTTATATTTCCAATTTACTTAAAAAAGATAGATAATGTAAGCTGCCTATGAATGAAAATTCATGTATAGTTTAGGTTAAATCAAGTTGTTCATTTACTCATAGGTTAAAACTAATGCCTTTTGTGATGGGGGTCATATTGGAATACTGACTGACCCAATATATTTTTTTAATGCAAGGAAGATTCGAGTAAAATTCTGTAGTTTTTATTTCCAGATCATTTTAGCTGACTTATTGAAAGAATGGCATAGAGTATAGTTTTATTTTCACTTACTCAAGCAGCAATGTTAAATTTCCAACTAGAACTAAAAATACATACAATATGGAGAACCAAGAAAGTAAAATTTGGTCCAGTGGTTTCTATAAAAAAAACATAATATGAAAATCTAACAGACAGAGATGATGACTTACACATATTTTATGACAATAGCTCACATGGCCCTTTTGGACCAGTTGAGGCAAAAGCTGACCATTTGCCCTGTATTGATTCAAAACAAAATATTGTCTATGAACTTTCTTCAACAAATCAAATAGATATTTGTTTGATTAAGAATTATTTAACTCCATTGACAAATAATAGCAATTTTTTCTCTTTATTGCTAAAAATAAAATTCTTGACATATACATACAAAATATAACATTTCTTTGGGTTAGACAAGAATATTATTGCACACATGTATAACAGCAATAGTATTAGAAAAAAGTTCAATCCTACTAAAACAAAATAAAACAATAAAAACAAATACATAGTTGTTATTTGACATCTACAATACAATTTAAAACTTTTAAAAACAAATTTATAAGTAGAGTTATTGTAAGCAGAATAAATACAGAGTACAAACACATATTTTATTATCTGGATTACAAGTCTATGGTGCACCAACTAGGATAGTCTCCCTTGAATAATAAATTGAAGAGGGAAAAAAAAAAAAAAATCATTGAAACAGTTGCAAAATCAATAAAATGAATAATGATATATATTTCTACCTCCAGAAAAAAACCCATTCTTGACGTCAACTTATGTTCACAAAAATATGGCATTTCTTTGGGTTAAACAGAAAACAATTACAATAATAACTAACTGAAGCTAAAAGTTCAATAACAAAATATTTATATCAAAATTAGTTACTCAACTTAAGCTACAATACATCGTAACAAAATGTTTTATTTCTGAAAGAACAAATTATTTAATAAAATACCATCACTTCATCTGTCACAGCAACATTCAGTTTATAATCGTTACACACCCACCAATTGTGAATTTGGACTGACAAGTACTTGGAAGTTAAGCATGTCCAGATATAGCTGTTCCCTTTTGCTAAGTTGTGATAAACATCTTTATTTTCTAGGTTTGTTACAAAGCTTCTGCAAACAATACACTTTTTCCCAAATTTTCTGCACACATATAGAAAACAAACAAACATTTCGATATGCCTGTAATGTTTCTGCATATTTGCTGCAACGCTTGCAAGAACATTGTCATTTGCAGCAAACATTCAAATATGTTTGCTGTGGGTTAGTGCCAAACTTGCTGCAATGATTTGTGTTTCATATGGGAAGATCACAACCGTCAGAATTCCCTATACAGATATTATGTTTATTGTCCGAAATTATAAAGGTTATTTGTACGAGAGAAACAGGTAGAAAGGCGAGCATGTGGAGAAATTGTATTGCCTGTTTCGCAGTAAGTACAAATCAATTTTATTTTTACTGACAATGTACATATATTGTGTTCATCCTGCAATGTGAAAATGTTCAAGAACAGCCAAATTTTACTGAAAAGAGCAGAAACAAGCAGTCTAAATCTTTTTCAAGGATGTCCTCTGTCACGTCAGCGCTATACTATTAGTGCAGCTCACTGTTCGTTCAACATGAATCATGTACCCAAGTCATTGGTATTTGTATACTAAATGAATTCTAGATAGAGAATTCTAGATAGAGAATTCTAGATAGAGAATTTGTTTACCTTTTATGTATAGAAAATGTAAGTGTAGGATAAATTAGTATATTTATTCAGTTAACTGTCACTCAAACTAGGAAGGTGGTTCTTATGTGTATGTGTAAAGATAAACGGTGAACGATAAACGGTGAAGGTGCCGAGGTCAACTACAAATGATTATCATCATGGCACTCTTCAAGATCCAGAATTTATTTGACGTGTGCCTACACTTTATTTAGTACCTGGGTAGGCCCCTGGATTCTGTGATTGATCCTTCACAATACATTATTTTGGAAGACTTACATCATTTTGGAATGTACAAAGGCTTACAGCTATTATTATCGGTAATTTATAAACTTTTTATTTGATCTGACTGAGGGATATTGTCAGTATTAACATACTGACTCTGATAATGATAATTATCGGTCAGTATGACGTCAAACACATTATGATGCTACCGATAAAAACAATTAACGTCAGTTTTGAAAGTCTTGACATACATTATAATGGCTCATCCTAATCACACTTATTGCCATATTATAAATAATGTTTGTCTTGATCTTCACAATTGCTGTTCTTTTATATATATTATTTGTCAGACATTTTATTATAGCTGCGTTCTGCATACATACATATATTAACAAGGGCAATGCAAAGTGTGTCATATCCCCTCGCCTAAAAATTTGACCTGGTGACCTTGACCTTTGATCTATGACCTTGAAAATAACAATATTTCGTGAAGATCGACCAGTCCAATATCAAAACCATATTTCGTGAAGAAAAGTTCAAATGGTGAATTTCTATGTTTGAATACGCATAACTGCACATTAGAATCTAAGGATGTACAAGTGCATAGTTTTGGACATAACTCTAGAAAAACTCAATGGACCATGATATACTACTAATGTGCACATCTTCATATTAGAATCTTGTAATATACTAAGTTTCACAAACATCTCATTAAGCATGTGGGAGGAGTTGTGATGACAAAGTGCATGGTGAATTGTATCAAATTTCCAAGTCCAAACGGGCATAATTCTGGAAAAACTCAATGGACCAGGATATACTACTAATGTGCACATCTTCATATTAGGTTCTCACAATATACTAAGTTTCACAAACATCTCATTTAGCATGTGGGAGGAGTTGTGATGACAAAGTGCATGGTGAATTGTCTCAAAATTTCTAAGTCCAAAGAAGCATAACAGGGGTAAGACTCAATGGACTGGGATATCCTACTAATGTGCACATCTTCATATTAGGATCTTGCAATGTACAAAGTTTCATGAACTTCTGATTAATCATGTAAGAGAATTTGCGATGACAAAGTGCATACTGAATTGTCTCAAAACCTTGACCCGGTGACCTTGAAAATCAATAGGGTTCCAGATTCTCTTAAGGACTAAGTATGTACCAAGTTTGGTCATAATCCATTGAAAGATGTTGATTCTAGAGTGTTCACAAGGATGTTGCGGAAGGACGGACAGAAGGACGGACGGTAGCGTTACTATATCCCTTCGCAACTTCGTTGGCGAGGGGATAATTAGGCATAAACAGTAGATGTAAAAAAGGGCTCCTCAAGGAGGGTTAGGGTTATGATGTTTAGCACCACTTTCAACAATATTTCAGCTATATCCTGGCATTCAATTTTATTGGTGGAAGAAACCGGAGGGCCTGGAGAAAACTTTATCACATAATGTTGTATCGAGTACACCTCGCCTGACCGGGATTGAAACTCACAACATTAGTGGTGTCCTCAAGGAGGTAATCCATCAAAAGCAGTATCATAGATGCATTTCTTTTTATGTAACCAATTCCATTGAAGTCTGTTCAAACAAAATATTGAAAACTTTCTATTTAGCACAATGGTACTACTTTTTTTAACTTTCATCTGAGCACCTGTTTAATATGAACACCTGTTAACTATGAACACCTATTTAATATTTAATAATAATATTAATAATGATTAGTTGGTTGAGACAGGTTTAATTGTACATTTCACAAACAAGCAAAAAACTAACTACATTTGTGTACAATGTATAATGAGATAATTCTACTAAATTACAATATAAGATTTAATGGGGGGGAAAAAAATTATGAAAAATGTTTTTAAGTACCATAAAATAATCCACCTCTGAATACAACATAAATTATATAACAATAACATAAAATATTGCACAGTTATTTTTGCTTGATCTGGGTAAATACCGGTAGACTTAAAAGTCAGTCATTCATAATAATATTTCAAATATCACAATAAAGCATACATACAGTTTGAAGTCATAGGTCACTTAAGTTGTAAGATTTGTTTTTGATACAGTCAGTTTGAAAATTTTATATAGAGCCTCTAATTTTTCAATATCTAAAATCATTAATTAATTACAAAGAAAATAAAATTATAATCTCATCATGATCAAGTAAGTGTTTTAATTGATTGACTTTAAATTGACAGATAATCATGATCAAGTAAATGTTTTAATTGATTGAGTTTGAATTGACAGATAATCCTAATGTCTGTCTGTCCATTATTTCGACATCTTCTTCACTGTAAGTCACCTGACCAACAGGTGGCCAATCAGAAAGCTCCAGTTCTTTATGAATGGATTTCTGATGTGTATGACTTAATTTTTCTGGTTTTATTTTCTTGAACAGTTTTTTCGTCACTCTATTATCTGTGATGGAATACTGAAAAAAAAAGAATGAATGAATTTGAATTTTTGGTGTTTAATGCCACTTTCAGCAATATTTCAGCTATATCATGGCGACCAGTTTTAGTGGTGGAGGAAACCGGAGTACCCGGAGAGAACCACCGACGCTGGGCAAGCAACTGGTAAACTTTATCACTTGCGGCTGCGAGTCGAGTGCAGAAAAGAAAAGAAATCAAAAAATAAGTTTGTGGTTTTTTATAAGGCTTTACAGAAAGATCAATACACTGTCATTGAAAATATAGTCCCTAAATGAGAAAACAAATTCTTAAGGCAGTTATTTTAGAAAATGAACTTCAAATTTGTTGTTTTTAGCAAATTAAATCATTGGTCTCCATAAATATCTATGATCATCTAAATTCCTATGCATTCGTAAGATTTTTATTATTTGAAAAAAATTCAATAAAGAGCATTTACCTTTTCATTAAGTACCTGATCAAGGAGACTAACTCTTGGTTATTTGAAATTATTTTTATGTGTGTTTTTTTTTATTTTATTAAGAATAATATCATAACAAACTTAATATTTCTCCTTATTTGATAAAAAAATATTCTACCAAATAGAACCAACAATTAGGTACATTTAAACAATTGTGGCAGGGTTTTTTCCCCATCCAATTAATCTTTTTAATTATTCTCCCTCAAAGAAGACAAGACAGAATTATCTTCCAAAATACACATTAAATTAGGTTTCAAGCAATGAATGAAATGTGATATTATTCTGTCTAATTTCCTTTTTAAAGTAAAAAGTATCCACTATCAAATGTTTATAAAATTACCAAGATCATAAGATTTCTACAAAATTTTAGTAAAATTCTAGGGATAGACTAATTTGTTTGTTTTTTGTTTTTGTTTTTGAAAGATAACTCTGTGTAAGGAATATGGACAAGGGGATAAATAAGCAGATTATCTCCCTTTAATAACATACTTGGTAAATTGTGACAATCTTCCTTAAAAACGTACTTCATAAATGGAGATGATAAATTTTTTCTAATACTTCCCACAGTTACCCACCTAACATGCTAATAAAAAAGAACTAAAAGATATTATTTGACATAGTATAATGTTAAGTTTTAAAGTAAAAGAACAATACCACTGAACATCAACCTTAAAGAACCAATATAGAGCTAGAGTTAATAGCTAGGTAAAGTTAGTTCCTGGCTTGGGGAAATAATCAAAATATGATGAGGTTTACATAGGATTTTGGTTTATTCAGGGTTCAGTTGAGACAGGTTTACACAGGAGTGTGGTTTATTGTGGTTTTTATTTTGGTTCGGAATAGACAGGTTTACACAGGATTGTAGTTTATTCAGGGTTCAGTTTAGACAGGTTTACACAGGAGTGTGGTTTATTGTGGTTTTTATTTTGGTTCGGAATAGACAGGTTTACACAGGATTGTAGTTTATTCAGGGTTCAGTTTAGACAGGATTCTGGTTTATTCAGGGTTTGGTTTAGACAGTTTTACACATGATTTTGGTTTATTCAGGGTTCAGTTTAGACAGGTTTACACATGATTCTGGTTTATTCAGGGTTCAGCTTAGACAGGTTTACACATGATTTTGGTTTATTCAGGGTTTGGTTTAGACAGGTTTACACATGATTCTGGTTTATTCAGGGTTCAGTTTAGACAGGTTTACACATGATTCTGGTTTATTCAGGGTTCAGCTTAGACAGGTTTACACATGATTCTGGTTTATTCAGGGTTCAGCTTAGACAGGTTTACATATGATTCTGGTTTATTCAGGGTTCAGCTTAGACAGGTTTACACATGATTTTGGTTTATTCAGGGTTCAGTTTAGACAGGTTTACACATGATTCTGGTTTATTCAGAGTTCAGCAGCTTAGACAGGTTTACACATGATTCTGGTTTCTTCAGAGTTCAGTTTTAGACAGTTTCACTGTTTTAGCAATAAATATTCAAAGAAATTAATACTGTCTCTTTGTTTTTGTTGTAAAATAAATGTGCATAAAACTTACAATTTGAATTTAATTTCCAATAATTTTTTTCAAAGTGATGAAAAGAAAATTTAAAAAGTGATGGTCAACAATTCCACTAATATCAACAAAATGAACAACAACCTTTCACCTCAAATGATTGGACACAAAAAAGACCATGATATATGGCATTAAAAACAAGCACAACAATGTGGCAGTGTTATACTGGTTCAAAGGTTCATTAAAATCAGTTTAGGACAAGACAAACATTTGAATTGAATGTCATAACGTCTTCAGGTTCAAAGATATTTGTTTATCTAAATCAGAGCATTGAAACAGATTTTTCTAGAAGACTTTTTTCACAGAGACCTTCTTGAGTTGATTGATTATTTGATATTGTTCAAAAATTGGTGCTTGCCTCCCAATTTGTGAGACAATCATAAAATTCCAAAGAATTAGAAATCAAATTTGTGTGCATGGTCTTGCCTTTGCATAATTATCCAAAAAATAGTAACATTTTCTGGATAATAATCCACATACCGTATTTAGGGTTGAATAATGCCCATTGGTGCATAATGCGCACCCCCTCTTGGCCTTTAAAATCTCCAGAAAAAAACTAGTTCGTGTCTATAATGTGCATGGACTTTTTAAAAAAATCGCCATCGGAAATGTAAGAATTAAATATCAATCGTATATATTTTTCAGTCTTTTGAGCATGTTTCATTTGCTGGGAGAATTTAAGAACCATTTATTTCTTTTCATCTTCAATAAAGTTGCAAAATATTAAATGTGTTGGGTTTTATTGGCGGACATGTGATTTCCCAGTCTGGGAAAGAGTGAAACACATTGTTCCTGTTTATAATGCGCACCCCTCCTACAAATTCAAGAATCTGGGCAAAATCCTGCGCATTATACAACTCTAAATATGGTACATTCTTCTGTTTAAATAACATGATTGTATAAAATAATAAATCAAAGATTTCTTTACATAAACAAAGCTATACATTACATAAAGCTACAACATAAACATTTAAAATAAAAATAGTCTCTCCCTTATATAACCACCATCTCTGCAATGAATAAGTGACCATTTAAGAGGAGTAGCCTCTCTTGATGTAATAATTAAGTAGTTCAACCTTTCTGATGACCCTCTGAAAATTCTTTTTGCTGAGAACTACTTAAGTAACATTTTTGCAGTGTCTAGTTCCATATTTTATTTCAACAATTTCAGAGAAAAGGATTGAAATAAGAAAAGCTCACTATGACGAGGGATTCAAATTAAAGACAATACCTGTCATGGCCCTATAGTAAAGGCCATCTAATATCCTGTATCAGAATATTTCAGACTTGTAATGAATCAAGCCATCAATTGTTTGTACTATTTGTGACAAATGTCAAAAAATATTACTATCATTTTTTTCCTGTGACAGATTTCAGTGCTTATCATTTACAATATAAAGCAAGATATATTTTTTCTAGGACTGAGTGTAGAGTGTGGAAACAGTATCCAACTATTGTACAGATAAACACTGAAAAACATGACACACTTACCTCAAAGATAAAACACAGAATACAATGTATAACAGGAAATGTAAACAGCAGCAGACGGAAGATAAAAGGTTTCTGGTCTAGTGGCTCCATCTGTTAAAATAAAAAATTGACAATTTAATTGTTTTATTATGTAAGTACTATGTATAATTATGTATATAATTATCAAAACAAAGTTTAAACAGTGATTGTCAACAATTCCATCAACATAAAAAAACTAGAGGCTCAGTGGGCTGAGCCTGTGTCGCTCACCTTTCATTCTGCTTTTAGGAAACTTAACACAGAACCTTCCATAGGTGCTTCCCACCAAATTTCTGTTCATTTTGGCATAGCAGTTTCAGAGAAGAAGATTTTTGGAAATTGACCAATCTAAAACAAGAATTGCCTGTGGCAGCCATGTTTGTTAATGAATCAAAACGAAATGAGCAATCTCTATAGAGGACCTTCCATAGATGCTTCTTATCAAGTTTCATATCATTTGGCCAAGTGGCTTCAGAGGAAAAGCTGTTTTAAAAATCGACCAATAAGAAACAAGAATTGCCTATGATGGCCATGTTTGTTAACGGATCAAAACGGAATGAACAATTCCCATAGAGGACCTTCCATAGATGCTTCCTACCATGTTTCAGAGTAGAAGATTTTTAGAAATTGACCAATCAGAAACAATAATTGCCTGTGGTGGCCATGTTTGTTAATGATCGGGACAAAATGAGCAATCCTTATAGAGAACATTCCATAGATGCTTCCTACCAAGTTTCTGTTCATTTGGCAAAGTGGTTTCAGAGAAGAAGATTTTTAGTAATCGACCAATTAGAAACAAGAATTGTCTGTGGCAGCCATATTTGTTAATGGATCGGGACAAAATGAGCAATCACAACAGAGGACGTTCCATAGATGCTTCCTACCAAGTTTCGGTTCATTTGGCCAAATGGTTTCAGAGGAGAAGAATCAAATTTTTTCAATAGTTTTCAATTTTTTACTGATTTTTTTCACTAATTTTCAAGTTTGAGAAGTGGCAATGGCCATGTTTGATGGCAGTCGGGGTCATCATTCATGGTCTGAAAGAGAATTATATATGCATTGTTCCTTTATAGTTTGGTAGCAACATTGGCTCTTTACAATATATAAAGAATTAAAAAAAAAAAAAACAGCCATTTTTCATAAGCGACCAGGGTTAGCACCCATAAGTCTGAAAGTGGATCATATATGCATCATTTCCATAAAGTTTGGTGGCAACTGGATTTTTACCAGATTTTAAAATATGTTTTTTGACAATAATTTTTTATTTTTTGTAAAAGTGATGGCCACGTTGTATGACAGCCGGAGGTCTTCAATCAAAATTTTGAAAGAAGACCACATATGCATTCTTTCCATATGGTTTGATTGCATTTGATTCTTTACAGGATTTTAAGATAAATTTTTAATGAATTTTTTCACTAATTTTCTATTTATAGTAACGATGGTGGCCATGTTTGATGGATAATTCTGAAAGAACAAGATGTTGCACACTACGTCATGCTAAGAATACCCCCACTCGTTCATTTGTAAGTCATGCAGTAAACCTGGAAAGGGGAGACACAGTACAAGTCACCATGCCAAAGCCATATATCAAATATAAAGTCATTTCTTCCAGTAGAAGCTGAGATAACTGTTACGAAAGTTTTCATTACGGCAAACATGAAAAATTCTAAGTCGCACTGTAAACAGGAAGTAGATGTGCGGTAAACCTGGAAAGGGGAGACACGGTACAAGTCACCATGCCAAAGCCATATATCAAATATAAAATCATTTCTTCCAGTAGAAGCAGAGATATCTGTTACGAAAATGTGAATGGACGGACGGACAAGGTGATTGCAATATATTCCCCACTCATAGAGTGGAAATATAATATTACATATGTATCAAATTTAATTGCAATATATTCCAAAGGATTTTTCTGGATTTATTTTAATTGATTTTTTTGCTGATTTTACCCCTATGTTCTATTTATAGACATGGTGGTCATGATGGTTGGTTGGCAGGGTCATCGGACATAATTTTAAAGGGAACCCCCCTAAAGATGATTCAGGCCAAGTTTGGTTTAAATTGGCCCAGTGGTTTCAGAGGAGAAGATTTTTTTAAAAGTTTACAGACCGACGACGGATGCCAAGTGATGGCAATAGCTCATACAGGTGAGCTAAAAATTGCAGTGTAGGTAGATCTTGACAGGCTGAACATGTTTACAGTTTAAACTTAACATCTATCTCTTATAGTTTTTGAAATAAAGGACGAAAAGTATTAAAATTTTAAAATGTTGATGAAAAAAGGACAATAACTCCAAAATGGGTAATGGGATTTACTTAAAAATTGCAGGGTAGGTAGATCTCGACATGCTGCATATTTTTCCAATTTAAATTTAACATCTATCTCTTATAGTTTTTGAAATAAAGGATGAAAAGTATTAAAATTTTGAAAATGTGATGAAAAAAGGGCAATAACTCAAAGATGGGTAATCAGATTTACTTCAAAATTGCAGGGTAGGTAGATCTTGACATGCTGAACATTTTGGCAATTAAACTTAACATCTATCTCTTATAGTTTTTGAAATATAAGATGAAAAGTATTAAATTTTTAAAAATTTGATGAAAAAAGGGCAATAACTCCAAGATGGGTAATCAGATTTACTTCAAAATTGCAGGGTAGGTAGATCTTGCTGTGCTGATCATTTTTAGCCCATGTCAGATTTCTGTTCTTATTAACGGTTTTTGAGTTATTACCCAAAAACTGCAATTTTACCCCTATGTTCTATTTATAGACATGGTGGCCATGATGGTTGGTCGGCAGGGTCATCGGACATAATTTTTAAAGGGAACCCCCTAAGGATGATTCAGGCCAAGTTTGGTTTAAATTGGCCCAGTGGTTTCAGAGGAGAAGATTTTTTTAAGTTTACAGACGGATGACGGACGACGGAAGCCAAGTGATGGTAATAGCTCACACAGGTGAGCTAAAAAGGAAACAATCACCTCTAACCTCAAATCATTGACAACAAAGAAAACGAAAAAGACTACATATGGTGTTGGAAATTCAGGTCTTAGCTGGGGACAGGCACAAAGATGTTGTGGGGTTAAACCAGCTAATGGAATCCCAAAACATATCCTCTTGATAATTGTATCTCCAATGGCAATACAGATACAGTGAAATCTGTCTAAACAGAAATCCTGTATAAACTGAACATAAGATTTAGTCCTAATATTGTATATTTTAGTGAATTTAACCTGTTTAAACCGAACACATGTCTATTCCGAACAAAATTTTTACTTCGAAGGGGATTCGGTTTAGACAGGCTTCACTGTATAAATAAAACAATAAAAATAACCTGCACAGATTTACTTCAACTCAAGCCACTAATACTCAAAGAAATCACAGGTACTTGATTAATTGATGAATGGATGTTGCGTATTGACAAAGGAGCAGTATTTCAGCTATATGCATGATGAAACTGATTGATTGATTGTTGGTCACTTAATAAAACATCCTGCAGCAAACAATTAATACATAATCAAGAAGAGAGCAAGTTCAACAATACTTAAAAATGATAGAGAAATGAGGGAGGAATGTGACAACATAAATGATAGAGAAATGAGGGAGGAATGTGACAACATAAATGATAGAGAAATGAGGGAGGAATGTGACAACATAAATGATAGAGAAATGAGGGAGGAATGTGACAACATAAATGATAGAGAAATGAGGGAGGAATGTGACAACATAAATGATAGAGAAATGAGGGAGGAATGTGACAACATAAATGATAGAGAAATGAGGGAGGAATGTGACAACATAAATGATAGAGAAATGAGGGAGGAATGTGACAACATAAATGATAGAGAAATGAGGGAGGAATGTGACAACATAAATGATAGAGAAATGAGGGAGGAATGTGACAACATAAATGATAGAGAAATGAGGGAGGAATGTGACAACATAAATGATAGAGAAATGAGGGAGGAATGTGACAACATAAATGATAGAGAAATGAGGGAGGAATGTGACAACATAAATGATAGAGAAATGAGGGAGGAATGTGACAACATAAATGATAGAGAAATGAGGGAGGAATGTGACAACATAAATGATAGAGAAATGAGGGAGGAATGTGACAACATAAATGATAGAGAAATGAGGGAGGAATGTGACAACATAAATGATAGAGAAATGAGGGAGGAATGTGACAACATAAATGATAGAGAAATGAGGAAGGAATGTGACAACATAAATGATAGAGAAATGAGGGAGGAATGTGACAACATAAATGATAGAGAAATGAGGGAGGAATGTGACAACATAAATGATAGAGAAATGAGGGAGGAATGTGACAACATAAATGATAGAGAAATGAGGGAGGAATGTGACAACATAAATTATAGAGAAATGAGGGAGGAATGTGACAACATAAATTATAGAGAAATGAGGGAGGAATGTGACAACATATGTAACAACTTTTGACTGTCACAGGAAAAGTGTTGTACTTCAAATGTTAAATAAATATTTTAGATTCAAATGATATAAAGAAGCTTAATTTTACTTAAAATATAATGTTTGTGGACATTTCTGTCCACTATTAGTAAGTGAGCCAGGTCAAACTTTGTTCTTGTTCTTCTAGGTTTAATAGTATATGTATAAGGAGGCTTGGGGCATTTTTGTGCAATGATTGGTACCGGCCATTGTGAATATTTTCATTAAAGACAATTCAACATTCAACAGTACAACGATACATTGTACTACAATACAAGAAGACATACTTACTGATAGAAATTTGAGTATTGGTGGAAATGGTAGCAGTAACAGGAATGTGGAGAATGCAAATAATATCAGTAACATCACTAAATATGGAACTGAAAAATAAAACATAGCACTGAAAGTACTGTTACACAGATGGTAGTACTAACAGGAATGTTGAGACAACAAAAAATATCAGTAACGTCACTAAATATGGAACTGAAAACTAACACATAGCACTGAAAGTACTGTTACACAGATGGTAGTACTAACAGGAATGTTGAGACAACAAAAAATATCAGTAACGTCACTAAATATGGAACTGAAAAATAAAACATAGTACTGAAAGTACTGTTACACAGATTGTAGTACTAACAGGAATGTTGAGACAACAACAAAATCAGTAACATCACTAAATATGGAACAGAAAAATAAAACATAGCACTGAAAGTACTGTTACACAGATGGTAGTACTAACAGGAATGTTGAGACAACAAAAAATATCAGTAACGTCACTAAATATGGAACTGAAAACTAACACATAGCACTGAAAGTACTGTTACACAGATGGTAGTACTAACAGGAATGTTGAGACAACAAAAAATATCAGTAACGTCACTAAATATGGAACTGAAAAATAAAACATAGCACTGAAAGTACTGTTACACAGATGGTAGTACTAACAGGAATGTTGAGACAACAAAACATATCAGTAACATCACTAAATATGGAACTGAAAAATAAAACATAGCACTGAAAGTACTGTTACACAGATTGTAGTACTAACAGGAATGTTGAGACAACAAAAAAATCAGTAACATCACTAAATATGGAACAGAAAAATAAAACATAGCACTGAAAGTACTGTTACACAGATGGTAGTATGAACAGGAATGATGAGACAGCAAATAATATCAGTAACATCACTAAATATGGAACTGAAAAATAAAACATAGCACTGAAAGTACTGTTACACAGATGGTAGTACTAACAGGAATGTTGAGACAACAAAAAATATCAGTAACGTCACTAAATATGGAACTGAAAACTAACACATAGCACTGAAAGTACTGTTACACAGATGGTAGTACTAACAGGAATGTTGAGACAACAAAAAACAACAATAATGTCACTAAATATGGAAATGGTTTGGTTTATGGTGCTTAATGCCTATTTCAACAATATATCATTTATATCGTAGCGGTCAGTTTTATTGGTGGAGGAAACTGGAGTACCCGGACAAAACTACTGACCTGTCGCAAGTCACTGACAAACTTGATCTCATAATGTTGTATCGAGTACTTCTTGCCATGAACGAGGTTCTAACTCACAACTTTAGTGGTGATAGGCACAGATTGCAAAAATTGAAATGAAAAATATGGAAAAGAAAAATAAAACAGCACCTAAATGACAGATACAAAAAATGCTGTTCCTGAACTTTTGAATTCTAACTCACTTTTTAGTGACTTTTCATTCATATATTCCCAGGGCCCGGGTGGCTCAATGAGCTAGGTAGTTGGATTTACCTAACAACTCATACAAGCCTAACATTAATACGGCGTGAGTTCGCGCCCGGCTTTGTAAATTACAAAAAGGGTGCATTCGACTCGCAGCCACAAGTGATAAAAGTTTACCAGTTGCTTGTCCATGGTCGGTGGTTCTCTCCGGGTACTTCGGCTTCTTTCACCGCTAAAACTGGTCGCCATGATATAGCTGAAATATTACTGTAAGTGGCATTAAACACCAAAAATCAATCAATCAATTCATATATTCCCATATATCCATTCACATTAAACTTAGTGACAGGAACACACAAGTACTATTATGCACCATGATGGCCATATTGGATTTCAAATCAGAACGAGAGAAAAATTAGCTCTAGTGATGTCTGTTGAAAAGATTAAAGTGTAAATTGTTTACCTGTGCCAAACGATGTCAAGGGCTTACATTGCCTCCAGTAAGAGGACCTATAAAGTGGTTTGGTTTGGCTTATGGTGTTTAATGCCACTGTCACAATATTTCAGCAATATCATGGTGGTCAGTTTTATTGGTGGAGGAAACCGAAGTACCCAGAGAAAACCACCGACCTGTAGCAAGTCACTAACAAACATCATCACATAATGTTATATCGAGTACATCTCGCCATGAACAGGGATCAAAATCACAACTTTAGTGGTGATAGAGACTGATTGCACAGGTAGTTGTAAATGCAACTACCATACGATCACAACCACGACTGCCCCTGGAATAAAGTATAATAATCTTTCAATAGAAACAGAAAGTCAGTAGTGAACAGGCATACATTAATTCTGAAAGAGATGATTTAAGATCTAACTCAGAATCAGAGCCGAGGTATAAACAATACTCACCATTTGTATAGATAGCTTTTCTAAAAGGAGGTCCCTGTGAGAAACAGAATGCCACAACTATATACTGGAATGAAGAAATCACAAATATTGTAGTTGTCTCCCATGAATCATAGTTATCAGCATCTTTATTACCTTTAGACATTACCGATGGATACCTGAAATATATTACAGTAAAATTTCATTTGTAACAACTAAGGTAAAGTAAGATTAAGCTTCCTACCATTTTTTACATTTCTAAAATGATTTTTTGATTTTGGTTCAAAGTTGACTTGTTTCCCTATTATGTCTTACAATGGTGGCCTTGTGTACTATCTAATATTTAAACTAGTATTACTGTGAGCACAGCTCACTAAGATATACCCCCCCACTCCCCACATCTGTCCAACCTATTTCCATAACCAAAACATTACTGATTGTCCTGACCAAATATGAAAGGGACCCTCCTCTCTTCACCGGTAAGCTGCTGATAAAATTTCAAAACATTCTGAGAAACACTACTCAAGTTATCATACGACATTGGGTAAAAATCCTATTTTCCATCATATCAAGTCCAATAACTCTGGAACGGCAAAAGTGAAAATCGTCAAAAATGAAAGGGATCCTCCTCTCTTCACTGGTAAGCAGCTGATGAAATTTCAAAACATTCTGAGAAACAATACTCAAGTTATCATACGACATAGGGTAAAAATCCTATTTTCCGTCATATCAAGTCCAATAACTCTGGAACGGCAAAAGTGAAAATCATCAAAAATGAAAGGGATCCTCCTCTCTTCACCGGTAAGCTGCTGATAAAATTTCAAAACATTCAGAAAAACACTACTCAAGTTGTCATACGACATAGGGTAAAAATCCTATTTTCCGCCATATCAAGTCCAATAA
Organism: Bathymodiolus septemdierum; assembly: GCA_963383655.1. Lineage (NCBI taxonomy): Eukaryota > Metazoa > Mollusca > Bivalvia > Mytilida > Modiolidae > Bathymodiolus > Bathymodiolus septemdierum. The sequence goes on along the minus strand of OY726530.1, from coordinate 38,077,631 downwards.
CTCTGGAACGGCAAAAGTGAAAATCGTCAAAAATGAAAGGGATCCTCTTCTCTTCACCAGTAAACAGCTGGGGGGGGGGGGGGGGGGGGGGGGGGGGGGGGGGGGGTATAATGATGGCTAGAACATTTAAAGGTGAAGAAAATTTAACAATGAATGGAGGACATATGATGGCAGGAGATGAAATGATCAGTAAACAAGCATTTTGGGTGTTTGCAGTGTTATTTGCGATTTCTGCATAAAAACGATGTTCGGTTTGTTTTTATCTCCAGTTGTTTGTTGGAGGGCTCATTTACGTTATTTGTGTTTGTTTGCGCATAGTGGTGTCCAACACATATTGTGTTGTATTTTTGTTCTGTTTTTCTTTGTCTTGTTTCTCAGAATTGTCCATTTTTGATTGCCCCTTAGGTTTTCTCTAACATTTATTTGTATGTGGATAGGCATGTAAATATAAAAGAATCAACTTTTAAGTTTTGGCAAAATGTGTGATTTATTTCATCCATTGTAAAGGAAAACATAAATTTACAAAAAAATTAAGAAGAGTAGATATATTATCCACTTGCTTTAGTAGTTTTATACAGAATACATCTCTTAATTACATTTACAGTCACAATGTGTATAACATCATCAGTGGTTAGATTGTTTGCCTTGAGAGTAGTAGATTGTGATTTCAAGCCATGGTCGGGTCAAACCAGACAATAAAATTGGTTTTTCCTGCTTCTCCACTAAGCATGCAACATTTAGGAGTAAGAGTAAAGACAGGTTTGTTTGAAATCAGGATAATGTGGCCATGTTGGTCTAGAACAAAGAACATCAGTATTGTTATCTCATCGAAATGTAACTTTCTCTCACCATGATATAGATGAGAAATTGCCTACTTGGCATTAAACAACAATCACTCAATCATTATCTGATGATGGAAATACAACTATAATCTTTGGGGGGGGAAATAAGAAAGAAGCAAGCTCAAAATATACCAAAACTATTCATTTTGTTCATGATAGACAACTCTTCACTTTAAGGGGAGATAACCTACCATTCTTGTGACTGTAGAAAGAAGAAAGCACCAAGTTGGAACAACAATACCAACATTACTTGTCCAACAATAGAAACTAAGTTAGAAAACTCTATTAGACTACTCTGTGGTTGTTGGGGAACAAGATGTCTGTATGCACCAGTATATCCCACTGAAATACACAAGAAAATATATGAACATGCATAGCCTAGAGAGATATATAGGCTTTTAACATTAAAATTGTAATTATTACATATATATTGAGCAAACATTTCTTATTGGACAAAATTAATATTTGTGCAGAATGCTCTATAGTTTAAAGTTTTTTCTTCAACACTCAAACATTTGAACTGCTAATTAATTTAACATTTGAATTACAACAGAATCTATTGAATTCAGGGTTCATTTTTATACATGATCTATATTATTTATCTTACACTGGTTCTACATTTAGCAGTCAAATTGCATTGACTTGATAAAGTTTTGCTATATACGGTCACTGACCAAAATATTGCTTTTATTGTACCTGTATGTGTGTATTAGGGGTTATAACATAAGGAAATAAATATTAACAAGGACATGATTGCTTTTTTTATTTGAATCACATGAATCACCCCAACATATGCTAAAATTTATTTGAAAATACCTAAAAATTAATTTTGAAAAACCTGGAGTTTGTCGATGTTTTATTCAATTCAGAGAGGAATTATACCATGCTTCCACTACAAAAACGTGGTATTTGTTGGTAGTAGTTGGTTAAACATAGTGAATGTCAGTGTAAAGTGTTTTTCAACTGAACTATCTTGTTAGTACTGTACATAGATTGTCGATTTTTAAAAAATTTATTTGCATTTGCCAGAATAGCTCGCCAAAATTTAATGCTCGTTTTTCTACCTGTTTCTAAAGTTTGTACAAGTAAATTTTATATTTTGCGACAATGTCAGTATGTTATATATAGAGAATTATACATGACAAAATCTGTATCACATGCAGTATTAACACAAGTAACCAATATCAACTAATTTCTACTAGTAGATATGGGAATTCTGATTTGTACTAGGAAGATTCTTGATCTACTGGATTCCAATTGGTACTGTAAGATATATATACATTTCAAAGCAAATTATGGTTTCTAAGAATTATTTCTTAACCAATATATTTTCGGGTAGATTGATTGATGTATTGATATGTTCATGTAACAATGAAACCTTTAAAATTTATATTTTCCAAACTGACAACAATATATTTCAAAATCATCTAGACTTACTGAGTACTGCTATTGATGTAGTAATGATAAGATCAATATACAGGAACTGCATGTCAGCAAGGTTACAGGAATACTGAAATAAAAAACATAAGGTTACAGGAATACTGAAATACAAAACAAAAGATTACAAGAATACTGAAATAAAAAAAATAAGGTTACAGGAATACTGAAACACAAAACATAAGGTTACAGGAATACCGAAATACAAAACACAAAGTTACAGGAATACTGAAATCAAAAAAATAAGGTTACAGGAATACTGAAATACAAAACATTAGATTTCAGCAAGATTATAGGAATACTGAAACAAAAAACACAAGGTTACAGGAATACTGAAACAAAAAACATAAGGTTACAGGAATACTGAAACACAAAACATAAGATTAGAGGAATACTGAAATACAAAACACTAGATTACAGGATACTGAAACACAAAACACAAGGTTACAGGAATACTGAAATACAAAACACAAGGTTACAGGAATACTGAAATACAAAACACAAGGTTACAGGATTACTGAAATACAAAACACAAGGTTACAGGAATACTGAAATACAAAACACAAGGTTACAGGAATACTGAAACAAAAAACATAAGATTACAAGAATACTGAAATATAAAACAATATTACAGGAATACTGAAACACAAAACATAAGGTTACAGGATTACTGAAATCAAAATAAATAAGGTTACAGGAATACTGATATACAAAACTTAAGATTACAGGAATACTGAAACAAAAAACTTAAGATTACAGGATACTGAAACAAAAAACAAGATTACAGGATACTGAAACACAAACACAAGGTTACAGGAATACTGAAACACAAACACAAGGTTACAGGAATACTGAAACACAAACACAAGGTTACAGAAATACTGAAACAAAAAACATAAGATTGCAGGAATACTGAAACAAAAAAATTAAGGTTACAGGAATACTGAAATACAAAACAAAAGATTACAGGAATACTGAAACACAAAACATTAGATTTCAGCAAGATTACAGGAATACTGAAACAAACAAGATGAACTGTGAGCTAATGCTCACTCTTATGATACCCCCGCTCTTCGGCAAACAGGAAGTAGGAATCTGACGGGTCAAAAAACGCTTCCCACGATATGAGGTACCTAAATAAAGCTTGTGACCAAATATCAGGTTTCTGCCATCAATAGTTGCTGAGAAAAATGCGACTAAAAATGGGCATATACAAAATGTATGTTCAATGCAGTTGAAGAGCAGACTCGCAAAAATTCTAATTTTCTGGTCCGTGGAATATTTAAAAATCCAAGGGAGATAATCGTAAATATTTTCCGCTAGATGGCGCTTCACAAACCCAAACAATTATACATACTTGGAAAACTACGTTTTTGTTCTATTAAACCAATGAAAATGATTGAAATATGATTAAAAATCACATTTATATTTATTAATGGTCATGATTTTCAGTCTGGTATAAAATCGGTCTGCGATGAATGTAAAAATAACGGGTTTTTTCTTTACCTCGGAAAATCGTAATTTTTTTTTGTCGCGTATGTTTACACTTTTTGCATCTGACAGAATAAAGTTCCCGTGGAGGGAAAAATTAAAAAACTGGTTCCTTGGACAGAATAATATCTACACTTCATCGGGTAAAAGGGAATTTACATCACTCGTAACAGTTTAAGAAAAATAATCAATATTCCAACGTCACCCAAACAGAGTCAAGGTTGAAAAATTTGCTCCTCCCATTTTGCTCGTGCAATCAATATTTACACATGTAAACAATGGAATAACGGTAGGCATGTGAGGTAAAACACACTGTTTTGATGTACAGTGCAAATTGTCTAGAAATTCGATGCATTTATCCCATTCTGTCAATCTCGTGGATTCACAACTACAACCCGAACTTGGTTATATGCACCCCCCTTTTCTGAAATATGCCACCAAAGTCAATCTGTCAACGGGTGCAGGCCTTTTAGTTTTAGTCAGGGATAGTACCAGGTACCCACTTAAAATGGTAATTGGTACCTTCTAATTTCAAAGAATGTTGTACAGCATGTTTATTTGCTCATTTGTTTATATGACTGAGTGGTTTTTATTTTTAGATAATCTAACCAGGATTGTTAATTTTTAGGATTTATTTTTAGTTGAAATATATAGGAAAATCAAAGTCAATTTTTATTTGTTATATTTAAATTATGCACAAATAAAAACCACTCATATAAACATAATGAGCAAATAAACAGCCAAAATATAGACAATTCTGAATGTTTTGGTGTAAAATTTGTTAAAATCTATCCAGAAATGACTTCACAATAATATTTTGAAAAAATATGGTTTTGGTTGATTATATAGGGATTTTTTTTACATGTGGCAATACTTTTGGCCACATACTCTATAAGATATTCATGAAAAATGTTCAATTTTTAAGAAAAAGTACTGGCTGTAAATAGTGAAGTACTGGTACATTTGAAAAATTTTGAAAGACCTGCAGGGTGCATGAAGCCAGTCCACCAAGCCCTTGCATAAACTGTAAACGAGAAGATGTGACTAAGCACTACTGGCACCTCTCACAGGGGCGAAATCAACCACTGTTTTATACTTTTGTCAAAAATGCATATGCATTCAAAGATGATGACTGTATTTGTAGAATGTGTGAGGCTTGATTTAGAAAATCACTCGAAATGTCCCACGATACAGAAGCAACATCAAGCAAAAGAAAATATGATTCAGCCATAGATACAAGCTGTGCATTTGAAACAAATGATTTAAATTTAACAACAGCAAACTTTGACAGCTATGGTAATGTGTCATTTGACCCATGCAAATTTACACTCCATACTGCGGCTAATGCAGAAAATAATGACTGTAGTAAAAAAAACTTGTATGCTTTTTGCAACACGTGAACATGTGTGAAAAAAATGGTGACCATTCGACATCAGTTAATGTTGACTTATTCCAGTCGTGCTTTCAGATTTAGCTAGATCAGAATAACAACGAAGCATGTACATCTAATAATTTTTTCCTCTATTGATCACTACAAGAAATATAGAAATTTCAAACCCCAACTAGAATGTTGCTTTTGTGACAAAAGTATATACAGTCAAAGAAAGACCATTTAATTTAAGGGAAAGGATCTTCTAGAAAGAATAAAGTTAATTTTAAGTTCTGATACATTTGTGTATGCAAATTTTCTATGGTAATGGCATCAGCATATTCAGTTAGAATTTTAAATTAGAGCCCCATCCGGTTTTCTCCTATTATTCACATGTTTTATTATTTTTAATAAAAAAATTTAGTTGAAGTTTTTGTGAATTTTATTTTGTAAAAAGTTATCAAATAATGGATCTTAGTACAGTATGATCTGCTTTTGTTTAAAAAAAAAGGTTAAAAACATTACACCCCTCGCCCCTTTTTATAAAGAAACATCTATAAAATATAACACGAGTTCTGCTCAAGAGTCATTACGAGGATGTACCGGTACTATGCATGTGATAAAATTTTATATTTTTTCCATTATCATCATTTTCTTTCATTTGTCTTTTATAAGGTCATTTACATTGAAAAAAGTATCACTTGAATAGCCTTATATGTTAAAAAACAGTTGAAAGTAATTTTTAATATTCCAAGATTTATCATTGCATATGAAAATATGACTGTTTTTTTTTCTCAAGTTCATTCGATAAATTTAGTAGACCATTACAGTTGATTCTTGTTTTGTTATACCTTCATGGAACAACTTTACATGTATTTCGACCGAAAAGTCAGCTTACCAGGATTACTTTTACAGTAATATAATTGCTCCTTACTTAATACTGTTATGGTTCCATCAAATCTCAAATTTGGACTCATCTGTTAAATTATATTTGATCAATTTAATAGCTGTAGATATAATAAACAATTATTCTGACTAATTTCAACATTTTTAATGCAAAATAATATTTGTTTTATTGAGAAAACGCATTTACTTACGCATTTACTTACACTCGTTCTATAAATAGAATGTTAAAAATTACGGAGAATGTGATGATTCTAGTTACCTCCCCGAAAAATGAGCATTTATGTTCAATGTGTATAAAAATCAACAAAGTCGGCAAACAGGAAGTAGGAATCTGACGGGTTCAAAAACGCTACCCATAATATGGTATACCTATATGACGCTTGTGACCAATTGTAATATTTCTGCCATCCACAGTTACTGAGAAAAATGCGACAAAAAATATCTTGGACAGATGGACGGACAGAGGTAAAACAGTATACCCCCCTCCACCTTCGGGGAGCGGGGGTATAAAAACATAAGGTTACAAGAATACTGAAACACAAAACATAAGATTAGAGGATTACTGAAACACAAAGCATTAGATTTCAGCAAGATTACAGAAATATTGAAACAAAAACATAAGAATAGAGGATTATTGAAACACAAAAGATTAGATTTCAGCAAGTTTACAGGAATACTGAAACAAAAAAACATAAGAATAGAGGAATACTTAAACACAAAACATTAGATTTCAGCAAGATTACAGGAATACTGAAAGACAAAACATAATATTACAGGAATACTGAAACACAAAACATTAAATTTCAGCAAGATTACAGAAATACTGAAACACAAAACATTAGATTTCAGCAAGTTTACAGGAATACTGAAACAAAAAACATAATATTACAGGAATACTGAAACACAAAACATTAGATTTCAGCAAGATTACAGAAATACTGAAACAAAAACATAAGAATAGAGGAATATTGAAACACAAAACATTAGATTTCAGCAAGTTTACAGGAATACTGAAAGACAAAACACAAGGTTACAGAAATACTGAAACAAAAAACACAAGTTTACAGGAATACTGAAACAAAAAAACATAAGAATAGAGGAATACTTAAACACAAAACATTAGATTTCAGCAAGATTACAGGAATACTGAAAGACAAAACACAAGGTTACAGAAATACTGAAACAAAAAACACAAGTTTACAGGAATACTGAAACAAAAAAACATAAGAATAGAGGAATACTTAAACACAAAACATTAGATTTCAGCAAGATTACAGAAATACTGAAACACAAAACATTAGATTTCAGCAAGTTTACAGGAATACTGAAACAAAAAACATAATATTACAGGAATACTGAAACACAAAGCATTAAATTTCAGCAAGATTACAGAAATACTGAAACAAAAAACATAATATTACAGGAATACTGAAACACAAAGCATTAAATTTCAGCAAGATTACAGAAATACTGAAACAAAAAACATAATATTACAGGAATACTGAAACACAAAGCATTAAATTTCAGCAAGATTACAGAAATACTGAAAGACAAAACACAAGGTTACAGAAATACTGAAACACAAAACACAAGGTTACAGAAATACTGAAACACAAAACACAAGGTTACAGAAATACTGAAATAAAAAACACAAGGTTACAGGAATACTGAAACAAAAAACATTAGGTTACAGGATTACTGAAATACAAAACATAAGGTTACAGAAATACTGAAATAAAAAACAAAAGATTACAGGAATACTGAAACAAAAAACATAAGATTACAGGAATACTGAAATACAAAACACTAGAGGCTCAGTGGGCTGAGCTTGTGTCTCTCACCTTTCATTCTGCTTTGAGGAAACTTAATACAGAACCTTCCATACATGTAGATGCTTCCTACCAAGTTTCGGTTCATTTGGCTAGGCAGTTTCAGAGGAGAAGATTTTTTAGATAACGACCAATCAGAAACAAGAATTGCCTGTGGTGGCCATGTTGTTAACCGATCGAGACGAAATGAGCAATCGTCATAGAGGACATTGCATAGATGCTTCCTACCAAGTTTTGGTTAATTTGGCAAAGCGGTTTCAGAGGAGGAGATTAAAAAAAAATTGTCAATCAGAAACAAGAATTGTCTGTGGTGACCATGTTTGGTAATAAGAAAAACCTTATTAAACTAGAACTGTGAGTGATCTCACTGAGTGATACCCCCCGCTTGCAATACTATGATGTTCAAACTTTGGAATACAGGTATATTAGCAAGTTACCTATGAAAAATGAACGGATATGGAGTTATGTCAAGGAGACAACATCCCATCTGTTCATGGCCAGGTGTACTCAATACAACATGATGGGATACAGTTTGTCAGTGACTTGTGACAGGTCGGTGGTTTTCTCCAGGTACTCCGGTTTCCTCCACGGATAAAACTGACTGCCACGATATAACTGAAATATTGTTGAAAGTGGTCTTAAACACCATAAATCAAACCAAACAATACTTACATTATATAGTATTAGTACTGAAATAAACTGGATAAAACTGTATAAAGCCATGTATTTAAAACAACCAAATGATGTTGCCAGTGCACAACGTCCTTCTCTGTGAATAAATACAAACAACATTGATAATGGTTGATATCTTTTGAGAATCTATTTATTTCTAAAAATTATCATGTGGAGTAAGAAATATATTACCTAAAAATATTTACTTGATCACAATTACATGCAGAAATCTTTAAAACTAAACCAGACGAGCCTGTTATCACACCAGATTTATAAAGGCAATGAACAAATCTTAAATGCATCATCAGACGGTGACGGACATCTAGGATTTCTGATCAAGACAAAAATTTTGTAAACTACAACCTAATGAACAGTCCTGACAACTTTGGTTTCAAGAAAAGATTTTAAATATTCTTTTTGATATCAAAAGTTGTATTTTTGGGAAATATGAAATTCACACAAAAACTCAGGAAAATATGCTAAATAAAATAGAAAAAATATGTATGGCCCACCAATACCTCATTAAAATGAACACTGCAAAAACTGCATTAAAATGGGATGAAAATTTAAAAAGTTCAATTTTTTTTATCCCCCCTTTTACGTTAAAAACAGTAATAATTACATAATAACGTTATGCATGTTTCTGAAAGGAATTTCCTTAAAAAATGCATTAAAAAATTCCTCATCAAAACAAATCAACAATAAATAATTCATACCCATATGTATGGCTACACCTTTTTTTTTTTACACCTTTGGGTTTCTTGTTTCTTTTGTGTACTGCTAATCAACAGATAAAATATAAATTGCATAGGGGACCACCCAATGAACATCCCTATCAAGTTTGGTTGCAATTGCCCAAATCGTATAAAATGTAAAAACTTACGCACGACGACGAGTGTTGGCAATAGCTCACATGACCCTTTGGTGTAGTTATTTCAAGTGTTTTATCCCTATGTCTATATCATATATGGGTAGAATGATTGAATGGTTGCTAGAATTACAAATACTTGTGCAATCAGTACCTATCACCACTAAAAGTTGTGAGTTTCAATCCCGCTCATGGCGAAACGTACTCTATACAACATTATGTGAGAATGTTTATCAATGACTTGCCACAGGTCGGTGGTTTTCTATCTGTTTCCTCCACCAATAAAACTTATTGCCATAATATCACTGAAATATTGTTGAAAGTGGCATTAAACACCATAACCCTAACCCTATATTATATACATAGCATACTATACACAACAATTTATTGTAATAATACCTCATAACTGTAACAACACACTCTATATTAGGGATATGTGAGGTAAATGGAGCCGCTACTGAGGCCTCAGCTTCTGACAGAGAAATACCAGAATGAGCTGCTTTTAATGCCTACAAAATAAATACAAAATCGGTCAAATCTTTCTTCGATAAATAAGGGGAGCCTTAGTGGCTGTGATTGTATGAAATATCGATTTTTATCTAACATACATATCTTATGGCAATACAAGATTTGAACCATTAGATAGAAAACCTTGTATCATATATGTATGTGATACAACATACACTTTAGTTGGTTCTAATTGATTTTAAATGATTTTTGGTGTTTTAACGCCACTTTCAGCAATATTTCAGCTATATCATGGCGACCAGTTTTAGTGGTGGAAGAAGCCGGAGTACCCGGAGAGAACCACCGACCATGGGAAAGCAACTTGTAAACTTTATCACTTGTGGCTGCAAGTCGAGTGCACCCTTTTTTGTAATTTACAAAGCCGGGCGCGAACCCATGCCGTATTGGTGTTAGGCTTGTATGAGTTGTTAGGTAATCCAACAACCTAACTCATTGAGCCACCCGGGCCCTAGTCGGTTCTACTTTTGTAATGTCATCAGCTTGGGATGCAGGAAAATCCCACTGACGTCTTCATTAATAAATACAAATTCCTATTGAAGAATACTTTCAAACTGACATTTCATATTGAAGGGATCTGTTCCTTGAACAATAACACTTCCAAAATTTCACAGACAAACGACGTAGAGCAATCGCTATGTACTCGGACAGTGAGATTGATCAATGAATGAAATGTTTGGATGAATATTGTGACTTGACGTATCAAAATCTGTGATGTATAGAACTATTTTGAATGTCAGCCCGTTATTTGTTAATAAAAAAATGAAATTTATCAGTATTACCCTCTTAAGGTATGAAAATGTTAGATAAATGTATTATATGTATAAATGTGTCAGTACAACTGTTTGTATCATGTCTCGTCAGTTGTGTAAATCGCGTCACTACTCGATGCTAAATGGCTCGTACTGATACAGTTAATACAACTGACTTGACATGATACATATTTTGGAAGTGTTATTGTTCAAGGAACAGATCCCTTCAATATAAAATGTCAGTTTGAAAGTATTCTTCAATAGGAATTTGTATTTATTAATGAAGACGTCACTGGGATTTTCCTGCATCCCAAGCTGATGACGTTACAAACAGTTGTACACACAATATACATATAATGTGTATATGTCTATGTAATCATTGCCTATCACAACTAAAGCTTGTCAGGTTTTGAAATTGAACCTATATAATATTATTTCAATCTGCATGACATATTTCCCTGAAATTTGTATAATTGGTTGAGGTTCAACATTCAGGAGAAATCCTGTAATACACATACAGGTGTTACAGTCCAGAAAAATATGATATCTGACATGAACAAGAAACACATTTTTATTTCTTGTACCAGCATATGCCTTCAGTAACCCCGCCCCACTCTTAAAAACCCACCCTTTCTACACCCCTCTTACCTCACAATCATTAGCTCCATCTAGCCCCACTCTTAATAACCCACCCCTTCTACATCCCTCTTACCTCACAATCATTAGCTCCATCTAGCCCCATCCCTTCTACACCCCTCTTACCTCACAATCATTGGCTCCATCTAGCCCCACTCTTAATAACCCACCCCTTCTACACCTCCCTTACCTCACAATCATTAGCTCCATCTAGCCCCACTCTTAATAACCCACCCCTTCTACACCTCCCTTACCTCACAATCATTAGCTCCATCTAGCCCCACTCTTAATAACCCACCCCTTCTACATCCCTCTTACCTCACAATCATTAGCTCCATCTAGCCCCACCCCTTCTACACCCCTCTTACCTCACAATCATTGGCTCCATCTAGCCCCACTCTTAATAACCCACCCCTTCTACACCTCCCTTACCTCACAATCATTAGCTCCATCTAGCCCCACTCTTAATAACCCACCCCTTCTACACCTCCCTTACCTCACAATCATTAGCTCCATCTAGCCCCACTCTTAATAACCCACCCCTTCTACACCCCTCTTACCTCACAATCATTAGCTCCATCTAGCCCCACTCTTAATAACCCACCCCTTCTACACCCCTCTTACCTCAAAATCATTAGCTCCATCTAGCCCAACTCTTAATAACCCACCCCTTCTACACCCCCCTTACCTCACAATCATTAGCTCCATCTAGCCCCACTCTTAATAACCCACTCCTTCTACACCTCCCTTACCTCACAATCATTAGCTCCATCTAGCCCCACTCTTAATAACCCACCCCTTCTACACCCCTCTTACCTCACAATCATTAGCTCCATCTAGCCCCACTCTTAATAACCCACCCCTTCTACACCCCTCTTACCTCACAATCATTAGCTCCATCTAGCCCCACTCTTAATAACCCACCCCTTCTACACCTCCCTTACCTCACAATCATTAGCTCCATCTAGCCCCACTCTTAATAACCCACCCCTTCTACCCCTCTTACCTCACCATCATTAGCTCCATCTAGCCCCACTCTTAATAACCCACCCCTTCTACACCTCCCTTACCTCACAATCATTAGCTCCATCTAGCCCCACTCTTAATAACCCACCCCTTCTACACCTCCCTTACCTCACAATCATTAGCTCCATCTAGCCCCTCTTAATAACCCACCCCTTCTACACCTCCTTTACCTCAAAATCATTAGCTCCATCTAGCCCAACTCTTAATAACCCACCCCTTCTACACCCCCCTTACCTCACAATCATTAGCTCCATCTAGCCCCACTCTTAATAACCCACTCCTTCTACACCTCCCTTACCTCACAATCATTAGCTCCATCTAGCCCCACTCTTAATAACCCACCCCTTCTACACCCCTCTTACCTCACAATCATTAGCTCCATCTAGCCCCACTCTTAATAACCCACCCCTTCTACACCCCTCTTACCTCACAATCATTAGCTCCATCTAGCCCCACTCTTAATAACCCACCCCTTCTACACCTCCCTTACCTCACAATCATTAGCTCCATCTAGCCCCACTCTTAATAACCCACCCCTTCTACACCCCTCTTACCTCACCATCATTAGCTCCATCTAGCCCCACTCTTAATAACCCACCCCTTCTACACCTCCCTTACCTCACAATCATTAGCTCCATCTAGCCCCACTCTTAATAACCCACCCCTTCTACACCTCCCTTACCTCACAATCATTAGCTCCATCTAGCCCCTCTTAATAACCCACCCCTTCTACACCTCCCTTACCTCACAATCATTAGCTCCATCTAGCCCCACTCTTAATAACCCACCCCTTCTACCTCACAATCATTAGCTCCATCTAGCCCCACTCTTAATAACCCACCCCTTCTACACCTCCCTTACCTCACAATCATTAGCTCCATCTAGCCCCACTCTTAATAACCCACCCCTTCTACACCCCTCTTACCTCACAATCATTAGCTCCATCTAGCCCCACTCTTAAAAACCCACCCCTTCTACACCCCTCTTACCTCACCATCATTAGCTCCATCTAGCCCCACTCTTAATAACCCACCCCTTCTACACCTCCTTTACCTCACAATCATTAGCTCCATCTAGCCCCACTCTTAATAACCCACCCCTTCTACACCTCCCTTACCTCACAATCATTAGCTCCATCTAGCCCCACTCTTAATAACCCACCCCTTCTACACCCCTCTTACCTCACAATCATTAGCTCCATCTAGCCCCACTCTTAATAACCCACCCCTTCTACACCCCTCTTACCTCACAATCATTAGCTCCATCTAGCCCCACTCTTAATAACCCACCCCTTCTACACCCCTCTTACCTCACAATCATTAGCTCCATCTAGCCCCACTCTTAATAACCCACCCCTTCTACACCTCCCTTACCTCACAATCATTAGCTCCATCTAGCCCCACTCTTAATAACCCACCCCTTCTACACCCCTCTTACCTCACAATCATTAGCTCCATCTAGCCCCACTCTTAAAAACCCACCCCTTCTACACCCCTCTTACCTCACCATCATTAGCTCCATCTAGCCCCACTCTTAATAACCCACCCCTTCTACACCCCTCTTACCTCACAATCATTAGCTCCATCTAGCCCCACTCTTAAAAACCCACCCCTTCTACACCCCTCTTACCTCACCATCATTAGCTCCATCTAGCCCCACTCTTAATAACCCACCCCTTCTACACCTCCTTTACCTCACAATCATTAGCTCCATCTCCACACATGCCTACTTGATACCTATTAAATAAAATGTCAGAAATATCATACATGACAACTGTTTATGATAGGTAGGTTGCAGAAAGGCATAAAATAGACATACAAATTGTGTTTATTAGTTAGAAGTAAATAGTGATTTCAGTAAAGGGTAGTCATTCGTGCATTAAAAACCAACCGTCTTGTTTCACTTTATACATAGTTATTACAGAAAAGAGGTCAGGCATGCATCAGAAATAGACTGTCTTGTTTCATTTCATACATAGTTATTACAGAAAAGGGGGGTCAGGCATGCATCAGAAATAGTCTTGTTTCACTTCATATATAGTCAACACATTAAACAGACATGTCTATAAGAGTTATTTAAATGAGTAAGAATAAATATCTATTAAAACAGTCACTAAACCATCTTAGAAAAATCTTAAAAGAATCAGATGAAGAAGCCAATTTATATATTTGGTTTTCTGTGTTGTCCTATTATGTGTCTTTACGTTCTGAGTTCTGCATTGTGATGTCCGTTACGATTGCCTTATAAAAACGATGCTTGATTCGTCTTTACCTCCAGTTGTTTGTAGGAGGGTGCATGCCTTATTTACGTTATTTGTATTTGCTTGCGTATAGTGGTGTCCAACACATATTGTGTTGTGTTTTTGTTTTGTTTTTCTTCATCTTGTGCTCCCAATGTTGCCAGTATCTCTGGATTGTCTTTTTTTGATTGCTCCTTCAGTATTCTCTTAACGTTTATTTTTTACTATGATAAACTGACAATCAGCTGTTATAATACGCTATTCTCCCCTAACATCTCACAGAATCTGATTAAAGGTCATATCCAGATGAACTTTCTTATAAATATTCATTAACAAATCAACCAATCAGAGAGCTATGCAATAATAAAAAAGCTCCGAAGTCACTGTACTGATTTTACCAGCACTGTTTTTATTGGATGATTGCGAGTTCATCTGGAAATGACCTTTAATCAGATTCTGTCAGATGTTAGGGGGAAGCTAGAGTATAATACCAGCTAATTTTAATCAGTTTGAATAAACTGAATCAGTACAACTTTATCCCTACAGAAGACCACCAGATTCGTAGCGGATACTGAAATCCAAGTGTAAAGGCAAACAAAAAGAAGAAGAAGAAGTACAACTTTATCATACACGTAAACTTACTCTATTTCCTGGAATTTTTCAATCAGCTGACATTTCTGATCTGGTGACATTCTACAAAACACTGAACCTTTCACACAAATCTAAAAAAAAATATGAATTCTGTTTTGTAAATTTTATTTTTATTTTTAAAGTAAAACATTAATGATCAAATAATGAAGTTTAAAAGGTTTTTTGTTCTGAATTCCATATTAATGACATTTATTATAGTTAAGTGTATATTACTGTACACCATCAAATATTCATTGTATGTTTTAATATTTCTTTTATTTTCATCTCCAGAGTAAAAACAGAGGTAAAACAGTATACCCCCTCCCCCTTCGGGGAGCGGGGGTATAACAATACTCTTCCATCAAAATTTCACCATCCATGGCTTGAGGTTTTACTCGTCACTTCGTTATAACAGTCCAGAGTTAACTCCCCTCAAGTCTATTAGTTACAATACAGCTGAATAATTGCTGAAAGTGATGGTAAATTTACAATATATGTATATTGTCTGAAAATATCAAATTTATTTGTATGAGCTTTAGAAGCAGATAGAAAAGCAAGCCGTTGATGAGTTTTTCTGATCTGTTTCACAGTAAGTTCAAAGAAATATTATTTTGACTGATAATTTACATATATTGTGTTTATCCTGAAATGTCAAAAAGTTCATAAAGAAGTGCTAAGTGTTCTGAAAAGAGCAAAAACAGAGATGATGAATATACAAAACAGTGAAAACTGTCTAAACCAAACCTTCATGGGACAAACTTGTGTGTTCGCAATAGACAGGTGTTCGGCTTATACAGATTAAATTACCACAGATTTCCTACATTAGGACTTTATCTAAAGTACGGTTTATAATGGAAATCACTTTATTCAGGGTTCGGTTTAGACAGAATTGACTGTATATTTAAATTGTTGGAAAATATCAAATTTACTTGTATAAGCTTTTAGAAGTAGGTAGAAAAGCAAGCCTTTGATGAGCTTTAATTTTATTTTTACTGACAATTTACATATACGGTGTTTATCCTGCAATGTCAAAAAGTTCAAAAGTAAACGCTAAATGTTCTGAAAAGAGCAGAAACAGGTGTCATCATAATCATTTTCAGGGGTGTCCTCCATCACGTTCACACTTATACTGGTACCCATTCTTACCATTAGCTCTACATGAATCAGGTACCAGAAAACCTTTATTATGTCGATGACTAAATAACATTGAAGTTTATTTGACCTCTTTATTATGACACATGATTGCAGGATACACACCAATAAGACAACCACTTACTCTTGGTACTAAATCTTTAAAATGTTCCGTTATAACTTTCCACGATTTTCCTGTTACAGCCAGATGCGTTCTCTCCAAGTAGTCATCTAACATGTCAACAGATTGGTAGCCCTGTAAAATTGAAAATAAAATACTACCATAGAAACATTCATTTTCGTGGGTTAAATTTTGCTTATAGTATAACTACTCTTGCAACCTGAAATTTGAAAATAAATCATGAGTAAACAAAGAAAGTACATGTAGTTGTTCTGATACAAGTGATTAATTTTCATTATTATATAGATAGCTGTGAATTACATAATTTTCCGAGTTAAATAAAAATGATTTCACAGTGAAATTATCGTTTTTAATTTCACTCTCGCTATTTTTCTCGCCATTCGTTGTTGACGTCATATTTTTCAATATTCAGAATACAAGAGTTAAGCTATACAATTTATCACACAGATTTTAGACTTTTGTTTGTGCTAATCAGATGCATATAGGAAAGCACTTGTGTTTCATTGTTTGATGCTCAATGATATTTTCAATTGTGACATTGATACTGTGATGTTAAACAGTGAAATACCAGCTTTTATTTCACTTGAAAATATCCGTATTTCATGGGTATCTATGCAATGAGCGGGTAATAATTTCCGTGGTTATCAGGTTGAGTTTTGATCATTATTGGAAGACACTATAATTGTGAAATCTATAACAGCAATTGAGATGTTGTTCCTTTTCTTTAGTTTACATCTGAGTGTAAAGTTGGATAGTCTTTCAGGTTGATTTACATCCATATCCTTTCTGTTAAATTGGACATTGTCAGTAAAATCTATAATGCATTATAACCCTGTTATTTCTTTTAATCCAGTGATTAACAAACTGATGACTGATGCCCCCACTATGAATTATATTTATGCAGTGGGCTTATATACTTATGATAACGTTCAAGATCCAATTATCAAGAGAGGGATTTGGATCTCATTAAGCAGTACTAGTATAAACTTGTTATAATTTTGTGCCTGTTTCAAACTAAGAATATGGGCCCGGGTGGCTCAATGAGTTAGGTAGTTGGATTACCTAACAACTCATACAAGCCTATCACCAATACAGTGTGGGTTCACGCCGGCTTTGTAAATTACAAAAAAGGTGCACTCAACTCGCAGCCGCATGTGATAAAGTTTACCAGTTGCTTGCCCATGGTCGGTGGTTTTCTCCGGCTTCTTCCACCACTAAAACTGGTCGCGATGATATAGCTGAAATATTGCTGAAAGTAGCATTGAACACCAAAAATCAATCAATCACCAAGCCAAGATCTGCATTTCCATCAGCATATGTCATGTTTTTTTTTTGTGTTCAATGATTTGATATGAGAGGTGGTTGCTCATTTTGTTGATATTGGTGGCATTTTTTCCCATCACTGTTTAAACTTTCTGTTCATAATAATGCATTAGTATCAGTACTTAATAAGAAAATAAAAGAGAAAGTTTGATAAATAAAGAGTAGTTCAGACCTGAGAATCACTGTCACCACTGGTATTCTCTACTGGATTCTCTACTGGTATCCAGTCTATTCTAGCTGGTCCCTGGCTGTCAGGAGGATAAGCATCTGCTACAACAACATTATCACAGGTAGATATCATACCACATGTCCTTGCTACACTAACAGCTGTTTGCATCATATCACCTAAAAATCATAAAATATTATAAAATGACAGTAAGAAAAAAAAATTGTGCCAATATTCATGTGAATATACAACAATAACAACTATATGTATTGAAAATGGTCATAACTCTTGATAGAGAAAACCCTAGAAAATCAAAGAAATTATGTACATTGCAATAAATCCTTCATAAAAGCTGCAAAAAATCTAATCAAAATTAGACATTTGTTGTAACTTTTCAAATATGTTTTTCCTTGGTGATACACTGACATCTCGTAAGGGCTCATATTTTCAAACCCACAAATCAGCGATGAGCATACATATAAAACCGAGTACGTGGCAAAAGCTGTTGTCCGATTGGTCGATATGATTAGACTGTCAAAGATGAATGAAAGGTTACCTGACATGACCGCAAATGGGATATTGTTAGATATTAGTGTAATATTGTTAGATATTAGTGTAATATTGTTAGATATTAGTGTATCGGTAATTAAAAAGATACAACTAACTAAATCATTAACGAGATCGCCACAATAACAACTGCATGCATTGAAAATGGCCATAATTCTTCAAAGAGAAAATCAAAGTAAAACTAAGAATAGATGAGAGGTGATTGTTCAATATGTTCATTTTGGTGGAATTGTTAACCATCACTGTTTAAACTTTCTTTTCATAATAATGACAATAGATAATGAAGAAGTTGATTAAGCTTTGCTTCACTCCATAAAAACAGATGATAGGCTTATGCACAGATAGTGAGTGAATGTTGTTTAAAGTAAAGAGATAAAATTTTCAGCTATATCGTGGCAAGAACAAGTTATATTTCGATGAAATGATGATGATATCCACTTTGTACTAGACCTACATGCTTAGTGGGATTTTTACAGTGCTAGCTCACTGAAACAACAATCCACAGGTTGGCCTGTCGCTCCACTCAGACACATTATCCGGATTCCGAGCCAACCAGTCTTATCTCTTATATCTTACAGCTTAGTGCTTAGCGGAGAACATCGATTTCATAGTCTTTGGTTTGACTCCATCTAGGTTCAAACCCACGATCTACCACACTGAAGGCAAGCATATTACACATTACACCACCGATGCAGTTTATGTAATAATGATCACGAAAATAAATAAGTTGGTGCTTTAAAATATGACTATATTTAGAACAGTGTGTATGTTCCATCTATCTTTTTTGCTATGAAAATAATGGTTCTATTGTTCGAATACATTAGTTACAAAAGGTAAAAGAGTCATCGAATAAAACATACCAGTGATCATGACTGTTCTAATGTTTGCAGCATTTAGTAGACCAATCACAGGCCTTGTTTCTTGTTTCAATTTGTTCTGCATAAATAGAAGTCCTGCAAATGTCATACTGTGTTCCATCTTATCTCTGGATTGAAAATAATGGAAAAAAAATGTTAAAAAAGATTTATTCTTAATCAGCATAAAATTGATAACAAAATATGAATATTCTTGGCAAAATGTACTGAATGGCTTGTAAATATTAAAAAAATATATATATACATGTATATAATTTGCATCTTGAAATCTACTATTAATTGGTAATTATCACTATTTTCATGATATTTCTGAAAATCATAGTACATGGGAGAAAAGCATAGACATGTAGCAAATCAGTACCGAACTTATTCACATATAATTGTAATAAGTACACCTGGCAACGAGCAAGAATCAAACTGCCAACATAAATGGTGAAAGGCACAAAGGTATCTATAAATAGCCGAGTAAAGTACAATTGTTACATGGTGTCATGTAAAACATGACCTTATACTGTGACCTCAACGTAACTATCCTATTGGATCTGCCAACAACCATAATGTTTGCTAGGCACATAACCATACAAGAGTACAACAACATTAAATATACTTGTACAACAGACTGGACCAAAACCAGGGAGAAGTACTGTCAAACCTGTTTATAAAGGGCACTTATGTGGAGAGGACCTTTGTAAGTTGGAATAACTTGTGTCCGATCCAAATGTTATATAGTTAACAATAAAATAAGTTTAATCTAATCTATGAGCAGTTGTCCTTTATACACAGGTTCAAAGTATATGCACTATTCATTCATTGTAGAAAATGAAACTGTACTTTACAGACAGTGATTTGTTATATACAGGTGCCATTTAGGACTGATTTGACTGTATTTGTGCACAGAAGGTTCAATGTGC
The DNA here is from genome assembly GCA_963383655.1 of Bathymodiolus septemdierum. Lineage (NCBI taxonomy): Eukaryota > Metazoa > Mollusca > Bivalvia > Mytilida > Modiolidae > Bathymodiolus > Bathymodiolus septemdierum. The sequence goes on along the minus strand of OY726530.1, from coordinate 38,057,294 downwards.
ACAAGAGATAATTTTATATAATAAATGTGCCCTTATTTTTTTATAAAATGAGAAGTGTTTTCAAATTAAAGGGGCATTGTTTTCAAAATTCCACCCTAGAAGTAACCCTGTAAATATATTAATCTGACAGTTCATAGACAATGTCAATTATTTGTTATCAAGATTACCATCTCCACATACCTTGTTATTCTTTGGGCCTGGTGCCATGACAGCTTGGGGTCTAACTGTCTATAGGCCAGGGCTATTATTCTATAACCTTGTACTGAGTACTGGTGTAGTATGTCATGGAAGTCATCAGGAACTGAAAATACAAGACAATGAATCTTATACAGAGTACTGGTGTAGAATGTCATGAAAGTCGTCAGGAACTGAAAATACAAGACAATGAATCTTATACTGAGTACTGGTGTAGAATGTCATGAAAGTCGTCAGGAACTGAAAATACAAGACAATGAATCTTATACTGAGTACTGGTGTAGAATGTCATGAAAATCATCAGGAACTGAAAATACAAGACAATGAATCTTATACAGAGTACTGGTGTAGAATGTCATGAAAATCATCAGGAACTCAAAATACAAGACAATGAATCTTATACAGAGTACTGGTGTAGAATGTCATGAAAATCATCAGGAACTGAAAATACAAGACAATGAATCTTATACAGAGTACTGGTGTAGAATGTCATGAAAGTCATCAGGAACTGAAAATACAAGACAATGAATCTAATACAGAGTACTGGTGTAGAATGTCATGAAAGTCATCAGGAACTGAAAATACAAGACAATGAATCTTATACAGAGTACTGGTGTAGTTTGTCATGAAAATCATCAGGAACTGAAAATACAAGACAATGAATCTTATACAGAGTACTGGTGTAGAATGTCATGAAAGTCATCAGGAACTGAAAATACAAGACAATGAATCTTATACAGAGTACTGGTGTAGAATGTCATGAAAGTCATCAGGAACTGAAAATACAAGACAATGAATCTTATACAGAGTACTGGTGTAGAATGTCATGAAAGTCATCAGGAACTGAAAATACAAGACAATGAATCTAATACAGAGTACTGGTGTAGTTTGTCATGAAAGTCATCAGGAACTGAAAATACAAGACAATGAATCTAATACAGAGTACTGGTGTAGAATGTCATGAAAATCATCAGGAACTGAAAATACAAGACAATGAATCTTATACAGAGTACTGGTGTAGAATGTCATGAAAATCATCATGAACTGAAAATACAAGACAATGAATCTTATACAGAGTACTGGTGTAGAATGTCATGAAAGTCATCAGGAACTGAAAATACAAGACAATGAATCTAATACAGAGTACTGGTGTAGAATGTCATGAAAGTCATCAGGAACTGAAAATACAAGGCAATGAATCTTATACAGAGTACTGGTGTAGTTTGTCATGAAAATCATCAGGAACTGAAAATACAAGACAATGAATCTTATACAGAGTACTGGTGTAGAATGTCATGAAAATCATCAGGAACTGAAAATACAAGACAATGAATCTTATACAGAGTACTGGTGTAGAATGTCATGAAAGTCATCAGGAACTGAAAATACAAGACAATGAATCTTATACAGAGTACTGGTGTAGAATGTCATGAAAGTCATCAGGAACTGAAAATACAAGACAATGAATCTAATACAGAGTACTGGTGTAGTTTGTCATGAAAGTCATCAGGAACTGAAAATACAAGACAATGAATCTTATACAGAGTACTGGTGTAGTTTGTCATGAAAGTCATCAGGAACTCAAAATACAAGACAATGAATCTTATACAGAGTACTGGTGTAGAATGTCATGAAAGTCATCAGGAACTGAAAATACAAGACAATGAATCTTATACAGAGTACTGGTGTAGAATGTCATGAAAGTCATCAGGAACTGAAAATACAAGACAATGAATCTTATACTGAGTACTGGTGTAGTTTGTCATGAAAGTCATCAGGAACTGAAAATACAAGACAATGAATCTTATACAGAGTACTGGTGTAGAATGTCATGAAAGTCATCAGGAACTGAAAATACAAGACAATGAATCTTATACAGAGTACTGGTGTAGAATGTCATGAAAGTCATCAAGAACTGAAAATACAAGACAATGAATCTTATACAGAGTACTGGTGTAGTATGTCATGAAAGTCATCAGGAACTGAAAATACAAGACAATGAATCTTATACTAAGTATGTCATGAAAGTCATCAGGAACTGAAAATACAAGACAATGAATCTTATACTAAGTACTGGTGTAGAATGTCATGAAAGTCGTCAGGAACTGAAAATACAAGACAATGAATCTTATACAGAGTACTGGTGTAGTATGTCATGAAAGTCATCAGGAACTGAAAATACAAGACAATGAATCTTATACAGAGTACTGGTGTAGAATGTCATGAAAGTCATCAGGAACTGAAAATACAAGACAATGAATCTTATACAGAGTACTGGTGTAGAATGTCATGAAAGTCTTCAGGAACTGAAAATACAAGACAATGAATCTTATACTGAGTACTGGTGTAGAATGTCATGAAAGTCGTCAGGAACTGAAAATACAAGACAATGAATCTTATACAGAGTACTGGTGTAGTATGTCATGAAAGTCATCAGGAACTGAAAATACAAGACAATGAATCTTATACAGAGTACTGGTGTAGTATGTCATGAAAGTCATCAGGAACTGAAAATACAAGACAATGAATCTTATACAGAGTACTGGTGTAGAATGTCATGAAAGTCGTCAGGAACTGAAAATACAAGACAATGAATCTTATACTGAGTACTGGTGTAGAATGTCATGAAAGACTTGACTATCAAATATAAATAACTCACCTGTATCAGGATCACAAAGGGAAGTAACTTTCTCTGGAGCACCTTTACAATACAAGATCATGTGATCATCTCCTATTTTCCTGGTTATAACACTCATTCTCTGGAGGGACGATGAGAATGTAAACTGTCTAATAATACCAATCTCATAGTCAGACTACAACACAATATAATACTAAGTGATTAACAATGTTTTATAAAGCGAGAGGACGTTTCTCAATCATCTCTCATCAAAGGGCGAAGCCCTGAGATGAGAGATGACCGAGAAACATCCTCGAGTTTTAAAAAACTTCTTTAATTATTTTATCGCTATGATAGTATGCCAGTGCCTGAAATGGACGGTCGCCCAGTCGACAAATGCGACTAATATCTTATTCGGGTGACCAAAAGCTGCTCCAAATTAGGTAGTCACTGGCCCAACAAAAAGCGTTTGGGCGATTGCCTAAAAGACCGTTAAAAATTGTTGTTTTACCGAAACCGGACATATTTTACTGTAACTTCAACGGTAGATAACTCTTCTGTTCTAGTCGAAAACAGTTTGTTACGAGCACAGCGATTGGTCCAAATACATTTGTGTAGCCAATGAATACACAGCTAATGTAATTTACTGTTCTCCCCAATTATGTATTTTTATCGAGCCAATCAATACACGTTTCCTACACGTTTTCATGTAATACACAAGTAATCACTAAATATTAGAAAAGAAACGTGTTTTTTTGTTTCTTTATGATTTAATTATTAAAATTGTTAACTTTCACGGACGAAGTGGAAAGTTGTGAACAATAAAGAGAATTCTGTCAACTTGTAATGTTTGCGATCTGGTATCTTCAACGGTTCGGAAATTTATTCATTCAATCTGCTGCAAAATGTACATGTACTAATTTCATTTTACAGAAATCGGAAACCTTTTTGTGTCAATCCTTAGGTAATCATTGAAAAACTTTTCCCCAACAATGGAGAGAAAATCGTTGACAGTAATGTCAAACTACAGAAACTATCTGGCCTGTCACTTCTTTTAAACTTTTCATAGTTCATCTCTATACGTACATGGCTACAATTTAATGACAATTGGGAGTGTTTTCTTTTTTGGAACCAGAACTTTTGTTTACAAATTAAAAAATAACAGGAAAAGTTAACAGTTGTTTATATAACAGAAAATGACAGCACCATTTGTTATTTCAACATGATACTTGTTTGGAATGAATAACCAACTGACATTACCCCGAACTGAGAGGTTATTTTACTTTAAAATCACTTCTTCATAGTGGATTGAAACAAGTGATGTCACTCTTCACTTTGGGGAGTGCAAGAGCGGTCCTTGTAGTGGCATTAGTCTACTCTTTTCCGGATGTCTTTAATGTGATCATGGCATTGATCTCCCCTTACACAAACCAGCCTTTTATTGTCCCCATCCGACGGACTAGCATCGTTTCTTGAGACCACCCTAGCCAATGGCGTCAAGGTTGTCGAAAAGGTTATAACAAGTAAATTCAGGATTCATTTGATAGCAATATATGCATTGGGGTGTTTCGCAATTTCAGCTGCACACCCGTTACTGTACCAAAATTACCTTGAAGAGCCCCAATCCCCGTGAGACTAGTGAAAGAATGAATTTTAATGTTATTGATAAAAAAAAAAAATTAACCTGAAAACTGTTTATATTTTGATATCCGATGTCTTTTTTTCATAAAAAAAATGTCACAAAATTTATGGGCCACCATTATGCCATTTGGGCCAGTGACTCTAATGTTTTACTGGCCCAAAATTATTTTTTCGGGCCAGCCAAAGGCTGGCCTCATTTCAGGCACTGTATGCTTATCAAGGATTTGGTAATGTGACGTCATTATAACGTGATATTAGAAAACAGCGATATTACTACATGTCCTTGACAACGCTTAGCGATTAGAGATAATTTGAATCTTCTCAGCGCTTACATGATATGAAACACATTGGTTTTAAATATCAAAGGGAAAGTAAACAAAATAGCAATAAAATAAATTCACATTTTCATGCATGATTCCATGGTCAATGATGAATGAAAGATCACCTGACATGACCCCAAAAGGGATGTTGTTACATGTCAGTGTATCGCCAAAGACAAACATTTCTAAAAAAGATACAACAAACATTTAACTTTAATTAGATTACAAAATAACAATATACTATTACATTATTACTTATTGCATATCAGAATAAAAAGCATCATTCACTATTCCAAGATACAAACTGGGATGGTGATATAGACTGGTCCAAAAACATGCATAAACAGGTGCTACCTGAAGTTTTTTGATTCCTTGAACAATTTCTGTGCATTTATATTATCTGTGTCAGATTCTGGTCTTCAATGCAGTAAACACGATAGTTACTGATATGCCCGGCCATATCAGGATAGACAGACTGCTCTTGGGTCATGGTACTGACCGTGAAACTGATATTTCCACTGGTCCGTACCACGACCCTTGGCCAGTCTGTATATCCTGAAATTGCCCTTCATATCAGTAACTCTTATAGAAATATGGAATAATTAGGTTCCAAAATGACGTCTGCAGTTATTTAGATAAAAAAAAATAATTGAAAATGAGTTCTTCATAACTCTGTGTTAAACCTGGTTTCCACATAATATACACCGGGTGGCTCAATGAGTTAGGTAGTTGGATTACCTAACAACTCATACAAGCCTATCACCAATACGGCATGGGTTCGCACTCGGCTTTGTAAATTACAAAAAAGGGTGCACTCGACTCGCAGCCGTAAGTGATAAAGTTTACCAGTTGCTAGCCCATGGTCGGTGGTTCTCTCCGGGTACTCCTGCTTCTTCCACCACTAAAACTGGTCGCTATGATATAGCAGAGAAATTGCTGAGTGGCACTAAACACCAAAAATCAAATCATATCAATCAAATCATAATATACAAGATTCAATAAGCCAGAATTAATCAATTAAACAGGTGAAAAAAATATATATTTTTTTCTTCTATAGTTTGGTCTTACCATTTATCTTCAAAGGCACAAATAATGGGAATTACCCTTCTTAAGCTTCCAATAATCTCCAATAAAACATTTAAAAGACTTATATAATACTCTAATCAGATGACATTAAAACTGTAAATAAATCACCTTACATTTGAAGGTATGTATTTTGTAGAGGGAGGGTGTGGCATGGTTGTGAGAGGAAGGTGTGTATTTTGTAGAGGCAAAGTGCAGCATGGTTGTGAGAGGAAGGTGTGTATTTTGTAGAGGCAAAGTGTGGCATGGTTGTGAGAGGAAGGTGTGTAATTTGTAGAGGGAGTGTGTGGCATGGTTGTGAGAGGAAGGTGTGTATTTTGTAGAGGGAGTGTGTGGCATGGTTGTGAGAGGAAGGTGTGTATTTTGTAGAGGCAAAGTGTGGCATGGTTGTGAGAGGAAGGTGTGTAATTTGTAGAGGGAGTGTGTGGCATGGTTGTGAGAGGAAGGTGTGTATTTTGTAGAGGGAGTGTGTGGCATGGTTGTGAGAGGAAGGTATGTATTTTGTAGAGGGAGTGTGGCATGGTGGTGAGAGGAAGGTATGTATTTTGTAGAGGGAGTGTGGCATGGTGGTGAGAGGAAGGTGAGTATTTTGTAGAGGGAAAGTGTGGCATGGCTATGAGAGAAAGGTGTGTATTTTGTAGAGGGAGTGTGTGGCATGGTTGTGAGAGGAAAGTGTGGAAGGTGTGTATTTTGTAGAGGCCAAGTGTGGCATGGTTGTGAGAGGAAGGTGTGTATTTTGTAGAGGGAGTGTGTGGCATGGTTGTGAGAGGAAGATGTGTATTTTGTAGAGGGAGTGTGTGGCATGGTTGTGAGAGGAAGGTGTGTATTTTGTAGAGGCAAAGTGTGACATGGTTGTGAGAGGAAGGTGTGTATTTTGTAGAGGGAGTGTGTGGCATGGTTGTGAGAGGAAGGTATGTATATTGTAGAGGCAAAGTGCGGCATGGTTGTGAGAGGAAGGTGTGTATTTTGTAGAGGCAAAGTGTGGCATGGTTGTGAGAGGAAGGTGTGTAATTTGTAGAGGGAGTGTGTGGCATGGTTGTGAGAGGAAGGTGTGCATTTTGTAGAGGGAGTGTGTGGCATGGTTGTGAGAGGAAGGTATGTATTTTGTAGAGGGAGTGTGGCATGGTGGTGAGAGGAAGGTATGTATTTTGTAGAGGGAGTGTGGCATGGTGGTGAGAGGAAGGTGTGTATTTTGTAGAGGGAGAGTGTGGCATGGCTATGAGAGGAAGGTGTGTATTTTGTAGAGGGAGTGTGTGGCATGGTTGTGAGAGGAAAGTGTGGAAGGTGTGTATTTTGTAGAGGCAAAGTGTGGCATGGTTGTGAGAGGAAGGTGTGTATTTTGTATAGGGAGTGTGTGGCATGGTGGTGAGAGGAAGATGTGTATTTTGTAGAGGGAGTATGTGGCATGGTTGTGAGAGGAAGGTGTGTATTTTGTAGAGGCAAAGTGTGGCATGGTTGTGAGAGGAAGGTGTGTATTTTGTAGAGGGAGTGTGTGGCATGGTTGTGAGAGGAAGGTGTGTATTTTGTAGAGGGAGGGTGTGGGATGGTTGTGAGAGGAAGGTGTGTATTTTGTAGAGGCAAAGTGTGGCATGGTTGTGAGAGGAAGGTATGTATTTTGTAGAGGCAAAGTGTGGCATAGTTGTGAGAGGAAGGTGTGTAATTTGTAGAGGGAGTGTGTGGTATGGTTGTGAGAGGAAGGTGTGTATTTTGTAGAGGGAGTGTGTGGCATGGTTGTGAGAGGAAGGTGTGCATTTTGTAGAGGGAGTGTGGCATGGTGGTGAGAGGAAAGTGTGTATTTGGTAGAGGGAGTGTGGCATGGTTGTGAGAGGAAGGTGTGTATTTTGTAGAGGGAGTGTGGCATGGTTGTGAGAGGAAGGTATGTATTTTGTAGAGGCAAAGTGTGGCATGGTTGCGAGAGGAAGGTGTGTAATTTGTAGAGGGAGGGTGTGGGATGGTTGTGAGAGGAAGGTGTGTATTTTGTAGAGGCAAAGTGTGGCATGGTTGTGAGAGGAAGGTATGTATTTTGTAGAGGCAAAGTGTGGCATGGTTGTGAGAGGAAGGTATGTATTTTGTAGAGGCAAAGTGTGGCATGGTTGTGAGAGGAAGGTATGTATTTTGTAGAGGCAAAGTGTGGCATGGTTGCGAGAGGAAGGTGTGTAATTTGTAGAGGGAGGGTGTGGGATGGTTGTGAGAGGAAGGTGTGTATTTTGTAGAGGCAAAGTGTGGCATGGTTGTGAGAGGAAGGTATGTATTTTGTAGAGGCAAAGTGTGGCATGGTTGTGAGAGGAAGGTATGTATTTTGTAGAGGCAAAGTGTGGCATGGTTGCGAGAGGAAGGTGTGTAATTTGTAGAGGGAGTGTGTGGCATGGTTGTGAGAGGAAGGTGTGTAATTTGTAGAGGGAGGGTGTGGGATGGTTGTGAGAGGAAGGTGTGTATTTTGTAGAGGCAAAGTGTGGCATGGTTGTGAGAGGAAGGTGTGTATTTTGTAGAGGCAAAGTGTGGTATGGTTGTGAGAGGAAGGTGTGTATTTTGTAGAGGGAGTGTGTGGCATGGTTGTGAGAGGAAGGTGTGTATTTTGTAGAGGCAAAGTGCAGCATGGTTGTGAGAGGAAGGTGTGTATTTTGTAGAGGCAAAGTGTGGCATGGTTGTGAGAGGAAGGTGTGTAATTTGTAGAGGGAGTGTGTGGCATGGTTGTGAGAGGAAGGTGTGCATTTTGTAGAGGGAGTGTGTGGCATGGTTGTGAGAGGAAGGTATGTATTTTGTAGAGGGAGTGTGGCATGGTGGTGAGAGGAAGGTATGTATTTTGTAGAGGGAGTGTGGCATGGTGGTGAGAGGAAGGTGTGTATTTTGTAGAGGGAGAGTGTGGCATGGCTATGAGAGGAAGGTGTGTATTTTGTAGAGGGAGTGTGTGGCATGGTTGTGAGAGGAAGGTGTGCATTTTGTAGAGGGAGTGTGGCATGGTGGTGAGAGGAAAGTGTGTATTTGGTAGAGGGAGTGTGGCATGGTTGTGAGAGGAAGGTGTGTATTTTGTAGAGGGAGTGTGGCATGGTTGTGAGAGGAAGGTATGTATTTTGTAGAGGCAAAGTGTGGCATGGTTGCGAGAGGAAGGTGTGTAATTTGTAGAGGGAGGGTGTGGGATGGTTGTGAGAGGAAGGTGTGTATTTTGTAGAGGCAAAGTGTGGCATGGTTGTGAGAGGAAGGTATGTATTTTGTAGAGGCAAAGTGTGGCATGGTTGTGAGAGGAAGGTATGTATTTTGTAGAGGCAAAGTGTGGCATGGTTGTGAGAGGAAGGTATGTATTTTGTAGAGGCAAAGTGTGGCATGGTTGCGAGATGAAGGTGTGTAATTTGTAGAGGGAGGGTGTGGGATGGTTGTGAGAGGAAGGTGTGTATTTTGTAGAGGCAAAGTGTGGCATGGTTGTGAGAGGAAGGTATGTATTTTGTAGAGGCAAAGTGTGGCATGGTTGTGAGAGGAAGGTATGTATTTTGTAGAGGCAAAGTGTGGCATGGTTGTGAGAGGAAGGTATGTATTTTGTAGAGGCAAAGTGTGGCATGGTTGCGAGAGGAAGGTGTGTAATTTGTAGAGGGAGTGTGTGGCATGGTTGTGAGAGGAAGGTGTGTAATTTGTAGAGGGAGGGTGTGGGATGGTTGTGAGAGGAAGGTGTGTATTTTGTAGAGGCAAAGTGTGGCATGGTTGTGAGAGGAAGGTATGTATTTTGTAGAGGCAAAGTGTGGCATGGTTGCGAGAGGAAGGTGTGTAATTTGTAGAGGGAGTGTGTGGCATGGTTGTGAGAGGAAGGTATGTATTTTGTAGAGGGAGTGTGGCATGGTGGTGAGAGGAAGGTGTGTAATTTGTAGAGGGAGAGTGTGGCATGGTCATGAGAGGAAGGTGTGTATTTTGTAGAGGGAGTGTGTGGCATGGTTGTGAGAGGAAGGTATGTATTTTGTAGAGGGAGTGTGGCATGGTGGTGAGAGGAAGGTGTGTATTTTGTAGAGGGAGTGTGTGGCATGGTTGTGAGAGGAAGGTGTGTATTTTGTAGAGGGAGTGTGTGGCATGGTTGTGAGAGGAAGGTGTGTATTTTGTAGAGGGAGAGTGTGGCATGGTTGTGAGAGGAAAGTGTGTATTTTGCAGAGGGAATGTGTGGCATGGTTGTGAGAGGAAAGTGTGTATTTTGTAGAGGGCAAATCTGCATCCAAGTCAAGGCAAATAAACTTTCATTTTATAAACAATGTAAAAAAAAACTGGTTTCCTTGGTGTCTGGGTGTACAAGACAAAGCTACTGAATGAATATGTTTTTTTTTTTAAATTAAATAACATGATGACAAAATATCATAGTTGCATAGTTTGGATGACTGCCAATATTAGAAGAAGGAACTCCATTTCAGAACACAGATTGTTCACTCACAATACTTGAATTGTTCTCTAATGAGTAACTGTGTTCACAATCACATTGTATTGTAACATGATTGACATATACATGTGTATTCCCTCTACCCCTATTACCATTAATAATAATAATAATAAAGAGCTTGATACTACATTGTATGATAAAATTGTCAGCTGGTCTTTGATTATTCCATATACAGTAGTTCCCATTTTATAAGGGCTTTTCCACCAAAATCACCCCTCTTATAAGGCCAGATTTCAGATACACTGAGAAAATACTACTAATTTGTCCCCCTCATGAAAGGCATGATAATTTTGTATTGCAGAAGGGGTGGCCTTATAAGAGGGGACTACCATACTTCATTTTCCTAAATTTTCTAAAACTGACCACCATAATAGAACTAAAATATTGTTGAAAGTGGCATTAAACAATCGAGCTCATAGCGCTAACCATTTCCTATCTATTTACAGAGTGATTTAGATATTGTTGTTTAACACCAATTCAGCAATTTTTCAGCTATATCATGATGAGAACAAGTTAATTTTAAATGAAATGATGATGAGGTCCACTTTGTACTAGACCAACATTCTCCATTTACAAAGCTTACAATGCCTGTCATTTAATCCCAATTTTAATATCCCATAAATACAGGTCCTATTGCTCAAAACATTCTCTGAGTACGATTTTCGTACTTGTACTCCAAAACTGTCCAATCAGAACAGAGAATTGATCTGATACAGTGTTCTGATTGGCTGATTTTCTTTTATTTTCTTTTTGAGTATGAGTACAAACTGAGTACAAACTCATGCTCAAAAATTTTAAGATGGCAAGCCCAAGCATGCACATCAATTGATACACCATCATGACAATTCAGTTGTGTGTCCAGTAAATCTTCTCCTGGAAATAATTAGTTTAACTATCCATTTCAATGTCTATTAGAAAAAAAAACAACCTTAGACATTCGTATATCAATGTTTTTCTGTAAATTACATTCCAAAAGAAAGATGTGCTGCATATAGTCTGCAATCAAAGCAAAATGGCTGCTGAGTTAACAAGCAAATATAGAGGAATTATTCTAGCATTTGTCATTTGACATCTGAATCAATATTCTTCTTGGACTGTAAATTTTATTATAAGATAACCCCTACAATCCCCCCTCCCTCCCCCCATCCCCCTACCTAAGGAAACAACTGGATATAAAATTAAGACATATAATCCCCGCTACCACAGTAAGTTCCCCTGAAACTTGTCAATCAAATATTTGACATCAAACTTAATATAAGGCCAAGGAAAAGAGTACCTGTATTTCTGCTAACATTCTTGAAAAAAATAGCATAGATAGGTAGGCAATATTTTCAATTTTTTTTACAAAGGTTATACAGGACAAAGATCTGGTTTTCATCAGTGCTTGTTGATCAATAGCAATAAAGACTTTAGGGTAGGCCCTAACAATTAGTGTCGGTAGTGTTAGTAAGAAACACATGTATGTCTTTTTGGCCCATATAAAGTCAAAGCCTAAGGTCTACATATATCAATGCTTTTTTGGTTTATTTCCAAAATGTAATTCATATAATACAAACTATTGTTTTTATACTTAAACAATAAGCACAAATGATTGTAAAAGCCATGCTAAAAATAAATTAGATGCTAACATGAGCCTATATTGCTCGCCTTGTAAAGAAGATGTATTTGTTAAAAAGGTTACCCCCACACCCCCTCTTCAAGGATTTCAATCTAATAACCCTTGGACATTGATTGGTAGAAATCTAAATCTAGTTATCAAAAATTGTGGCATTTCTATTATTGTATTTTTGGTTCTTGAGATTCACTTAATTTCCCACTTTTTAGCTCCCCCCCCCCCCCCCCCCCCCCCCCCCCCCTCCCCCTCCTAATAGTCCCTACCCATGGAAGATCCTTTTCCTTTGTTGAAATTTAATTATCATTTTATAAAAAAAATGATCCCTCACAAGTTTGGTTTCTCTTAGTAGCACAGTTCTGCAGGAGAAGTTTAAAGTGTGTAAAATTTAACGACAACAGACACTAAATGATACAAAAAGCTCACTTGGTTTTGGAAAGAAGAATATTGAGAGAGAAGCGGGAAAGGAAAGTCGATGATGCTTGATAAGAAAGTCATTACGTTATGCATCTTACTGCTATCATTTATATTGAACTTTGAACTTACTTCTTTCTAAAAATGACAAAAAAAATAAAAACAAAAGATGTATCAAAAAGATTTCTCCTTTGCTTTCAATCTCTATGACCTTCCTCATGTGATCATTATTATCATAATTATGCAGTAAAGTCAAAGTTTGGTAGCTCAAATTCTTGTGGTTGTCATAAGATAAATTTTGTCAGCAACTTGAGGCAGGTCAGTAGTTTGTTACTCTGGTGTTCCACTGCCAATAAAGTGCCTGCCACGATATAACTGACATATTGTTAGAAGTTGTCTTAAACTTCCGTATTCCTGGTACTCTGGTGTTCCACTGCCAATAAACTGCCTGCCATGATATAACTGACATATTGTTAGAAGTTGTCTTAAACTTCCGTATTCCTGGTACTCTGGGTACTCTGGTGTTCCACTGCCAATAAACTGCCTGCCATGATATAACTGACATATTGTTAGAAGTTGTCTTAAACTTCAGTATTCCTGGTACTCTGGTGTTCCACTGCCAATAAACTGCCTGCCAAGATATAACTGACATATTGTTAGAAGTTGTCTTAAACTTCAGTATTCCTGGTACTCTGGTGTTCCACTGCCAATAAACTGCCTGCCATGATATAACTGACATATTGTTAGAAGTTGTCTTAAACTTCCGTATTCCTGGTACTCTGGTGTTCCACTGCCAATAAACTGCCTGCCATGATATAACTGACATATTGTTAGAAGTTGTCTTAAACTTCAGTATTCCTGGTACTCTGGTGTTCCACTGCCAATAAACTGCCTGCCATGATATAACTGACATATTGTTAGAAGTTGTCTTAAACTTCAGTATTCCTGGTACTCTGGTGTTCCACTGCCAATAAACTGCCTGCCATGATATAACTGACATATTGTTAGAAGTTGTCTTAAACTTCCGTATTCCTGGTACTCTGGTGTTCCACTGCCAATAAACTGCCTGCCATGATATAACTGACATATTGTTAGAAGTTGTCTTAAACTTCAGTATTCCTGGTACTCTGGTGTTCCACTGCCAATAAACTGCCTGCCATGATATAACTGACATATTGTTAGAAGTTGTCTTAAACTTCCGTATTCCTGGTACTCTGGTGTTCCACTCCCAATAAACTGCCTGCCATGATATAACTGACATATTGTTAGAAGTTGTCTTAAACTTCCGTATTCCTGGTACTCTGGTGTTCCACTCCCAATAAACTGCCTGCCATGATATAACTGACATATTGTTAGAAGTTGTCTTAAACTTCCGTATTCCTGGTACTCTGGTGTTCCACTCCCAATAAACTGCCTGCCATGATATAACTGACATATTGTTAGAAGTTGTCTTAAACTTCTGTATTCCTGGTACTCTGGTGTTCCACTGCCAATAAACTGCCTGCCATGATATAACCGACATATTGTTAGAAGTTGTCTTAAACTTCTGTATTCCTGTTACTCTGGTGTTCCACTGCCAATAAACTGCCTGCCATGATATAACTGACATATTGTTAGAAGTTGTCTTAAACTTCAGTATTCCTGGTACTCTGGTGTTCCACTGCCAATAAACTGCCTGCCATGATATAACTGACATATTGTTAGAAGTTGTCTTAAACTTCAGTATTCCTGGTACTCTGGTGTTCCACTGCCAATAAACTGCCTGCCATGATATAACTGACATATTGTTAGAAGTTGTCTTAAACTTCAGTATTCCTGGTACTCTGGTGTTCCACTGCCAATAAACTGCCTGCCATGATATAACTGACATATTGTTAGAAGTTGTCTTAAACTTCAGTATTCCTAACCAAACACTTGTGAAATAAGCCTATTGAAGACAGTATTTCTTAACATTTCTGTAACTTTTACTAATATTGAATTATCTTCCTGTTAAACTCAGCATCTCTGTTCAAACATAGGGTTATTTTGACTAACGTAAGGTTCACTATGCATGTATTTGTATTTTGTCAGAAAGATGTATACAAAATATTCAATGTCTATTTTCGAAATGATCTTATTTCATTTCCCATTTATTTTTTGTCCACATCACTCAGTAGTCTTATTTAATTATTTTTATTTTGTTTTTTAACGGATAACAAAATAATTCCTGTATTTTTTGACTATGTTAACTACAGTAACCCACGACTGATCACGTTAAAATACTCTCCACTCAACTAAGCAAGTTCAGTCACGGCTAACCGAAAATGCCAATAGATATAACTTGGATAATCTCTACACTTATTAATTAAAATATAATCAGTGTAAAAATTTATCGGTATTTCATACATTTTAACATTTGATGTTAACGAGTGATATTTTCAGTATCAATACACTGACCATTTGATCTTAACGAGTGATATTTTCAGTATCAATACACTGACCATTTGATCTTAACGAGTGATATTTTCAGTATCAATACACTGACCATTTGATCTTAACGAGTGATATTTTCAGTATCAATACACTGACCATTTGATCTTAACGAGTGATATTTTCAGTATCAATACACTGACCATTTGATCTTAACGAGTGATATTTTCAGTATCAATACACTGACCATTTTATTGAAAATTATCTGTCAGTGTAACATCAAACACATTATGATGTTATTGATCAAAACAAAAACATCAGTTTTAAAAGTCTTGACATACATTATCAGACTTGCTGTGATACTAGCATCAATGTCTTTCTCGACCTTTCATAATTCCCACTATTATATATATATATACATAAAAACCTCCTTGCGTTGATCATGAAGATGAAAGGACAAATAAAATATATTTTGAAATATCAGAGTATTTCTATTGATCAGGTTTAAATTCAGCTGAAATCCACTAAGAATAGAAACTTTTTTTAGCTATCCAAGGAAACAACTTGTCTGATTTCTAAATACAAGAGTGCTACTATAATTACTACTTTTATCACATTATTGTTCTGCCCTCTGGATGCTCTAAATTATGAAAAAAAAGTTTAACAGATGACCAACAATTCCACCAATATCAACTAAATAAACAACAACCTCTCACTTAAAATCAGTGTTCACAAAAAAGACCACAACATATATTGTTGGAAAACGATGACATGCCTTGGGACAGGCACATAAATGTGACAGGGTTAAACAACTTAATGGGATCTCAACCCTCCCCTTGATAATTAGACCTCAACCCTCCCCAATACAGATATAAACAACCTCCCCTTGATAATTGGATCTCCAACAGCAATACAGATATAAACAACCTCCCCTTGATAGCTGGATCTCCAACAGTAATACAGATATAAACAACCTCCACTTGATAATTGGATCTCCAACAGTAATACAGATATAAACAACCTCCCCTTGATAATTGGATCTCCAACAGCAATACAGATATAAACAACCTCCACTTGATAATTGGATCTCCAACAGTAATACAGATATAAACAACCTCCCCTTGATAATTGGATCTCCAACAGTAATACAGATATAAACAACCTCCACTTGATAATTGGATCTCCAACAGTAATACAGAAATAAACAACCTCCCCATGATCATTGGATCTCCAACAGTAATACAGATATAAACAACCTCCCCTTGATAATTGGATCTCCAACAGTAATACAGATGTAAACAACCTCCCCTTGATAATTGGATCTCCAACAGTAATACAGATATAAACAACCTCCACTTGATAATTGGATCTCCAACAGCAATACAGATATAAACAACCTCCCCTTGATAATTGGATCTCCAACAGCAATACAGATATAAACAACCTCCACTTGATAGCTGGATCTCCAACAGTAATACAGATATAAACAACCTCCCCTCGATAGCTGCATCTCCAACAGTAATACAGATATAAACAACCTCCACTTGATAATTGGATCTCCAACAGTAATACAGATATAAACAACCTCCCCTTGATAATTGGATCTCCAACAGTAATACAGATATAAACAACCTCCTCTTGATAATTGGATCTCCAACAGCAATACAGATATAAACAACCTCCCCTTGATAGCTGGATCTCCAACAGTAATACAGATATAAACAACCTCCCCTTGATAATTGGATCTCCAACAGTAATACAGATATAAACAACCTCCACTTGATAATTGGATCTCCAACAGCAATACAGATATAAACAACCTCCCCTTGATAGCTGGATCTCCAACAGTAATACAGATATAAACAACATCCCTATGATAATTGGATCTCCAACAGCAATACAGATATAAACAAGCTTCCCTTGATAATTGGATCTCCAACAGTAATACAGATATAAACAACCTCCCCTTGATAATTGGATCTCCAACAGTAATACAGATATAAACAACCTCCCCTTGATAATTGGATCTCCAACAGTAATACAGATATAAACAACCCTCCCCTTGATAATTGGATCTCCAACAGTAATACAGATATAAACAACCTCCCCATGATAATTGGATCTTCAACAGCAATACAGATATAAACAAGCTTCCCTTGATAATTGGATCTCCAACAGTAATACAGATATAAACAACCTCCACTTGATAATTGGATCTCCAACAGTAATACAGATATAAACAACCTCCCCATGATAATTGGATCTTCAACAGTAATACAGATATAAACAACCTCCACTTGATAATTGGATCTTCAACAGTAATACAGATATAAACAACCTCCCCTTGATAATTGGATCTCCAACAGTAATACAGATATAAACAACCTCCCCTTGATAATTGGATCTCCAACAGTAATACAGATATAAACAACCTCCACTTGATAATTGGATCTCCAACAGTAATACAGATATAAACAACCTTCCCTTGATAATTGGATCTCCAACAGTCATACAGATATAAACAACCTCCCCTTGATAATTGGATCTCCAACAGCAATACAGATATAAACAATCTCCCCTTGATAATTGGATCTCCAACAGTAATACAGATATAAACAACCTCCCCTTGATAGCTGGATCTCCAACAGTAATACAGATATAAACAACCTCCCCTTGATAATTGGATCTCCAACAGTAATACATATATAAACAACCTCCCCTTGATAGCTGGATCTCCAACAGTAATACAGATATAAACAACCTCCACTTGATAGCTGGATCTCCAACAGTAATACAGATATAAACAACCTCCCCTTGATAATTGGATCTCCAACAGTAATACAGATATAAACAACCTCCACTTGATAATTGGATCTCCAACAGTAATACAGATATAAACAACCTCCCCTTGATAATTGGATCTCCAACAGTAATACAGATATAAACAACCTCCACTTGATAGCTGGATCTCCAACAGTAATACAGATATAAACAACCTCCCCTTGATAATTGGATCTCCAACAGTAATACAGATATAAACAACCTCCACTTGATAATTGGATCTCCAACAGCAATACAGATATAAACAACCTCCCCATGATAATTGGATCTCCAACAGTAATACAGATATAAACAACCTCCCCTTGATAATTGGATCTCCAACAGTAATACAGATATAAAAAACCTCCCCTTGATAATTGGATCTCCAACAGCAATACAGATATAAACAACCTCCACTTGATAATTGGATCTCCAACAGTAATACAGATATAAACAACCTCCCCATGATAATTGGATCTCCAACAGTAATACAGATATAAACAAACTCCCCTTGATAATTGGATCTCCAACAGTAATACAGATATAAACAACCTCCCCTTGATAATTGGATCTCCAACAGCAATACAGATATAAACAACCTCCACTTGATAATTGGATCTCCAACAGTAATACAGATATAAACAACCTCCCCATGATAATTGGATCTCCAACAGTAATACAGATATAAACAACCTCCCCTTGATAATTGGATCTCCAACAGTAATACAGATATAAACAACCTCCCCTTGATAATTGGATCTCCAACAGCAATACAGATATAAACAACCTCCACTTGATAATTGGATCTCCAACAGTAATACAGATATAAACAACCTCCCCATGATAATTGGATCTCCAACAGCAATACAGATATAAACAACCTCCACTTGATAATTGGATCTCCAACAGTAATACAGATATAAACAACCTCCCCATGATAATTGGATCTCCAACAGCAATTGAGATATAAACAACCTCCACTTGATAATTGGATCTCCAACAGTAATACAGATATAAACAACCTCCCCTTGATAGCTGGATCTCCAACAGCAATACAGATATAAACAACCTCCACTTGATAATTGGATCTCCAACAGTAATACAGATATAAACAACCTCCCCATGATAATTGGATCTCCAACAGTAATACAGATATAAACAACCTCCCCTTGATAATTGGATCTCCAACAGTAATACAGATATAAACAACCTCCCCATGATAATTGGATCTCCAACAGTAATACAGATATAAACAACCTCCCCTTGATAATTGGATCTCCAACAGTAATACAGATATAAATAACCTCCCCTTGATAATTGGATCTCCAACAGTAATACAGATATAAACAACCTCCCCTTGATAGCTGGATCTCCAACAGTAATACAGATATAAACAACCTCCACTTGATAATTGGATCTCCAACAGTAATACAGATATAAACAACCTCCACTTGATAATTGGATCTCCAACAGTAATACAGATATAAACAACCTCCACTTGATAATTGGATCTCCAACAGCAATACAGATATAAACAACCTCCACTTGATAATTGGATCTCCAACAGTAATACAGATATAAACAACCTCCCCATGATAATTGGATCTCCAACAGTAATACAGATATAAACAATCTCCCCTTGATAATTGGATCTCCAACAGTAATACAGATATAAACAACCTTCCCTTGATAATTGGATCTCCAACAGTAATACAGATATAAACAACCCTCCCCTTGATAATTGGATCTCCAACAGCAATACAGATATAAACAACCTCCCCTTGATAGCTGGATCTCCAACAGTAATACATATATAAACAACCTCCCCATGATAATTGGATCTCCAACAGCAATACAGATATAAACAACCTCCCCTTGATAATTGGATCTCCAACAGTAATACAGATATAAACAACCTCCCCATGATAATTGGATCTCCAACAGTAATACAGATATAAACAACCTCCCCTTGATAGCTGGATCTCCAACAGTAATACAGATATAAACAACCTCCCCATGATAATTGGATCTCCAACAGCAATACAGATATAAACAACTTCCCCTTGATAATTGGATCTCCAACAGTAATACAGATATAAACAACCTCCACTTGATAATTGGATCTCCAACAGTAATACAGATATAAACAACCTCCCCATGATAACTGGATCTCCAACAGTAATACAGATATAAACAACCTCCCCTTGATAATTGGATCTCCAACAGTAATACAGATATAAACAACCTCCTCTTGATAATTGGATCTCCAACAGTAATATAGATATAAACAACCTTCCCTTGATAATTGGATCTCCAACAGTAATACAGATATAAACAACCTCCCCTTGATAATTGGATCTCCAACAGTAATACAGATATAAACAACCTCCCCTTGATAATTGGATCTTCAACAGTAATACAGATATAAACAACCTCCCCTTGATAATTGGATCTCCAACAGTAATACAGATATAAAAAACCTCCCCTTGATAATTGGATCTTCAACAGCAATACAGATATAAACAACCTCCACTTGATAATTGGATCTCCAACAGTAATACAGATATAAACAACCTTCCCTTGATAATTGGATCTCCAACAGCAATACAGAAATAAACAACCTCCCCTTGATAATTGGATCTCCAACAGTAATACAGATATAAACAACCTCCACTTGATAATTGGATCTCCAACAGTAATACAGATATAAACAACCTCCCCTTGATAATTGGATCTTCAACAGTAATACAGATATAAACAACCTCCCCATGATAATTGGATCTCCAACAGTAATACAGATATAAACAACCTCCCCTTGATAATTGGATCTCCAACAGTAATACAGATATAAACAACCTCCTCTTGATAATTGGATCTCCAACAGTAATACAGATATAAACAACCTTCCCTTGATAATTGGATCTCCAACAGTAATACAGATATAAACAACCTCCACTTGATAATTGGATCTTCAACAGTAATACAGATATAAACAACCTCCCCTTGATAATTGGATCTCCAACCGTAATACAGATATAAACAACCTCCCCTTGATAATTGGATCTTCAACAGCAATACAGATATAAACAACCTCCACTTAATAATTGGATCTCCAACAGTAATACAGATATAAACAACCTTCCCTTGATAATTGGATCTCCAACAGTAATACAGATATAAACAACCTCCCCCTTGATAATTGGATCTCCAACAGTAATACAGATATAAACAACCTCCCCTTGATAATTGGATCTCCAACAGCAATACAGATATAAACAACCTCCCCTTGATAATTGGATCTCCAACAGTAATACAGATATAAACAACCTCCACTAGATAATTGGATCTCCAACAGTAATACAGAAATAAACAATCTCCCCTTGATAATTGGATCTTCAACAGCAATACAGATATAAACAACCTCCACTTGATAATTGGATCTCCAACAGTAATACAGATATAAACAACCTTCCCTTGATAATTGGATCTCCAACAGCAATACAGAAATAAACAACCTCCCCTTGATAATTGGATCTCCAACAGTAATACAGATATAAACAACCTCCACTTGATAATTGGATCTCCAACAGTAATACAGATATAAACAACCTCCCCTTGATAATTGGATCTTCAACAGTAATACAGATATAAACAACCTCCCCATGATAATTGGATCTCCAACAGTAATACAGATATAAACAACCTCCCCTTGATAATTGGATCTCCAACAGTAATACAGATATAAACAACCTCCTCTTGATAATTGGATCTCCAACAGTAATACAGATATAAACAACCTTCCCTTGATAATTGGATCTCCAACAGTAATACAGATATAAACAACCTCCACTTGATAATTGGATCTTCAACAGTAATACAGATATAAACAACCTCCCCTTGATAATTGGATCTCCAACCGTAATACAGATATAAACAACCTCCCCTTGATAATTGGATCTTCAACAGCAATACAGATATAAACAACCTCCACTTGATAATTGGATCTCCAACAGTAATACAGATATAAACAACCTTCCCTTGATAATTGGATCTCCAACAGTAATACAGATATAAACAACCTCCCCCTTGATAATTGGATCTCCAACAGTAATACAGATATAAACAACCTCCCCTTGATAATTGGATCTCCAACAGCAATACAGATATAAACAACCTCCCCTTGATAATTGGATCTCCAACAGTAATACAGATATAAACAACCTCCACTAGATAATTGGATCTCCAACAGTAATACAGAAATAAACAATCTCCCCTTGATAATTGGATCTCCAACAGCAATACAGATATAAACAACCTCCACTTGATAATTGGATCTCCAACAGTAATACAGAAATAAATAATCTCCCCTTGATAATTGGATCTCCAACAGCAATACAGATATAAACAACCTCCCCTTGATAATTGGATCTCCAACAGCAATACAGATATAAACAACCTCCCCTTGATAATTGGATCTCCAACAGTAATACAGAAATAAATAATCTCCCCTTGATAATTGGATCTCCAACAGCAATACAGATATAAACAACCTCCCCTTGATAATTGGATCTCCAACAGTAATACAGATATAAACAACCTCCCCTTGATAATTGGATCTCCAACAGTAATACAGATATAAACAACCTCCACTTGATAATTGGATCTCCAACAGCAATACAGATATAAACAACCTCCCGTTGATAATTGGATCTCCAACAGTAATACAGATATAAACAACCTCCCCTTGATAGCTGGATCTCCAACAATACAGATATAAACAACCTCCACTTGATGATTGGATCTCCAACGGCAATACAGATATAAACAACCTCCCCTTGATAGCTGGATCTCCAACAGCAATACAGATATAAACAACCTTCCGTTGATAATTGGATCTCCAACAGCAATACAGATATAAACAACCTCCCCTTGATAGCTGGATCTCCAACAGCAATACAGATATAAACAACCTCCACTTGATAGCTGGATCTCCAACAGTAATACAGATATAAACAACCTCCCCTTGATAATTGGATCTCCAACAGTAATACAGATATAAACAACCTCCACTTGATAATTGGATCTCCAACAGTAATACAGATATAAACAACCTCCCCTTGATAATTGGATCTCCAACAGTAATACAGATATAAACAACCTCCACTTGATAATTGGATCTCCAACAGCAATACAGATATAAACACCCCCCCCCCCCCCCCCCACTTGATAATTGGATCTCCAACAGTAATACAGATATAAACAACCTCCACTAGATAATTGGATCTCCAACAGTAATACAGAAATAAACAATCTCCCCTTGATAATTGGATCTCCAACAGCAATACAGATATAAACAACCTCCACTTGATAATTGGATCTCCAACAGTAATACAGAAATAAATAATCTCCCCTTGATAATTGGATCTCCAACAGCAATACAGATATAAACAACCTCCCCTTGATAATTGGATCTCCAACAGCAATACAGATATAAACAACCTCCCCTTGATAATTGGATCTCCAACAGTAATACAGAAATAAATAATCTCCCCTTGATAATTGGATCTCCAACAGCAATACAGATATAAACAACCTCCCCTTGATAATTGGATCTCCAACAGTAATACAGATATAAACAACCTCCCCTTGATAATTGGATCTCCAACAGTAATACAGATATAAACAACCTCCACTTGATAATTGGATCTCCAACAGTAATACAGATATAAACAACCTCCCGTTGATAATTGGATCTCCAACAGTAATACAGATATAAACAACCTCCCCTTGATAGCTGGATCTCCAACAATACAGATATAAACAACCTCCACTTGATAATTGGATCTCCAACAGCAATACAGATATAAACAACCTCCCCTTGATAGCTGGATCTCCAACAGCAATACAGATATAAACAACCTTCCCTTGATAATTGGATCTCCAACAGCAATACAGATATAAACAACCTCCCCTTGATAGCTGGATCTCCAACAGCAATACAGATATAAACAACCTCCACTTGATAGCTGGATCTCCAACAGTAATACAGATATAAACAACCTCCACTTGATAATTGGATCTCCAACAGTAATACAGATATAAACAACCTCCACTTGATAATTGGATCTCCAACAGTAATACAGATATAAACAACCTCCCCTTGATAATTGGATCTCCAACAGTAATACAGATATAAACAACCTCCACTTGATAATTGGATCTCCAACAGTAATACAGATATAAACAACCTCCACTTGATAATTGGATCTCCAACAGTTATACAGATATAAACAACCTCCACTTGATAATTGGATCTCCAACAGCAATACAGATATAAACACCCCCCCCCCCTTGATAATTGGATCTCCAACAGTAATACAGATATAAACAACCTCCCCTTGATAATTGGATCTCCAACAGCAATACAGATATAAACAACCCCCCCCCCCTTGATAATTGGATCTCCAACAGTAATACAGATATAAACAACCTCCACTTGATAATTGGATCTCCAACAGTAATACAGATATAAACAACCTCCACTTGATAATTGGATCTCCAACAGCAATACAGATATAAACAACCTCCCCTTGATAATTAGATCTCAACCCTCCCCAATACAGATATAAACATCCCTCACCTTGATAATTGGATCTCCAACAGCAATACAGATATAAACAACCTCCCCTTGATAATTGCTTCTCCAACAGCAATACAGATATAAACAACCTCCCCATGATATTTGGATCTCCAACAGCAATACAGATATAAACAACCTCCCCTTGATAATTGGATCTCCAACAGTAATACAGATATAAACAACCTCCCCTTGATAATTGGATCTCCAACAGTAATACAGATATAAACAACCTCCCCTTGATAATTGGATCTCCAACAGTAATACAGATATAAACAACCTCCCCTTGATAATTGGATCTCCAACAGTAATACAGATATAAACAACCTCCACTTGATAATTGGATCTCCAACAGCAATACAGATATAAACAACCTCCCCTTGATAATTGGATCTCCAACAGCAATACAGATATAAACAACCTCCCCTTGATAATTGGATCTCCAACAGCAATACAGATATAAACAACCTCCACTTGATAATTGGATCTCCAACAGTAATACAGAAATAAATAATCTCCCCTTGATAATTGGATCTCCAACAGCAATACAGATATAAACAACCTCCCCTTGATAATTGGATCTCCAACAGCAATACAGATATAAACAACCTCCCCTTGATAATTGGATCTCCAACAGTAATACAGAAATAAATAATCTCCCCTTGATAATTGGATCTCCAACAGCAATACAGATATAAACAACCTCCCCTTGATAATTGGATCTCCAACAGTAATACAGATATAAACAACCTCCCCTTGATAATTGGATCTCCAACAGTAATACAGATATAAACAACCTCCATTTGATAATTGGATCTCCAACAGCAATACAGATATAAACAACCTCCCGTTGATAATTGGATCTCCAACAGTAATACAGATATAAACAACCTCCCCTTGATAGCTGGATCTCCAACAATACAGATATAAACAACCTCCACTTGATAATTGGATCTCCAACAGCAATACAGATATAAACAACCTCCCCTTGATAGCTGGATCTCCAACAGCAATACAGATATAAACAACCTTCCCTTGATAATTGGATCTCCAACAGCAATACAGATATAAACAACCTCCCCTTGATAGCTGGATCTCCAACAGCAATACAGATATAAACAACCCCCACTTGATAGCTGGATCTCCAACAGTAATACAGATATAAACAACCTCCACTTGATAATTGGATCTCCAACAGTAATACAGATATAAACAACCTCCACTTGATAATTGGATCTCCAACAGTAATACAGATATAAACAACCTCCCCTTGATAATTGGATCTCCAACAGTAATACAGATATAAACAACCTCCACTTGATAATTGGATCTCCAACAGTAATACAGATATAAACAACCTCCACTTGATAATTGGATCTCCAACAGTAATACAGATATAAACAACCTCCCCTTGATAATTGGATCTCCAACAGCAATACAGATATAAACAACCCACCCCCCCCCCCCCTTGATAATTGGATCTCCAACAGTAATACAGATATAAACAACCTCCACTTGATAATTGGATCTCCAACAGTAATACAGATATAAACAACCTCCACTTGATAATTGGATCTCCAACAGCAATACAGATATAAACAACCTCCCCTTGATAATTAGATCTCAACCCTCCCCAATACAGATATAAACATCCCTCACCTTGATAATTGGATCTCCAACAGCAATACAGATATAAACAACCTCCCCTTGATAATTGCTTCTCCAACAGCAATACAGATATAAACAACCTCCCCATGATATTTTGATCTCCAACAGCAATACAGATATAAACAACCTCCCCTTGATAATTGGATCTCCAACAGTAATACAGATATAAACAACCTCCCCTTGATAATTGGATCTCCAACAGTAATACAGATATAAACAACCTCCCCTTGATAATTGGATCTCCAACAGTAATACAGATATAAACAACCTCCCCTTGATAATTGGATCTCCAACAGTAATACAGATATAAACAACCTCCACTTGATAATTGGATCTCCAACAGCAATACAGATATAAACAACCTCCCCTTGATAATTGGATCTCCAACAGCAATACAGATATAAACAACCTCCCCTTGATAATTGGATCTCCAACAGCAATACAGATATAAACAACCTCCACTTGATAATTGGATCTCCAACAGTAATACAGAAATAAATAATCTCCCCTTGATAATTGGATCTCCAACAGCAATACAGATATAAACAACCTCCCCTTGATAATTGGATCTCCAACAGCAATACAGATATAAACAACCTCCCCTTGATAATTGGATCTCCAACAGTAATACAGAAATAAATAATCTCCCCTTGATAATTGGATCTCCAACAGCAATACAGATATAAACAACCTCCCCTTGATAATTGGATCTCCAACAGTAATACAGATATAAACAACCTCCCCTTGATAATTGGATCTCCAACAGTAATACAGATATAAACAACCTCCATTTGATAATTGGATCTCCAACAGCAATACAGATATAAACAACCTCCCGTTGATAATTGGATCTCCAACAGTAATACAGATATAAACAACCTCCCCTTGATAGCTGGATCTCCAACAATACAGATATAAACAACCTCCACTTGATAATTGGATCTCCAACAGCAATACAGATATAAACAACCTCCCCTTGATAGCTGGATCTCCAACAGCAATACAGATATAAACAACCTTCCCTTGATAATTGGATCTCCAACAGCAATACAGATATAAACAACCTCCCCTTGATAGCTGGATCTCCAACAGCAATACAGATATAAACAACCCCCACTTGATAGCTGGATCTCCAACAGTAATACAGATATAAACAACCTCCACTTGATAATTGGATCTCCAACAGTAATACAGATATAAACAACCTCCACTTGATAATTGGATCTCCAACAGTAATACAGATATAAACAACCTCCCCTTGATAATTGGATCTCCAACAGTAATACAGATATAAACAACCTCCACTTGATAATTGGATCTCCAACAGTAATACAGATATAAACAACCTCCACTTGATAATTGGATCTCCAACAGTAATACAGATATAAACAACCTCCACTTGATAATTGGATCTCCAACAGCAATACAGATATAAACCCCCCCCCCCCCTTGATAATTGAATCTCCAACAGTAATACAGATATAAACAACCTCCCCTTGATAATTGGATCTCCAACAGCAATACAGATATAAACAACCCCCCCCCCCCCCTTGATAATTGGATCTCCAACAGTAATACAGATATAAACAACCTCCACTTGATAATTGGATCTCCAACAGTAATACAGATATAAACAACCTCCACTTGATAATTGGATCTCCAACAGCAATACAGATATAAACAACCTCCCCTTGATAATTAGATCTCAACCCTCCCCAATACAGATATAAACATCCCTCACCTTGATAATTGGATCTCCAACAGCAATACAGATATAAACAACCTCCCCTTGATAATTGCTTCTCCAACAGCAATACAGATATAAACAACCTCCCCATGATATTTGGATCTCCAACAGCAATACAGATATAAACAACCTCCCCTTGATAATTGGATCTCCAACAGCAATACAGATATAAACAACCTCCCCTTGATAATTGGATCTCCAACAGTAATACAGAAATAAATAATCTCCCCTTGATAATTGGATCTCCAACAGCAATACAGATATAAACAACCTCCCCTTGATAATTGGATCTCCAACAGTAATACAGATATAAACAACCTCCCCTTGATAATTGGATCTCCAACAGTAATACAGATATAAACAACCTCCACTTGATAATTGGATCTCCAACAGCAATACAGATATAAAAAACTCCCGTTGATAATTGGATCTCCAACAGTAATACAGATATAAACAACCTCCCCTTGATAGCTGGATCTCCAACAATACAGATATAAACAACCTCCACTTGATAATTGGATCTCCAACAGCAATACAGATATAAACAACCTCCCCTTGATAGCTGGATCTCCAACAGCAATACAGATATAAACAACCTTCCCTTGATAATTGGATCTCCAACAGCAATACAGATATAAACAACCTCCCCTTGATAGCTGGATCTCCAACAGCAATACAGATATAAACAACCTCCACTTGATAGCTGGATCTCCAACAGTAATACAGATATAAACAACCTCCACTTGATAATTGGATCTCCAACAGTAATACAGATATAAACAACCTCCACTTGATAATTGGATCTCCAACAGTAATACAGATATAAACAACCTCCCCTTGATAATTGGATCTCCAACAGTAATACAGATATAAACAACCTCCACTTGATAATTGGATCTCCAACAGTAATACAGATATAAACAACCTCCACTTGATAATTGGATATCCAACAGTAATACAGATATAAACAACCTCCACTTGATAATTGGATCTCCAACAGCAATACAGATATAAACACCCCCCCCCCCCCTTGATAATTGGATCTCCAACAGTAATACAGATATAAACAACCTCCCCTTGATAATTGGATCTCCAACAGCAATACAGATATAAACAACCCCCCCCCCCCTTGATAATTGGATCTCCAACAGTAATACAGATATAAACAACCTCCACTTGATAATTGGATCTCCAACAGTAATACAGATATAAACAACCTCCACTTGATAATTGGATCTCCAACAGCAATACAGATATAAACAACCTCCCCTTGATAATTAGATCTCAACCCTCCCCAATACAGATATAAACATCCCTCACCTTGATAATTGGATCTCCAACAGCAATACAGATATAAACAACCTCCCCTTGATAATTGCTTCTCCAACAGCAATACAGATATAAACAACCTCCCCATGATATTTGGATCTCCAACAGCAATACAGATATAAACAACCTCCCCTTGATAATTGGATCTCCAACAGTAATACAGATATAAACAACCTCCCCTTGATAATTGGATCTCCAACAGTAATACAGATATAAACAACCTCCCCTTGATAATTGGATCTCCAACAGTAATACAGATATAAACAACCTCCCCTTGATAATTGGATCTCCAACAGTAATACAGATATAAACAACCTCCACTTGATAATTGGATCTCCAACAGCAATACAGATATAAACAACCTCCCCTTGATAATTGGATCTCCAACAGCAATACAGATATAAACAACCTCCCCTTGATAATTGGATCTCCAACAGCAATACAGATATAAACAACCTCCCCATGATAATGGGATCTCCAACAGTAATACAGATATAAACAACCTCCCCTTGATAATTGGATCTCCAACAGTAATACAGATATAAACAACCTCCCCTTGATAATTGGATCTCCAACAGTAATACAGATATAAACAATCTCCCCTTGATAATTGGATCTCCAACAGCAATACAGATATAAACAACCTCCCCATGATAATTGGATCTCCAACAGCAATACAGATATAAACAACCTCCACTTGATAATTGGATCTCCAACAGTAATACAGATATAAACAACCTCCCCATGATAATTGGATCTCCAACAGTAATACAGATATAAACAATCTCCCAGTGATAATTGGATCTCCAACAGTAATACAGATATAAACAACCTCCCCTTGATAATTGGATCTCCAACAGTAATACAGATATAAACAACCTCCCCTTGAAAATTGGATCTCCAACAGTAATACAGATATAAACAACCTCCCCTTGATAATTGGATCTCCAACAGTAATACAGATATAAACAACCTCCACTTGATAATTGGATCTCCAACAGTAATACAGAAATAAATAATCTCCCCTTGATAATTGGATCTCCAACAGCAATACAGATATAAACAACCTCCCCTTGATAATTGGATCTCCAACAGCAATACAGATATAAACAACCTCCCCTTGATAATTGGATCTTCAACAGTAATACAGAAATAAATAATCTCCCCTTGATAATTGGATCTCCAACAGCAATACAGATATAAACAACCTCCCCTTGATAATTGGATCTCCAACAGTAATACAGATATAAACAACCTCCCCTTGATAATTGGATGTCCAACAGTAATACAGATATAAACAACCTCCACTTGATAATTGGATCTCCAACAGCAATACAGATATAAACAACCTCCCGTTGATAATTGGATCTCCAACAGTAATACAGATATAAACAACCTCCCCTTGATAGCTGGATCTCCAACAGTAATACAGATATAAACAACCTCCACTTGATAATTGGATCTCCAACAGCAATACAGATATAAACAACCTCCCCTTGATAGCTGGATCTCCAACAGCAATACAGATATAAACAACCTTCCGTTGATAATTGGATCTCCAACAGCAATACAGATATAAACAACCTCCCCTTGATAGCTGGATCTCCAACAGCAATACAGATATAAACAACCTCCACTTGATAGCTGGATCTCCAACAGTAATACAGATATAAACAACCTCCCCTTGATAATTGGATCTCCAACAGCAATACAGATATAAACAACCCCCCCCCCCCCCCCCCCCTTGATAATTGGATCTCCAACAGTAATACAGATATAAACAACCTCCACTAGATAATTGGATCTCCAACAGTAATACAGAAATAAACAATCTCCCCTTGATAATTGGATCTCCAACAGCAATACAGATATAAACAACCTCCACTTGATAATTGGATCTCCAACAGTAATACAGAAATAAATAATCTCCCCTTGATAATTGGATCTCCAACAGCAATACAGATATAAACAACCTCCCCTTGATAATTGGATCTCCAACAGCAATACAGATATAAACAACCTCCCCTTGATAATTGGATCTCCAACAGTAATACAGAAATAAATAATCTCCCCTTGATAATTGGATCTCCAACAGTAATACAGATATAAACAACCTCCACTTGATAATTGGATCTCCAACAGTAATACAGATATAAACAACCTCCACTTGATAATTGGATCTCCAACAGCAATACAGATATAAACAACCTCCCCTTGATAATTAGATCTCAACCCTCCCCAATACAGATATAAACATCCCTCCCCTTGATAATTGGATCTCCAACAGCAATACAGATATAAACAACCTCCCCTTGATAATTGGATCTCCAACAGCAATACAGATATAAACAACCTCCCCATGATATTTGGATCTCCAACAGCAATACAGATATAAACAACCTCACCTTGATAATTGGATCTCCAACAGCAATACAGATATAAACAACCTCCCCTTGATAATTGGATCTCCAACAGTAATACAGAAATAAATAATCTCCCCTTGATAATTGGATCTCCAACAGCAATACAGATATAAACAACCTCCCCTTGATAATTGGATCTCCAACAGTAATACAGATATAAACAACCTCCCCTTGATAATTGGATCTCCAACAGTAATACAGATATAAACAACCTCCACTTGATAATTGGATCTCCAACAGCAATACAGATATAAAAAACTCCCGTTGATAATTGGATCTCCAACAGTAATACAGATATAAACAACCTCCCCTTGATAGCTGGATCTCCAACAATACAGATATAAACAACCTCCACTTGATAATTGGATCTCCAACAGCAATACAGATATAAACAACCTCCCCTTGATAGCTGGATCTCCAACAGCAATACAGATATAAACAACCTTCCCTTGATAATTGGATCTCCAACAGCAATACAGATATAAACAACCTCCCCTTGATAGCTGGATCTCCAACAGCAATACAGATATAAACAACCTCCACTTGATAGCTGGATCTCCAACAGTAATACAGATATAAACAACCTCCACTTGATAATTGGATCTCCAACAGTAATACAGATATAAACAACCTCCACTTGATAATTGGATCTCCAACAGTAATACAGATATAAACAACCTCCCCTTGATAATTGGATCTCCAACAGTAATACAGATATAAACAACCTCCACTTGATAATTGGATCTCCAACAGTAATACAGATATAAACAACCTCCACTTGATAATTGGATATCCAACAGTAATACAGATATAAACAACCTCCACTTGATAATTGGATCTCCAACAGCAATACAGATATAAACACCCCCCCCCCCTTGATAATTGGATCTCCAACAGTAATACAGATATAAACAACCTCCCCTTGATAATTGGATCTCCAACAGCAATACAGATATAAACAACCCCCCCCCCCCCCCCCCCCTTGATAATTGGATCTCCAACAGTAATACAGATATAAACAACCTCCACTTGATAATTGGATCTCCAACAGTAATACAGATATAAACAACCTCCACTTGATAATTGGATCTCCAACAGCAATACAGATATAAACAACCTCCCCTTGATAATTAGATCTCAACCCTCCCCAATACAGATATAAACATCCCTCACCTTGATAATTGGATCTCCAACAGCAATACAGATATAAAGAACCTCCCCTTGATAATTGCTTCTCCAACAGCAATACAGATATAAACAACCTCCCCATGATATTTGGATCTCCAACAGCAATACAGATATAAACAACCTCCCCTTGATAATTGGATCTCCAACAGTAATACAGATATAAACAACCTCCCCTTGATAATTGGATCTCCAACAGTAATACAGATATAAACAACCTCCCCTTGATAATTGGATCTCCAACAGTAATACAGATATAAACAACCTCCCCTTGATAATTGGATCTCCAACAGTAATACAGATATAAACAACCTCCACTTGATAATTGGATCTCCAACAGCAATACAGATATAAACAACCTCCCCTTGATAATTGGATCTCCAACAGCAATACAGATATAAACAACCTCCCCTTGATAATTGGATCTCCAACAGCAATACAGATATAAACAACCTCCCCATGATAATGGGATCTCCAACAGTAATACAGATATAAACAACCTCCCCTTGATAATTGGATCTCCAACAGTAATACAGATATAAACAACCTCCCCTTGATAATTGGATCTCCAACAGTAATACAGATATAAACAATCTCCCCTTGATAATTGGATCTCCAACAGCAATACAGATATAAACAACCTCCCCATGATAATTGGATCTCCAACAGCAATACAGATATAAACAACCTCCACTTGATAATTGGATCTCCAACAGTAATACAGATATAAACAACCTCCCCATGATAATTGGATCTCCAACAGTAATACAGATATAAACAATCTCCCAGTGATAATTGGATCTCCAACAGTAATACAGATATAAACAACCTCCCCTTGATAATTGGATCTCCAACAGCAATACAGATATAAACAACCTCCCCTTGAAAATTGGATCTCCAACAGTAATACAGATATAAACAACCTCCCCTTGATAATTGGATCTCCAACAGTAATACAGATATAAACAACCTCCCCTTGATAATTGGATCTCCAACAGTAATACAGAAATAAATAATCTCCCCTTGATAATTGGATCTCCAACAGCAATACAGATATAAACAACCTCCCCTTGATAATTGGATCTCCAACAGCAATACAGATATAAACAACCTCCCCTTGATAATTGGATCTTCAACAGTAATACAGAAATAAATAATCTCCCCTTGATAATTGGATCTCCAACAGCAATACAGATATAAACAACCTCCCCTTGATAATTGGATCTCCAACAGTAATACAGATATAAACAACCTCCCCTTGATAATTGGATGTCCAACAGTAATACAGATATAAACAACCTCCACTTGATAATTGGATCTCCAACAGCAATACAGATATAAACAACCTCCCGTTGATAATTGGATCTCCAACAGTAATACAGATATAAACAACCTCCCCTTGATAGCTGGATCTCCAACAGTAATACAGATATAAACAACCTCCACTTGATAATTGGATCTCCAACAGCAATACAGATATAAACAACCTCCCCTTGATAGCTGGATCTCCAACAGCAATACAGATATAAACAACCTTCCGTTGATAATTGGATCTCCAACAGCAATACAGATATAAACAACCTCCCCTTGATAGCTGGATCTCCAACAGCAATACAGATATAAACAACCTCCACTTGATAGCTGGATCTCCAACAGTAATACAGATATAAACAACCTCCCCTTGATAATTGGATCTCCAACAGCAATACAGATATAAACAACCCCCCCCCCCCCCCCCCCCTTGATAATTGGATCTCCAACAGTAATACAGATATAAACAACCTCCACTAGATAATTGGATCTCCAACAGTAATACAGAAATAAACAATCTCCCCTTGATAATTGGATCTCCAACAGCAATACAGATATAAACAACCTCCACTTGATAATTGGATCTCCAACAGTAATACAGAAATAAATAATCTCCCCTTGATAATTGGATCTCCAACAGCAATACAGATATAAACAACCTCCCCTTGATAATTGGATCTCCAACAGCAATACAGATATAAACAACCTCCCCTTGATAATTGGATCTCCAACAGTAATACAGAAATAAATAATCTCCCCTTGATAATTGGATCTCCAACAGTAATACAGATATAAACAACCTCCACTTGATAATTGGATCTCCAACAGTAATACAGATATAAACAACCTCCACTTGATAATTGGATCTCCAACAGCAATACAGATATAAACAACCTCCCCTTGATAATTAGATCTCAACCCTCCCCAATACAGATATAAACATCCCTCCCCTTGATAATTGGATCTCCAACAGCAATACAGATATAAACAACCTCCCCTTGATAATTGGATCTCCAACAGCAATACAGATATAAACAACCTCCCCATGATATTTGGATCTCCAACAGCAATACAGATATAAACAACCTTCCCTTGATAATTGGATCTCCAACTGTAATACAGATATAAACAACCTCCCCTTGATAATTGGATCTCCAACAGTAATACAGATATAAACAACCTCCCCTTGATAATTGGATCTCCAACAGTAATACAGATATAAACAACCTCCACTTGATAATTGGATCTCCGACAGCAATACAGATATAAACAACCTCCCCTTGATAATTGGATCTCCAACAGTAATACAGATATAAACAACCTCCCCATGATAATTGGATCTCCAACAGTAATACAGATATAAACAACCTCCCCTTGATAATTGGATCTCCAACAGTAATACAGATATAAACAATGTCCCCTTGATAATTGGATCTCCAACAGCAATACAGATATAAACAACCTCCCCATGATAATTGGATCTCCAACAGCAATACAGATATAAACAACCTCCACTTGATAATTGGATCTCCAACAGTAATACAGATATAAACAACCTCCCCATGATAATTGGATCTCCAACAGTAATACAGATATAAACAACCTCCCCTTGATAATTGGATCTCCAACAGTAATACAGATATAAACAACCTCCCCTTGATAATTGGATCTCCAACAGCAATACAGATATAAACAACCTCCCTTGAAAATTGGATCTCCAACAGTAATACAGATATAAACAACCTCCCCTTGATAATTGGATCTCCAACAGTAATACAGATATAAACAACCTCCCCTTGATAATTGGATCTCCAACAGCAATACAGATATAAACAAGCTTCCCTTGATAATTGGATCTCCAACAGTAATACAGATATAAACAACCTCCCCTTGATAATTGGATCTCCAACAGCAATACAGATATAAACAACCTCCCCTTGATAATTGGATCTCCAACAGCAATACAGATATAAACAACCCCCCCCCCCCCCCTTGATAATTGGATCTCCAACAGTAATACAGATATAAACAACCTCCACTAGATAATTGGATCTCCAACAGTAATACAGAAATAAACAATCTCCCCTTGATAATTGGATCTCCAACAGCAATACAGATATAAACAACCTCCACTTAATAATTGGATCTCCAACAGTAATACAGAAATAAATAATCTCCCCTTGATAATTGGATCTCCAACAGCAATACAGATATAAACAACCTCCCCTTGATAATTGGATCTCCAACAGCAATACAGATATAAACAACCTCCCCTTGATAATTGGATCTCCAACAGTAATACAGAAATAAATAATCTCCCCTTGATAATTGGATCTCCAACAGTAATACAGATATAAACAACCTCCACTTGATAATTGGATCTCCAACAGTAATACAGATATAAACAACCTCCACTTGATAATTGGATCTCCAACAGCAATACAGATATAAACAACCTCCCCTTGATAATTAGATCTCAACCCTCCCCAATACAGATATAAACATCCCTCCCCTTGATAATTGGATCTCCAACAGCAATACAGATATAAACAACCTCCCCTTGATAATTGGATCTCCAACAGCAATACAGATATAAACAACCTCCCCATGATATTTGGATCTCCAACAGCAATACAGATATAAACAACCTTCCCTTGATAATTGGATCTCCAACTGTAATAC
The DNA here is from genome assembly GCA_963383655.1 of Bathymodiolus septemdierum. Taxonomy (NCBI): domain Eukaryota; kingdom Metazoa; phylum Mollusca; class Bivalvia; order Mytilida; family Modiolidae; genus Bathymodiolus; species Bathymodiolus septemdierum. The sequence goes on along the minus strand of OY726530.1, from coordinate 38,020,790 downwards.
AGATATAAACAACCTCCCCTTGATAATTGGATCTCCAACAGTAATACAGATATAAACAACCTCCCCTTGATAATTGGATCTCCAACAGTAATACAGATATAAACAACCTCCCCTTGATAATTGGATCTCCAACAGTAATACAGATATAAACAACCTCCACTTGATAATTGGATCTCCGACAGCAATACAGATATAAACAACCTCCCCTTGATAATTGGATCTCCAACAGCAATACAGATATAAACAACCTCCCCTTGATAATTGGATCTCCAACAGCAATACAGATATAAACAACCTCCCCATGATAATTGGATCTCCAACAGTAATACAGATATAAACAACCTCCCCATGATAATTGGATCTCCAACAGTAATACAGATATAAACAACCTCCCCTTGATAATTGGATCTCCAACAGTAATACAGATATAAACAATGTCCCCTTGATAATTGGATCTCCAACAGCAATACAGATATAAACAACCTCCCCATGATAATTGGATCTCCAACAGCAATACAGATATAAACAACCTCCACTTGATAATTGGATCTCCAACAGTAATACAGATATAAACAACCTCCCCATGATAATTGGATCTCCAACAGTAATACAGATATAAACAACCTCCCCTTGATAATTGGATCTCCAACAGTAATACAGATATAAACAACCTCCCCTTGATAATTGGATCTCCAACAGCAATACAGATATAAACAACCTCCCCTTGAAAATTGGATCTCCAACAGTAATACAGATATAAACAACCTCCCCTTGATAATTGGATCTCCAACAGTAATACAGATATAAACAACCTCCACTTGATAATTGGATCTCCAACAGTAATACAGATATAAACAACCTCCCCTTGATAATTGGATCTCAACCCTCCCCTATACAGATATAAACATCCCTCCCCTTGATAATTGGATCTCCAACAGCAATACAGATATAAACAACCTCCCCTTGATAATTGGATCTCCAACAGCAATACAGATATAAACAACCTCCACTTGATAATTGGATCTCCAACAGTAATACAGATATAAACAACCTCCCCATGATAATTGGATCTCCAACAGTAATACAGATATAAACAACCTCCCCTTGATAATTGGATCTCCAACAGTAATACAGATATAAACAACCTCCTCTTGATAATTGGATCTCCAACAGCAATACAGATATAAACAACCTCCCCTTGAAAATTGGATCTCCAACAGTAATACAGATATAAACAACCTCCCCTTGATAATTGGATCTCCAACAGTAATACAGATATAAACAACCTCCCCTTGATAATTGGATCTCCAACAGCAATACAGATATAAACAACCTCCCCTTGATAATTGGATCTCCAACAGTAATACAGATATAAACAACCTCCCCTTGATAATTGGATCTCAACCCTCCCCAATACAGATATAAACATCCCTCCCCTTGATAATTGGATCTCCAACAATAATACAGATATAAACAACCTCCCCTTGATAATTGGATCTCCAACAGTAATACAGATATAAACAACCTCCCCTTGATAATTGGATCTCAACCCTCCCCAATACAGATATAAACATCCCTCCCCTTGATAATTGGATCTCCAACAGCAATACAGATATAAACAACCTCCCCTTGATAATTGGATCTCCAACAGCAATACAGATATAAACAACCTCCCCTTGATAATTGGATCTCCAACAGTAATACAGATATAAACAACCTCCCCTTGATAATTTTATCTCCAACAGTAATACAGATATAAACAACCTCCCCTTGATAATTGGATCTCCAACAGTAATACAGATATAAACAACCTCCCCTTGATAATTGGATCTCCAACAGTAATACAGATATAAACAACCTCCACTTGATAATTGGATCTCCGACAGCAATACAGATATAAACAACCTCCCCTTGATAATTGGATCTCCAACAGCAATACAGATATAAACAACCTCCCCTTGATAATTGGATCTCCAACAGCAATACAGATATAAACAACCTCCCCATGATAATTGGATCTCCAACAGTAATACAGATATAAACAACCTCCCCATGATAATTGGATCTCCAACAGTAATACAGATATAAACAACCTCCCCTTGATAATTGGATCTCCAACAGTAATACAGATATAAACAATGTCCCCTTGATAATTGGATCTCCAACAGCAATACAGATATAAACAACCTCCCCATGATAATTGGATCTCCAACAGCAATACAGATATAAACAACCTCCACTTGATAATTGGATCTCCAACAGTAATACAGATATAAACAACCTCCCCATGATAATTGGATCTCCAACAGTAATACAGATATAAACAACCTCCCCTTGATAATTGGATCTCCAACAGTAATACAGATATAAACAACCTCCCCTTGATAATTGGATCTCCAACAGCAATACAGATATAAACAACCTCCCCTTGAAAATTGGATCTCCAACAGTAATACAGATATAAACAACCTCCCCTTGATAATTGGATCTCCAACAGTAATACAGATATAAACAACCTCCCCTTGATAATTGGATCTCCAACAGCAATACAGATATAAACAACCTCCCCTTGAAAATTGGATCTCCAACAGTAATACAGATATAAACAACCTCCCCTTGATAATTGGATCTCCAACAGTAATACAGATATAAACAACCTCCTCTTGATAATTGGATCTCCAACAGTAATACAGATATAAACAACCTTCCCTTGATAATTGGATCTCCAACAGTAATACAGATATAAACAACCTCCCCTTGATAATTGGATCTCCAACAGTAATACAGATATAAACAACCTCCCCTTGATAATTGGATCTTCAACAGTAATACAGATATAAACAACCTCCCCTTGATAATTGGATCTCCAACAGTAATACAGATATAAACAACCTCCCCTTGATAATTGGATCTTCAACAGCAATACAGATATAAACAACCTCCACTTGATAATTGGATCTCCAACAGTAATACAGATATAAACAACCTTCCCTTGATATTTGGATCTCCAACAGCAATACAGAAATAAACAACCTCCCCTTGATAATTGGATCTCCAACAGTAATACAGATATAAACAACCTCCTCATGATAATTGGATCTCCAACAGTAATACAGATATAAACAACCTTCCCTTGATAATTGGATCTCCAACAGTAATACAGATATAAACAACCTCCCCTTGATAATTGGATCTTCAACAGTAATACAGATATAAACAACCTCCCCTTGATAATTGGATCTCCAACAGTAATACAGATATAAACAACCTCCCCTTGATAATTGGATCTTCAACAGCAATACAGATATAAACAACCTCCCCTTGATAATTGGATCTCCAACAGCAATACAGATATAAACAACCTCCCCTTGATAATTGGATCTCCAACAGTAATACAGAAATAAATAATCTCCCCTTGATAATTGGATCTCCAACAGCAATACAGATATAAACAACCTCCACTTGATAATTGGATCTCCAACAGTAATACAGATATAAACAACCTCCCCTTGATAATTGGATCTCCAACAGTAATACAGATATAAACAACCTCCACTTGATAATTGGATCTCCAACAGCAATACAGATATAAACAACCTCCCCTTGATAATTGGATCTCCAACAGTAATACAGATATAAACAACCTCCCCTTGATAATTGGATCTCCAACAGCAATACAGATATAAACAACCTCCCCTTGATAGCTGGATCTCCAACAGCAATACAGATATAAACAACCTCCCGTTGATAATTGGATCTCCAACAGCAATACAGATATAAACAACCTCCCCTTGATAGCTGGATCTCCAACAGCAATACAGATATAAACAACCTCCACTTGATAGCTGGATCTCCAACAGTAATACAGATATAAACAACCTCCCCTTGATAATTGGATCTCCAACAGTAATACAGATATAAACAACCTCCACTTGATAATTGGATCTCCAACAGTAATACAGATATAAACAACCTCCCCTTGATAATTGGATCTCCAACAGTAATACAGATATAAACAACCTCCACTTGATAATTGGATCTCCAACAGTAATACAGATATAAACAACCTCCACTTGATAATTGGATCTCCAACAGCAATACAGAAATAAACAACCTCCACTTGATAATTGGATCTCCAACAGTAATACAGATATAAACACCTCCACTTGATAATTGGATCTCCAACAGCAATACAGATATAAACAACCCCCCCCCCCCCCACCTTGATAATTGGATCTCCAACAGTAATACAGATATAAACAACCTCCACTTGATAATTGGATCTCCAACAGTAATACAGATACAAACAACCTCCACTTGACAATTGGATCTCCAACAGCAATACAGATATAAACAACCTCCCCTTGATAATTAGATCTCAACCCTCCCCAATACAGATATAAACATCCCTCCCCTTGATAATTGGATCTCCAACAGCAATACAGATATAAACAACCTCCCCTTGATAATTGGATCTCCAACAGCAATACAGATATAAACAACCTCCCCATGATATTTGGATCTCCAACAGCAATACAGATATAAACAACCTCCCCTTGATAATTGGATCTCCAACAGTAATACAGATATAAACAACCTCCCCTTGATAATTGGATCTCCAACAGTAATACAGATATAAACAACCTCCCCTTGATAATTGGATCTCCAACAATAATACAGATATAAACAACCTCCCCTTGATAATTGGATCTCCAACAGTAATACAGATATAAACAACCTCCACTTGATAATTGGATCTCCAACAGCAATACAGATATAAACAACCTCCCCTTGATAATTGGATCTCCAACAGCAATACAGATATAAACAACCTCCCCTTGATAATTGGATCTCCAACAGTAATACAGATATAAACAATCTCCCCTTGATAATTGGAACTCCAACAGCAATACAGATATAAACAACCTCCCCATGATAATTGGATCTCCAACAGCAATACAGATATAAACAACCTCCACTTGATAATTGGATCTCCAACAGTAATACAGATATAAACAACCTCCCCTTGATAATTGGATCTCCAACAGTAATACAGATATAAACAACCTCCCCTTGATAATTGGATCTCCAACAGTAATACAGATATAAACAACCTCCCCTTGATAATTGGATCTCCAACAGCAATACAGATATAAACAACCTCCCCTTGAAAATTGGATCTCCAACAGTAATACAGATATAAACAACCTCCCCTTGATAATTGGATCTCCAACAGTAATACAGATATAAACAACCTCCCCATGATAATTGGATCTCCAACAGCAATACAGATATAAACAACCTCCCCTTGAAAATTGGATCTCCAACAGTAATACAGATATAAACAACCTCCCCTTGATAATTGGATCTCCAACAGTAATACAGATATAAACACCCCCCCCTCCCCCCTTGATAATTGGATCTCCAACAGCAATACAGATATAAACAACCTCCACTTGATAATTGGATCTCCAACAGTAATACAGATATAAACAACCTCCCCTTGATAATTGGATCTCCAACAGTAAAACAGATATAAACAACCTCCACTTGATAATTGGATCTCCAACAGTAATACAGAAATAAATAATCTCCCCTTGATAATTGGATCTCGAACAGTAATACAGATATAAACAACCTCCCCTTGATAATTGGATCTCCAACAGTAATACAGATATAAACAACCTCCACTTGATAATTGGATCTCCAACAGTAATACAGAAATAAACAATCTCCCCTTGATAATTGGATCTCCAACAGTAATACAGATATAAACAACCTCCACTTGATAATTGGATCTCCAACAGTAATACAGATATAAACAACCTCCCCTTGATAATTGGATCTCCAACAGTAATACAGATATAAACAACCTCCACTTGATAATTGGATCTCCAACAGTAATACAGAAATAAACAATCTCCCCTTGATAATTGGATCTCCAACAGTAATACAGATATAAACAACCTCCCCTTGATAATTGGATCTCCAACAGTAATACAGATATAAACAACCTCCACTTGATAATTGGATCTCCAACAGTAATACAGAAATAAACAATCTCCCCTTGATAATTGGATCTCCAACAGTAATACAGATATAAACAACCTCCACTTGATAATTGGATCTCCAACAGTAATACAGATATAAACAACCTCCACTTGATAATTGGATCTCCAACAGTAATACAGAAATAAACAATCTCCCCTTGATAATTGGATCTCCAACAGTAATACAGATATAAACAACCTCCCCTTGATAATTGGATCTCCAACAGCAATACAGATATAAACAACCTCCCCTTGATAATTGGATCTCCAACAGTAATACAGATATAAACAACCTCCCCTTGATAATTGGATCTCCAACAGTAATACAGATATAAACACCCCCCCCCCCCCCCTTGATAATTGGATCTTCAACAGTAATACAGATATAAACAAATGATTTGAAAACCTGCACAGATTTGCTTCCACTCAAAAAGACCACACACTACAACAAAAATGAATGACAACATAAATAGGACTGCTTGTAGTTAAACTGACTACTAGCTAGGGAGATAGAATTATATAAGAAGTCATATTCATATATAGGCTAAGTAAAACATCTCTACCTCTACATGCTATAGATTATATATAGATAAATGTGTATTAACACGGTTTATACCTCTTTAGCATTCGTTAAGAATGTATCTTTGGTACATGGTTTAACAACTGTAGGCATGATAGTGTCAAATTTACTGGTGTCCCTGCCTGGTTCCTCTAAAATCTGCAAAATAAATTAACAACTGTATATTTTTCAAGAATCAAACAAATTAAATTAAAATGTTTTTTTCCTACAGGTGAAATGTTCAGTTGTTCACAGTTTTTTTAATCAATCAATTTATTGTCATACAAGCATGTGACAATAAATATATAAAGAAATTCAACAAATTCAAGGAGCTGGTTTCTTAAGTCTGAGAGTCTGCTGTATTCAGTTCCATTGAAAAGGAGTCAAGACTTTGAATCTGCCGAAAAATTGCTAGGATCAGAATTAATTTTATTTTTTCAATGTCAAATCATTGAGTCACCTCTTTTCTCAAAGTCAAACTCAGATAAAAACGTTTTTTCTATCATTACAATTTCGTTCATAATGGAAAAAGAAATGAAATTCATCTTCAATATTGCTACATTTGCAAAAATTACAAATTCAAAGATTTTTGGGTCATTTTTATATGGCTACCCTATTCTATTTCTAAATTATGATCACACATTCTAAACTTTGTGATAAGTTTGCAGAATTCAATGATATTATTTTGTATATATTTTCCTAGTCCTAACAAATAGTGTGTCCAGGAAGGTTATATAATTTGTATTTGGATGTTTTAGATCTCCTTCTTGTGTCACATCCTAACACAGAAGCCATTTTTGTCGTCTGGACTGCCCTTCCCCCAAAAATTTGCTCTAAATTATTTCAACTTGTAGCATACATATATTAGCATATCATTTGTAATAAACATTAAAAATCAATAGAAGAATCATTAATCATTTGCCCCAACCCTAACCCTATACAAAGAAAATTTTTACATGTACCTCTCGTAAAGTCTTCTGGATTTAAATGTTATGAGGAGTATATGCAAAGGATTTATAACGAAACTAGAGGCCCTCCTGAGCCTGTATCGCTTACTTAATTATTCATATGCAAGTTTGTGTTCAATCAAGTCTAGTTCAAAACTCATTTCATTATAGGTCCTATGTTAAAATATATCCTGTTCTGGTGGCCATATTAGATTTGCGATCAATACAAAAAAAACCCATACATTTCGATAAAGACTATCCAAGTATTATTCCAGCATTTTGTGATTTCAAATGGTTCAGAGGTTCCAAGAAAAATAATTTTAGAGTTATTCCCCTTTGATCATAAAAAATTGCATGTTTCAATTTATTGTAACTTATTCTATTTTTGCTTGTAGCCTTGTATAAGAAGATGATAAATGTGTTTGTCTTGTTATCCAATCCTTTGCATTATTAATAGCCCATTAACATGAACATTTTGCAAAAAACTGCATTAAAATTGGATGAAAAATGAAAATTCTATATTCCTTTCAAATATGCAAAATTTTTGAATTTTGGTCCCCTTTATACCCCATTTTGAAAGAAAATAGCAAAAACATTTTATGACCCATCAATAATTTATAAAGATGAACACTTTGCAAAAAAATGCATTAAAACAACCCCCTTTTTTACTCCTTTTATCTCAAAAACAGTAATAGTTACATAATAATGTTATGCATGTTTCTGAAAGGGATTTTCTTAAGAAATGCATTAAAAAAAATGCCCATCAAAATCAAATGAACAATAAATAATCTATACCCATATATGGAGGGGGATGGGGTGGGAACAAACCAAAAAATGACTTCTGCATTAGGATGTCACAGGAAGCTGACCTAAAAATTCCAAATGAAAATTATGTCCTTCCTGGACAATCTAATAATTTGGACCAATATTTTACCAGAAAGCAGATAAATGTTTGAACATTGCTGAATTGAATCCAAGATCACTTTCATTATCAATTAAAATCTCTATAATGCATTCATTTTTAAACCTTTGGTTTTATGTCCCGAGTGACAGCAACATTATCTGATTTTCACCAACAAATCAATAATTGTACTCATTAAATTCTGCATGTATGTAAAAAAAAAATGTCTGCTGCAGTAACATTATCTGATTTTCACTTGAAAATCAATGATTGTCCTCATTAAAGTCTGCATGAATTTCAAACAAAATATGTCTGCTGCAGTAATTTTATCTGATTTTCACCCACAAATCAATGATTGTACTCATTAAAGTCTGCATGTATTTCAAACAAAAAATGTCTTCTGCAGTAACATTATCTGATTTTCACTTGAAAATCAATGATTGTCCTCATTAAAGTCTGCATGTATTTCAAACAAATAATATCTGCTGCAGTAACATTTTCTGATTTTCACAAAAACTAACAAACAATTTTGCTCATAAAATTCTGAATGTATTTCAAACTAATAGCGTCTGTTCATAAAAATAGACTTACCCATTTAGTAGATTCAAACATAATAAGATCTAATGGATCTCCAGAAAGTTCTCCTTCAATGATGGTCAGTGAATGACATGTTGCCATACATTGTATCACATGATTTCTCTCCAACTCTGATGGATTATAGACAACACCTATAAACCTGAAACAAAAAATATCACACAAATATATCTCAACCAATCAGAAACGAGGATATCTGTGTACACAATATTTCCTATCTAACTCTGATGGATTATAGACAAGACCTATAAACCTGAAATAAACGAAAAATCACACAAACATATCTCAACCAATCAGAAATGGGGCATCTGTGTCCACGATATTCCTCTCTAGTTCTGATGGATTATATACAACACCTATAAACCTGAAACAAAATAGAAAACACAAACATATCTCAACCAATCAGAAACAGGGACATCTGTGTCTATGATATTCCTCTCTAGTTCTGATGGATTATATACAACACCTATAAACCTGAAACAAAACAAAATAACACGAATATATTTCAACCAATCAGAAACAGGGACATCTGTGTCTATGATATTCCTCTCTAGTTCTGATGGATTATATACAACACCTATAAACCTGAAACAAACGAAAATCACACAAATATATCTCAACCAATCAGATATGGGCATCTGTGTACACGATTTTATTTGAATTTGCATGCACAGTGAATAGAAAGGTGTTCAGTTTATACGGCTTAAATTAACAAAGATTTCCTACACTGGTCCTTTATTAAAAGTTTAGTTTATACAGAATTCCAGTTTAGACAGGTTTCACTGTATCATAGGAATCGGTGCTTATCAGCCGCATTGTTGACGAGTGTTTTTCCCTCTGGTGATGAGGTGTATCAATACATAATCTTCAACTTGTTGAAGGCAGTCAGTATTTGGTAGGAGCTTAAAAGTGACAAAGAGAAAATTAACAGTTATTTCTAGTTTGTACCACTACCACAATATTACTAAAATACTATTGAAAGTTGCATTTAACATTAATCTATTTAAAATTAGACCTCCGCACTTGCTCCCTATTTTCTATCGTTGTTTTTAGTCGCTGTGGGCTACCACGCAATGACTAAAAACAACGATAGAAAATAGGGAGCAAGTGCGGAGGTCTGTAATTTTAATTAGAAGCCCACAGCGACTAAAAACAACGATAGAAAATAGGGTGCAAGTGCGGAGGTCTAATTTTAATTAGATTGCATTTAACATCAATAATTTATCAAAAATTCTGTTCTAATCACATTCATCTGGGATAAATTTGTTCCTTCAATAATACAGATTGTATTAAGAACAATTACTCAATTTTTGGTCTGGTTTGTGGTAATCACAATCCCTTCCTTTATTTCTTTATGATTTATCGACAGAGTTGTAACGAGAGAAACACAAAGGGTGCTACTAGTGGAACAAGAACTGCTTACCCTTCTGGAGCATATGACTTCACCCCTACTTTTTAGTGGGATTTGAGTTATTCAATCTCTGGTTTTCTGTGTAGTGTTTTACAGATCATTGTTTATCTTTTTGCCTTTTTTTCTTTTGACCATTGCATTTTCTGTGAACCTTCAAATTACGATTTCTGATATCCTTCATCTTGTCTTATATAGGATATTGGTGTAAAGATTACCTTTGATCATGTACAGGTAACACTCCAGACATATCTAATCCATCTTCTGTCAGTGTACCTGTCTGAAAATATACACATCAATCTTAACTTAAAACTAGAGGCTCAGTGGGCTGAGCCTGTGTCGCTCATTTTCCATTCTGTTTTGAGGAAACTTAATACAGAACCTTCCATACATGTAGATACTTCCTACCAAGTTTCGGTTCATATGGCTAAGCAGTTTCAAAGGTGAAGATTTTTTAGAAATAGACCAATCAGAAACAAGGATTGCATGTGGTGGCCATGTTTGTTAATTGATCAGGACGAAATGAGCAATCTTCATAGAGTACATTCCATAGATGCTTCCTACCAAGTTTCGGTGGTAGCCATGTTTGCTAACCGATCGGGACGAAATGAGCAATCTTCATAGAGGACATTCCATAGATGCTTCCTACCAAGTTTCGGTTCATTTGGCCAAACCGTTTCAGAGGAGAAGATTTAAAAAAATCAGCCAATCAGAAACAAGGATTGCCTGTGGCAGTCATGCTTGGTAATGGATCATAACAAAATGTGCACTCTTTAGAGAGGACCTTATATAGATGCTTCCTACCAAGTTTCAGTTCATTTGGCTGAGGGTTTTCAGAGGAGAAGATTAAAATGTGAAAAGTAAACGGATGACAGACGACGGACACAAAGTGATTGCAAAAGCTCATATTGCCGTTGGCCAGTTTTGCTAAAAAGAAAATTAATATGTGAATACCTACTTGTAATGTATAGAATAAACATGTTACACTATATCAGCATTAGTTAATTTCTAAGGGAGATAATATCAAGAGTAATCTTTCTTTTAACAGTTTAGGCAAGAGTTATCTTTCTTTTAACAGAGGAGAATATTTTTTAGAAATCAACCAATCAGAAACAAGAATTGCCTGTGGTGGCCATGTTTGTTAACGGATCGGAATGAAATTAGCATTCTGTATAGAGGATCTTCCATAGATGCTTCCTATCAAGTTTCGGTCAAGCGGTTTCAGAGAAGAAGATTTAAAAAAATCAGTCAATCAGAAAAAAGAATTGCCTGTGGCGGCCATGTTTGTTAATGGATCGGGACGAAATGAGCAATCTTTATAAGAGGACCTTCCATAGATGCTTCCTACCAGATTTCAGAACAATTAGCTTTGCGGTTTCAGAGGAGAAGATTAAAATGTGCAAAGTTAATGGACGACGGACGACGGACGCCAAGTGATGGCAAAAGCTCACATTGACAGGTGAACTAAAAATGTAGACATGTAATTCAGTGATTAAAACATGTTTCTGAAATAATCTTTATCATGCATGCTCAGAGTCAAAAGATTGGAATGTCAAATAATTTAAGTCTTTGAAAGCAAGTAAATAAAAGGATCTAAAATACATTCTTGATTATGGGAATTTCTAGTTTTGCTTTTTTTTTTTTGCTAGAAAAGTTTTCTGAATCGATGCAAGTCCTAGACATTTAGTTGCAAAAAAAAATCCAAATTGACCACATCTCATATCATGTGACCATTAATAAAAAATAAGTAAGATACACAAGTTTAAACTGATCATTTCTGTGATGTAATACATCTTTTTTATATTAGAAGACTGTATCAAACAAAATCTGCCTTGTAGTAAGAGGATTCTATACTGACCTGATTTATTACTTTTTTCAACTTTCATGTCTTGAAATTCAGGTCATACAAGATCTACAGATGACCATTGTCATACACACTACACCACCTTGCATACTAAGGCAAAAAAAAACTGTGTTTCTATAACACTACCTACCCTAATTATTAGTGCCCTAAAGTTTTAATTACCATTTTTGCAGAAGCACTGGTAAAATCAGATCCTTCTCTTGTATAACCTAGGTAAATATTAAAAAGTTTCACCTACCAACCTATCCTATTTGTTCAATAATGTTAGCAAAAACACATGTATTATTTTTTTTTTGGACTAAGGGTACAAAATCCTTTTTTTTCCCAAACTACTAATGTAGTTAAGCATCATAAATTAAAAGTGTTTATTGGTAGTTTGGACACTTTTCCTTTGATCTCATTGGGTGATACTGAAAATTATCATTGTGATGTAAAACACATTTTGACATCATAGATTAAAAACAATAACATCGACATACATTATCACTAGTATCACAGCTTGTTCAATGGCACTCTCTGTGATACTAGCTTTCCGTTCAAATAATATACCACCGTTAATATTTACCTTGTCAAAACAAAAGAGATCAAGTCGTCCACAAAAGTTTATCCTTGGTGGACTTATACAGAATATACCCGTCTTTTTCAATCTATTTTGAGCATAAACTGTTCCTATCGTCATTGCAGCAGGCAATGCTGGTGGAACTATCACAGTTATTATATCTAAGGCACGTATAATTATCTTGGGTATCACAACCTGGAAATAATATGACAACAATTTGTATCTATTGAGCTTGTATATATGGAACCATGGGAGATAACTCCACATTAACTAATGTGTTCTAAATGCTTGGATGCTAACCTAGTATTGGTAGATGTATGTGTGACTTTGTATTTTATATAATAGGTACCAAAAGGTAACCTAATGTTCTGAATAAACATGCAAAGTCTCATAAACAGCCTTGGTTCTCTGTCATCAATAGTATAGTAAACAGTGCTCATTTCTCCATATAACTGCATGACATGACATCAAACACTTTGAAATTTATCGTTAAATAATATTTCATTCATATGATTATGACTTCAAGGCTTCAATTAAGAATTCCAATAGGTAGTTGGATTACCTAACAACTCATACAAGCCTATCACCAATACGGCCTGGGTTCACACCCAGCTTTGTAAATTACAAAAAAGGGTGCACTCGACTCACGGCCGCAAGTGATAAAGCTTAGCAGTTGCTTGCCCATGGTCGGTGGTTCTCTCCGGATACTATGGCTTCTTCCACCACTAAAACTGGTCACTATGATATAGCTGAAATATTGCTGAAAGTGGTGTTTAACACCAAAAATCAAATCAAATCCAATTGTTTTCTTTAATGATAATGAATAGTTATCAAAATAAATATCACCTGACTTCAGAAAAATTTCGACTTAATCGAAATTTCGAGTAAACCGAGTTTGACATTTATAACAAGATTCAACTGTATTTGTAATCAATTAAATACAGAGTGTGATTCCAGGTCAGTAGTGTCAAAAGTCAATGATCTTATCCAGCAATCAATGTCCCTGGCATACAGCTAACTACTGTGAATTCATTTTTATTCATTGAATACTAATTTTTGTGGTTTTCGTTTGATCAATTAAACCATGAAATTTAACGCACAACAAAATGCACAAAGAACAAGAGAAGTCATTAGCAAGTATTAAAACGATGAATTCAAATGTCAAAGAACATCTCGGTTTCTGCCAATCAACATGAAAGAAAATAAATGATATTCAGAGTCAGTTTAAGAATGTGTGACATTAAGATAATGCATCTGTAGCACATGACATGTGTGACATTAAGATAATGAACCTGTAGCACATGAAATGTGTGACATTAAGATAATGCATCTGTAGCACATGAAATGTGTGACATTAAGATAATGCACCTGTAGCAAATGAAATATGTGACATTAAGATAATGCACCTGTAGCACATGAAATGTGTGACATTAAGATAATGCACCTGTAGCACATGAAATATGTGACATTAAGATAATGCACCTGTAGCACATGACATTTGTGACATTAAGATAATGCACCTGTAGCACATGACATGTGTGACATTAAGATAATGCACCTGTAGCACATGAAATATGTGACATTAAGATAATGCACCTGTAGCACATGACATGTGTGACATTAAGATAATGCACCTATAGCAAATGAAATATGTGACATTAAGATAATGCACCTGTAGCAAATGACATGTGTGACATTAAGATAATGCATATGTAGCACATGAAATGTGTGACATTAAGATAATGCATCTGTAGCACATGAAATGTGTGACATTAAGATAATGCACCTGTAGCACATGAAATGTGTGACATTAAGATAATGCACCTGTAGCAAATGAAATATGTGACATTAAGATAATGCACCTGTAGCACATGAAATGTGTGACATTAAGATAATGCACCTGTAGCACATGAAATGTGTGACATTAAGATAATGCACCTGTAGCAAATGAAATATGTGACATTAAGATAATGCATCTGTAGCACATGACATGTGTGACATTAAGATAATGCACCTGTAGCAAATGAAATATGTGACATTAAGATAATGCACCTATAGCACATGAGATGTGTGACATTAAGATAATGCACCTATAGCAAATGAAATGTGTGACATTAAGATAATGCACCTGTAGCACATAAAATGTGTGACATTAAGATAATGCACCTGTAGCACATAAAATGTGTGACATTAAGATAATGCATCTGTAGCACATGACATGTGTGACATTAAGATAATGCATATGTAGCACAAGACATGTGTGACATTAAGATAATGCATCTGTAGCACATGAAATGTGTGATATTAAGATAATGCACCTGTAGCACATGAAATGTGTGACATTAAGATAATGCACCTGTAGCAAATGAAATATGTGACATTAAGATAATGCATCTGTAGCACATGACATGTGTGACATTAAGATAATGCATCTGTAGCACTTGAAATGTGTGATATTAAGATAATGCACCTGTAGCACATGAAATGTGTGACATTAAGATAATGCACCTGTAGCAAATGAAATATGTGACATTAAGATAATGCATCTGTAGCACATGACATGTGTTACATTAAGATAATGCACCTGTAGCAAATGAAATATGTGACATTAAGATAATGCACCTATAGCACATGCAATGTGTGACATTAAGATAATGCACCTGTAGCACATGAAATGTGTGACATTAAGATAATGCACCTATAGCACATGAGATGTGTGACATTAAGATAATGCACCTGTAGCACATGACATGTGTGACATTAAGATAATGCACCTGTAGCACATAAAATGTGTGACATTAAGATAATGCATCTGTAGCACATGAAATGTGTGATATTAAGATAATGCACCTGTAGCACATGAAATGTGTGACATTAAGATAATGCACCTGTAGCAAATGAAATATGTGACATTAAGATAATGCATCTGTAGCACATGACATGTGTGACATTAAGATAATGCATCTGTAGCACTTGAAATGTGTGATATTAAGATAATGCACCTGTAGCACATGAAATGTGTGACATTAAGATAATGCACCTGTAGCAAATGAAATATGTGACATTAAGATAATGCATCTGTAGCACATGACATGTGTTACATTAAGATAATGCACCTGTAGCAAATGAAATATGTGACATTAAGATAATGCACCTATAGCACATGCAATGTGTGACATTAAGATAATGCACCTGTAGCACATGAAATGTGTGACATTAAGATAATGCACCTATAGCACATGAGATGTGTGACATTAAGATAATGCACCTGTAGCACATGACATGTGTGACATTAAGATAATGCACCTGTAGCACATGAGATGTGTGACATTAAGATAATGCATCTGTAGCACATGACATGTGTGACATTAAGATAATGCATATGTAGCACATGACATGTGTGACATTAAGATAATGCATCTGTAGCACATGAAATGTGTGACATTAAGATAATGCACCTATAGCACATGAGATGTGTGACATTAAGATAATGCACCTGTAGCACATGACATGTGTGACATTAAGATAATGCACCTGTAGCACATGAGATGTGTGACATTAAGATAATGCACCTGTAGCACATGACATGTGTGACATTAAGATAATGCACCTGTAGCAAATGAAATATGTGACATTAAGATAATGCACCTATAGCACATGAGATGTGTGACATTAAGATAATGCACCTGTAGCACATGAAATGTGTGACATTAAGATAATGCATCTGTAGCACATGAAATGTGTGACATTAAGATAATGCACCTGTAGCACATGAAATGTGTGACATTAAGATAATGCACCTGTAGCACATGACATGTGTGACATTAAGATAATGCACCTGTAGCACATAAAATGTGTGACATTAAGATAATGCATCTGTAGCACATGAAATGTGTGACATTAAGATAATGCACCTGTAGCACATGACATGTGTGACATTAAGATAATGCACCTGTAGCACATAAAATGTGTGACATTAAGATAATGCACCTGTAGCAAATGAAATATGTGACATTAAGATAATGCACCTATAGCACATGAGATGTGTGACATTAAGATAATGCACCTGTAGCACATAAAATGTGTGACATTAAGATAATGCATCTGTAGCACATAAAATGTGTGACATTAAGATAATGCATCTGTAGCACATGACATGTGTGACATTAAGATAATGCATCTGTAGCATATGACATGTGTGACATTAAGATAATGCACCTGTAGCACATGACATGTGTGACATTTAGATAATGCACCTGTAGCACATGAAATATGTGACATTAAGATAATGCACCTGTAGCACATGTGTGACATGAGTGACATTAAGATAATGCACCTATAGCAAATGAAATGTGTGACATTAAGATAATGCACCTGTAGCACATAAAATGTGTGACATTAAGATAATGCACCTGTAGCACATAAAATGTGTGACATTAAGATAATGCATCTGTAGCACATGACATGTGTGACATTAAGATAATGCATATGTAGCACAAGACATGTGTGACATTAAGATAATGCATCTGTAGCACATGAAATGTGTGATATTAAGATAATGCACCTGTAGCACATGAAATGTGTGACATTAAGATAATGCACCTGTAGCAAATGAAATATGTGACATTAAGATAATGCATCTGTAGCACATGACATGTGTGACATTAAGATAATGCATCTGTAGCACTTGAAATGTGTGATATTAAGATAATGCACCTGTAGCACATGAAATGTGTGACATTAAGATAATGCACCTGTAGCAAATGAAATATGTGACATTAAGATAATGCATCTGTAGCACATGACATGTGTTACATTAAGATAATGCACCTGTAGCAAATGAAATATGTGACATTAAGATAATGCACCTATAGCACATGCAATGTGTGACATTAAGATAATGCACCTGTAGCACATGAAATGTGTGACATTAAGATAATGCACCTATAGCACATGAGATGTGTGACATTAAGATAATGCACCTGTAGCACATGACATGTGTGACATTAAGATAATGCACCTGTAGCACATAAAATGTGTGACATTAAGATAATGCATCTGTAGCACATGAAATGTGTGATATTAAGATAATGCACCTGTAGCACATGAAATGTGTGACATTAAGATAATGCACCTGTAGCAAATGAAATATGTGACATTAAGATAATGCATCTGTAGCACATGACATGTGTGACATTAAGATAATGCATCTGTAGCACTTGAAATGTATGATATTAAGATAATGCACCTGTAGCACATGAAATGTGTGACATTAAGATAATGCACCTGTAGCAAATGAAATATGTGACATTAAGATAATGCATCTGTAGCACATGACATGTGTTACATTAAGATAATGCACCTGTAGCAAATGAAATATGTGACATTAAGATAATGCACCTATAGCACATGCAATGTGTGACATTAAGATAATGCACCTGTAGCACATGAAATGTGTGACATTAAGATAATGCACCTATAGCACATGAGATGTGTGACATTAAGATAATGCACCTGTAGCACATGACATGTGTGACATTAAGATAATGCACCTGTAGCACATGAGATGTGTGACATTAAGATAATGCATCTGTAGCACATGACATGTGTGACATTAAGATAATGCATATGTAGCACATGACATGTGTGACATTAAGATAATGCATCTGTAGCACATGAAATGTGTGACATTAAGATAATGCACCTATAGCACATGAGATGTGTGACATTAAGATAATGCACCTGTAGCACATGACATGTGTGACATTAAGATAATGCACCTGTAGCACATGAGATGTGTGACATTAAGATAATGCACCTGTAGCACATGACATGTGTGACATTAAGATAATGCACCTGTAGCAAATGAAATATGTGACATTAAGATAATGCACCTATAGCACATGAGATGTGTGACATTAAGATAATGCACCTGTAGCACATGAAATGTGTGACATTAAGATAATGCATCTGTAGCACATGAAATGTGTGACATTAAGATAATGCACCTGTAGCACATGAAATGTGTGACATTAAGATAATGCACCTGTAGCACATGACATGTGTGACATTAAGATAATGCACCTGTAGCACATAAAATGTGTGACATTAAGATAATGCATCTGTAGCACATGAAATGTGTGACATTAAGATAATGCACCTGTAGCACATGACATGTGTGACATTAAGATAATGCACCTGTAGCACATAAAATGTGTGACATTAAGATAATGCACCTGTAGCAAATGAAATATGTGACATTAAGATAATGCACCTATAGCACATGAGATGTGTGACATTAAGATAATGCACCTGTAGCACATAAAATGTGTGACATTAAGATAATGCATCTGTAGCACATAAAATGTGTGACATTAAGATAATGCATCTGTAGCACATGACATGTGTGACATTAAGATAATGCATCTGTAGCATATGACATGTGTGACATTAAGATAATGCACCTGTAGCACATGACATGTGTGACATTTAGATAATGCACCTGTAGCACATGAAATATGTGACATTAAGATAATGCACCTGTAGCACATGTGTGAGATGAGTGACATTAAGATAATGCACCTATAGCAAATGAAATGTGTGACATTAAGATAATGCACCTGTAGCACATAAAATGTGTGACATTAAGATAATGCACCTGTAGCACATAAAATATGTGACATTAAGATAATGCACCTGTAGCACATGACATGTGTGAGATTAAGATAATGCACCTGTAGCACATGAAATGTGTGATACAATGAATTAATACCTTTGGTAACAAAATCTTACGATGTTTAAAGACTTACTCCATTTTTGAGTAATATCACAATACTATATATCATCCCAAAGAAGGCAATACAAGTCAAAAACAGGATGAATTTCATGGCATCTTTGTAGAACTGAAATCCTAAAGGCTTTGGGTATAAGATCCCTCGTACTAATTCTCCTTTGGCTGTTCTAAATCCTGAAAATATAAAGAAATTACTTAAATACTGTAAATATGACTATAAGTTGCTGCAGACTATAATATTTTCTCATAGTTTTTCTAGAAGAATTTGTACATGTATAGGAATCTTTTCCACAACAAAAACCTATACAATTAAAGGTTTTGTTTGACGGAAAAACCTATCTCTCCTCCCTCCAATTTGGTGAGCTATTCTAAATCATAAAGGGAAATAACTCCTTCTAAAATGGGTCTGATCAAAATGCCATATCAATATGCGATCCTCCATATAATAAATAGGTAAGTATGCATAGCTGGAAGAAATATTCTTCTTAAATGGCAGAAGAGTTGTGCCTACAAACGTTTAAGATAAATGGACTGACAGGATGAAAACATTAGGTCTCCCCCTGAGAAAGAGGTGGTGAGACATAATTGTAATTTATACACCTCATACAGTTGAAACTTGCTATGACATAGTTGAAGGAAGAGACAATTCTACTTTGAACTAGCCAGTTATTTGAATTATCAAGTATTAATCAAGCTACCCATACCCTGAAAGCTTTACAGCCCTCATCATGACTTGCTTAACCATTATGGAATATCTGTGTGACAGATAAACACAAATATATTTTAGCCGTCTTTAGAAAGGCATTGTCATAAAAAAATACGGAAGCGAGTTAGCGCAACATGATTTTATTTACTTGTTTTTTGCATTATATTTGTAATAACAATCCTGACCTTCTTTCATGGCTTAATACCAGATTTTGAACAAGAGTAACATGACGGGTGCCATGAGTAGAGGAAAAACTGTTTACCATTCCAGTGCACCTGAATTCACAACGGCTCAATCTAGTTTTTTGTGTAGTGTTTCGTAGAATATTTATTGTTGGTCTATCTGTCTTTGATCTTTTGGCCATTGTTTTGTCTGTCTTTCTTACTACTTCTGACTACCCTTTTGGTGTCTTCAACTTTTTCTTCATACCTTAATGTGATTATTGTGCAAAGGCCCCTGACTAATTTCAGACAGTAGTCCAGCTGGCTACTGAAATTTTGAATATTTCATGTGCAAAGTCAGGTGTTGGACCCTAAGTATTGTTGCTAGCTATAGGCTACTAAAACCCAATGGCAAACATGACAACAAACTAGTTTGAAAAATGATTTGATTTGATTAAAATGTCTCTTCAAAATCTGACAGCACTAGAAAGACATAAAATTGCCAAAATTGTGATGTGGAATTTTTACTCAAAGGAAAAAAAGGCACCAACATTTTATATTTTTGCATTTTTTTAATTAAGAAGTGTAGCAAATACATTTTTTTAAATTTCATTTTCATCCACTTACTTTGGGTTTTGGAAAATAGCATATCACGAGAAACCTGTCTTAGCAGAATGTCCTTCGGACCAGCTTTTGTGTTCGTAAAAGATCGGCCTTCCATTTATACAGGTTAAATTAAATAAGATTTCCTATGTTGAGATTTTATTTAAAGTTTAGTTTATACAGGATTCTGGTTTATTCAGTGTTCCATTTAGACAGTTTTCACTGTATATTGAAAAATCTGACTGAACTTACCTGTTCTAACAACCACAGCAGTTACTTTAGCATGACCATAATACCTGGTCTGTAAAACTTTCGTCCCCGAAAACAGAGTGTGACGTTTATGTAGCTCTGCAGAATAAACTTCTGTATCTTCTTGATGAGACAGCTGTGTTTTTGTGACAGGTACACTCTCTCCTGTCAAATTAATTAGACTTTTATAAAGTAATTATTGTTTTATTTACATTGTACTTTAGCTGTGATAGCTGTGTTTTTGTGACAGGTACACTCTCTCCTGTCAAATTAATTAGACTTTTATAAAACAATTATCTTTTTATTTACATTGTACTTTAGCTGTGATAGCTGTGTTTTTGTGACAGGTACACTCTCTCCTGTCAAATTAATTAGACTTTTATAAAGTAATTATTTTTTTATTTACATTGTACTTTAGCTGTGATAGCTGTGTTTTTGTGATGGGTACACTCTCTCCTGTCAAATTAATTAGACTTTTATAAAGTAATTATTTTTTTATTTACATTGTACTTTAGCTGTGATAGCTGTGTTTTTGTGATGGGTACACTCTCTCCTGTCAATTAATTAGACTTTTATAAAGTAATTATTTTTTTATTTACATTGTACTTTAGCTGTGATAGCTGTGTTTTTGTGACAGGTACACTCTCTCCTGTCAAATTAATTAGACTTTTATAAAGTAATTATCTTTTTATTTACATTGTACTTAAGCTGTGATAGCTGTGTTTTTGTGACAGGTACACTCTCTCCTGTCAAATTAATTAGACTTTAATAAAACAATTATTTTTTTATTTACATTGTACTTTAGCTGTGATAGCTGTGTTTTTGTGACAGGTACACTCTCTCCTGTCAAATTAATTAGACTTTTTTAAAGTAATTATTTTTTTATTTACATTGTACTTTAGCTGTGATAGCTGTGTTTTTGTGATGGGTACATTCTCTCCTGTCAAATTAATTAGACTTTTATAAAGTAATTATTTTTTTATTTACATTGTACTTTAGCTGTGATAGCTGTGTTTTTGTGACAGGTACACTCTCTCCTGTCAAATTAATTAGACTTTTATAAAGTAATTATCTTTTTATTTATATTGTACTTAAGCTGTGATAGCTGTGTTTTTGTGACAGGTACACTCTCTCCTGTCAAATTAATTAGACTTTTATAAAGTAATTATCTTTTTATTTACATTGTACTTTAGCTGTGATAGCTGTGTTTTTGCGACAGGTACACTCTCTCCTGTCAAATTAATTAGACTTTTATCAAGTAATTATTTTTTTATTTACATTGTACTTTAGCTGTGATAGCTGTGTTTTTGTGACAGGTACACTCTCTCCTGTCAAATTAATTAGACTTTAATAAAACAATTATTTTTTTATTTACATTGTACTTTAGGTGTGATAGCTGTGTTTTTGTGACAGGTACACTCTCTCCTGTCAAATTAATTAGACTTTTATAAAGTAATTATTTTTTTATTTACATTGTACTTTAGCTGTGATAGCTGTGTTTTTGTGATGGGTACACTCTCTCCTGTCAAATTAATTAGACTTTTATAAAGTAATTATCTTTTTTATTTACACTGTACTTTAGCTGTGATAGCTGTGTTTTTGTGACAGGTACACTCTCTCCTGTCAAATTAATTAGACTTTTATAAAGTAATTATTTTTTTATTTACATTGTACTTTAGCTGTGATAGCTGTGTTTTTGTGACAGGTACACTCTCTCCTGTCAAATTAATTAGACTTTTATAAAGTAATTATTTTTTTATTTACATTGTACTTTAGCTGTGATAGCTGTGTTTTTGTGACAGGTACACTCTCTCCTGTCAAATTAATTAGACTTTTTATAAAGTAATTATTTTTTTATTTACATTGTACTTTAGCTGTGATAGTTGTGTCTTTGTGACAGGTACACTTTCTCCTGTCAAATTAATTAGACTTTTATAAAACAGTTATTTTTTTATTTACATTGTACTTTAGCTGTGATAGCTGTGTTTTTGTGACAGGTACACTCTCTCCTATCAAATTAATTAGACTTTTATAAAATAATTATTTTTTTATTTACATTGTACTTTAGCTGTGATAGCTGTGTTTTTGTGACAGGTACACTCTCTCCTGTCAAATTAATTAGACTTTTATAAAGTAATTATCTTTTTATTTACATTGTACTTAAGCTGTGATAGCTGTGTTTTTGTGACAGGTACACTCTCTCCTGTCAAATTAATTAGACTTTAATAAAACAATTATTTTTTTATTTACATTGTACTTTAGCTGTGATAGCTGTGTTTTTGTGACAGGTACACTCTCTCCTGTCAAATTAATTAGACTTTTTTAAAGTAATTATTTTTTTATTTACATTGTACTTTAGCTGTGATAGCTGTGTTTTTGTGATGGGTACATTCTCTCCTGTCAAATTAATTAGACTTTTATAAAGTAATTATTTTTTTATTTACATTGTACTTTAGCTGTGATAGCTGTGTTTTTGTGACAGGTACACTCTCTCCTGTCAAATTAATTAGACTTTTATAAAGTAATTATCTTTTTATTTATATTGTACTTAAGCTGTGATAGCTGTGTTTTTGTGACAGGTACACTCTCTCCTGTCAAATTAATTAGACTTTTATAAAGTAATTATCTTTTTATTTACATTGTACTTTAGCTGTGATAGCTGTGTTTTTGCGACAGGTACACTCTCTCCTGTCAAATTAATTAGACTTTTATCAAGTAATTATTTTTTTATTTACATTGTACTTTAGCTGTGATAGCTGTGTTTTTGTGACAGGTACACTCTCTCCTGTCAAATTAATTAGACTTTAATAAAACAATTATTTTTTTATTTACATTGTACTTTAGGTGTGATAGCTGTGTTTTTGTGACAGGTACACTCTCTCCTGTCAAATTAATTAGACTTTTATAAAGTAATTATTTTTTTATTTACATTGTACTTTAGCTGTGATAGCTGTGTTTTTGTGATGGGTACACTCTCTCCTGTCAAATTAATTAGACTTTTATAAAGTAATTATCTTTTTTATTTACACTGTACTTTAGCTGTGATAGCTGTGTTTTTGTGACAGGTACACTCTCTCCTGTCAAATTAATTAGACTTTTTATAAAGTAATTATTTTTTAATTTACATTGTACTTTAGCTGTGATAGTTGTGTCTTTGTGACAGGTACACTTTCTCCTGTCAAATTAATTAGACTTTTATAAAACAGTTATTTTTTTATTTACATTGTACTTTAGCTGTGATAGCTGTGTTTTTGTGACGGGTACACTCTCTCCTGTCAAATTAATTAGACTTTTATAAAGTAATTATTTTTTTATTTACATTGTACTTTAGCTGTGATAGCTGTGTTTTGGCGACAGGTACACTCTCTCCTGTCAAATTAATTAGACTTTTATAAAGTAATTATTTTTTTTATTTACATTGTACTTTAGCTGTGATAGCTGTGTTTTTGTGATGGGTACACTCTCTCCTGTCAAATTAATTAGACTTTTATAAAGTAATTATTTTCTTATTTACATTGTACTTTAGCTGTGATAGCTGTGTTTTTGTAACGGGTACACTCTCTCCTGTCAAATTAATTTATAAAGTAATTATCTTTTTATTTACATTGTACTTAAGCTGTGATAGCTGTGTTTTTGTGACAGGTACACTCTCTCCTGTCAAATTAATTAGACTTTAATAAAACAATTATTTTTTTATTTACATTGTACTTTAGCTGTGATAGCTGTGTTTTTGTGACAGGTACACTCTCTCCTGTCAAATTAATTAGACTTTTTTAAAGTAATTATTTTTTTATTTACATTGTACTTTAGCTGTGATAGCTGTGTTTTTGTGATGGGTACATTCTCTCCTGTCAAATTAATTAGACTTTTATAAAGTAATTATTTTTTTATTTACATTGTACTTTAGCTGTGATAGCTGTGTTTTTGTGACAGGTACACTCTCTCCTGTCAAATTAATTAGACTTTTATAAAGTAATTATCTTTTTATTTATATTGTACTTAAGCTGTGATAGCTGTGTTTTTGTGACAGGTACACTCTCTCCTGTCAAATTAATTAGACTTTTATAAAGTAATTATCTTTTTATTTACATTGTACTTTAGCTGTGATAGCTGTGTTTTTGCGACAGGTACACTCTCTCCTGTCAAATTAATTAGACTTTTATCAAGTAATTATTTTTTTATTTACATTGTACTTTAGCTGTGATAGCTGTGTTTTTGTGACAGGTACACTCTCTCCTGTCAAATTAATTAGACTTTAATAAAACAATTATTTTTTTATTTACATTGTACTTTAGGTGTGATAGCTGTGTTTTTGTGACAGGTACACTCTCTCCTGTCAAATTAATTAGACTTTTATAAAGTAATTATTTTTTTATTTACATTGTACTTTAGCTGTGATAGCTGTGTTTTTGTGATGGGTACACTCTCTCCTGTCAAATTAATTAGACTTTTATAAAGTAATTATCTTTTTTATTTACACTGTACTTTAGCTGTGATAGCTGTGTTTTTGTGACAGGTACACTCTCTCCTGTCAAATTAATTAGACTTTTATAAAGTAATTATTTTTTTATTTACATTGTACTTTAGCTGTGATAGCTGTGTTTTTGTGACAGGTACACTCTCTCCTGTCAAATTAATTAGACTTTTATAAAGTAATTATTTTTTTATTTACATTGTACTTTAGCTGTGATAGCTGTGTTTTTGTGACAGGTACACTCTCTCCTGTCAAATTAATTAGACTTTTTATAAAGTAATTATTTTTTTATTTACATTGTACTTTAGCTGTGATAGTTGTGTCTTTGTGACAGGTACACTTTCTCCTGTCAAATTAATTAGACTTTTATAAAACAGTTATTTTTTTATTTACATTGTACTTTAGCTGTGATAGCTGTGTTTTTGTGACAGGTACACTCTCTCCTATCAAATTAATTAGACTTTTATCAAATAATTATTTTTTTATTTACATTGTACTTTAGCTGTGATAGCTGTGTTTTTGTGACAGGTACACTCTCTCCTGTCAAATTAATTAGACTTTTATAAAGTAATTATCTTTTTATTTACATTGTACTTAAGCTGTGATAGCTGTGTTTTTGTGACAGGTACACTCTCTCCTGTCAAATTAATTAGACTTTAATAAAACAATTATTTTTTTATTTACATTGTACTTTAGCTGTGATAGCTGTGTTTTTGTGACAGGTACACTCTCTCCTGTCAAATTAATTAGACTTTTTTAAAGTAATTATTTTTTTATTTACATTGTACTTTAGCTGTGATAGCTGTGTTTTTGTGATGGGTACATTCTCTCCTGTCAAATTAATTAGACTTTTATAAAGTAATTATTTTTTTATTTACATTGTACTTTAGCTGTGATAGCTGTGTTTTTGTGACAGGTACACTCTCTCCTGTCAAATTAATTAGACTTTTATAAAGTAATTATCTTTTTATTTATATTGTACTTAAGCTGTGATAGCTGTGTTTTTGTGACAGGTACACTCTCTCCTGTCAAATTAATTAGACTTTTATAAAGTAATTATCTTTTTATTTACATTGTACTTTAGCTGTGATAGCTGTGTTTTTGCGACAGGTACACTCTCTCCTGTCAAATTAATTAGACTTTTATCAAGTAATTATTTTTTTATTTACATTGTACTTTAGCTGTGATAGCTGTGTTTTTGTGACAGGTACACTCTCTCCTGTCAAATTAATTAGACTTTAATAAAACAATTATTTTTTTATTTACATTGTACTTTAGGTGTGATAGCTGTGTTTTTGTGACAGGTACACTCTCTCCTGTCAAATTAATTAGACTTTTATAAAGTAATTATTTTTTTATTTACATTGTACTTTAGCTGTGATAGCTGTGTTTTTGTGATGGGTACATTCTCTCCTGTCAAATTAATTAGACTTTTATAAAGTAATTATTTTTTTATTTACATTGTACTTTAGCTGTGATAGCTGTGTTTTTGTGACAGGTACACTCTCTCCTGTCAAATTAATTAGACTTTTATAAAGTAATTATCTTTTTATTTATATTGTACTTAAGCTGTGATAGCTGTGTTTTTGTGACAGGTACACTCTCTCCTGTCAAATTAATTAGACTTTTATAAAGTAATTATCTTTTTATTTACATTGTACTTTAGCTGTGATAGCTGTGTTTTTGCGACAGGTACACTCTCTCCTGTCAAATTAATTAGACTTTTATCAAGTAATTATTTTTTTATTTACATTGTACTTTAGCTGTGATAGCTGTGTTTTTGTGACAGGTACACTCTCTCCTGTCAAATTAATTAGACTTTAATAAAACAATTATTTTTTTATTTACATTGTACTTTAGGTGTGATAGCTGTGTTTTTGTGACAGGTACACTCTCTCCTGTCAAATTAATTAGACTTTTATAAAGTAATTATTTTTTTATTTACATTGTACTTTAGCTGTGATAGCTGTGTTTTTGTGATGGGTACACTCTCTCCTGTCAAATTAATTAGACTTTTATAAAGTAATTATCTTTTTTATTTACACTGTACTTTAGCTGTGATAGCTGTGTTTTTGTGACAGGTACACTCTCTCCTGTCAAATTAATTAGACTTTTATAAAGTAATTATTTTTTTATTTACATTGTACTTTAGCTGTGATAGCTGTGTTTTTGTGACAGGTACACTCTCTCCTGTCAAATTAATTAGACTTTTATAAAGTAATTATTTTTTTATTTACATTGTACTTTAGCTGTGATAGCTGTGTTTTTGTGACAGGTACACTCTCTCCTGTCAAATTAATTAGACTTTTTATAAAGTAATTATTTTTTTATTTACATTGTACTTTAGCTGTGATAGTTGTGTCTTTGTGACAGGTACACTTTCTCCTGTCAAATTAATTAGACTTTTATAAAACAGTTATTTTTTTATTTACATTGTACTTTAGCTGTGATAGCTGTGTTTTTGTGACAGGTACACTCTCTCCTATCAAATTAATTAGACTTTTATCAAATAATTATTTTTTTATTTACATTGTACTTTAGCTGTGATAGCTGTGTTTTTGTGACAGGTACACTCTCTCCTGTCAAATTAATTAGACTTTTATAAAGTAATTATCTTTTTATTTACATTGTACTTAAGCTGTGATAGCTGTGTTTTTGTGACAGGTACACTCTCTCCTGTCAAATTAATTAGACTTTAATAAAACAATTATTTTTTTATTTACATTGTACTTTAGCTGTGATAGCTGTGTTTTTGTGACAGGTACACTCTCTCCTGTCAAATTAATTAGACTTTTTTAAAGTAATTATTTTTTTATTTACATTGTACTTTAGCTGTGATAGCTGTGTTTTTGTGATGGGTACATTCTCTCCTGTCAAATTAATTAGACTTTTATAAAGTAATTATTTTTTTATTTACATTGTACTTTAGCTGTGATAGCTGTGTTTTTGTGACAGGTACACTCTCTCCTGTCAAATTAATTAGACTTTTATAAAGTAATTATCTTTTTATTTATATTGTACTTAAGCTGTGATAGCTGTGTTTTTGTGACAGGTACACTCTCTCCTGTCAAATTAATTAGACTTTTATAAAGTAATTATCTTTTTATTTACATTGTACTTTAGCTGTGATAGCTGTGTTTTTGCGACAGGTACACTCTCTCCTGTCAAATTAATTAGACTTTTATCAAGTAATTATTTTTTTATTTACATTGTACTTTAGCTGTGATAGCTGTGTTTTTGTGACAGGTACACTCTCTCCTGTCAAATTAATTAGACTTTAATAAAACAATTATTTTTTTATTTACATTGTACTTTAGGTGTGATAGCTGTGTTTTTGTGACAGGTACACTCTCTCCTGTCAAATTAATTAGACTTTTATAAAGTAATTATTTTTTTATTTACATTGTACTTTAGCTGTGATAGCTGTGTTTTTGTGATGGGTACACTCTCTCCTGTCAAATTAATTAGACTTTTATAAAGTAATTATCTTTTTTATTTACACTGTACTTTAGCTGTGATAGCTGTGTTTTTGTGACAGGTACACTCTCTCCTGTCAAATTAATTAGACTTTTTATAAAGTAATTATTTTTTAATTTACATTGTACTTTAGCTGTGATAGTTGTGTCTTTGTGACAGGTACACTTTCTCCTGTCAAATTAATTAGACTTTTATAAAACAGTTATTTTTTTATTTACATTGTACTTTAGCTGTGATAGCTGTGTTTTTGTGACAGGTACACTCTCTCCTGTCAAATTAATTAGACTTTTATAAAGTAATTATTTTTTTATTTACATTGTACTTTAGCTGTGATAGCTGTGTTTTGGCGACAGGTACACTCTCTCCTGTCAAATTAATTAGACTTTTATAAAGTAATTATTTTTTTTATTTACATTGTACTTTAGCTGTGATAGCTGTGTTTTTGTGATGGGTACACTCTCTCCTGTCAAATTAATTAGACTTTTATAAAGTAATTATTTTCTTATTTACATTGTACTTTAGCTGTGATAGCTGTGTTTTTGTAACGGGTACACTCTCTCCTGTCAAATTAATTAGACTTTTATAAAACAATCATCTTTTTATTTACATTGTACTTTAGCTGTGATAGCTGTGTTTTTGCGACAGGTACACTCTCTCCTGTCAAATTAATTAGACTTTTATCAAGTAATTATTTTTTTATTTACATTGTACTTTAGCTGTGATAGCTGTGTTTTTGTGACAGGTACACTCTCTCCTGTCAAATTAATTAGACTTTAATAAAACAATTATTTTTTTATTTACATTGTACTTTAGGTGTGATAGCTGTGTTTTTGTGACAGGTACACTCTCTCCTGTCAAATTAATTAGACTTTTATAAAGTAATTATTTTTTTATTTACATTGTACTTTAGCTGTGATAGCTGTGTTTTTGTGATGGGTACACTCTCTCCTGTCAAATTAATTAGACTTTTATAAAGTAATTATTTTTTTATTTACATTGTACTTTAGCTGTGATAGCTGTGTTTTTGTGACAGGTACACTCTCTCCTGTCAAATTAATTAGACTTTTATAAAGTAATTATTTTTTTATTTACATTGTACTTTAGCTGTGATAGCTGTGTTTTTGTGACAGGTACACTCTCTCCTGTCAAATTAATTAGACTTTTTATAAAGTAATTATTTTTTTATTTACATTGTACTTTAGCTGTGATAGTTGTGTCTTTGTGACAGGTACACTTTCTCCTGTCAAATTAATTAGACTTTTATAAAACAGTTATTTTTTTATTTACATTGTACTTTAGCTGTGATAGCTGTGTTTTTGTGACAGGTACACTCTCTCCTATCAAATTAATTAGACTTTTATAAAATAATTATTTTTTTATTTACATTGTACTTTAGCTGTGATAGCTGTGTTTTTGTGACAGGTACACTCTCTCCTGTCAAATTAATTAGACTTTTATAAAGTAATTATCTTTTTATTTACATTGTACTTAAGCTGTGATAGCTGTGTTTTTGTGACAGGTACACTCTCTCCTGTCAAATTAATTAGACTTTAATAAAACAATTATTTTTTTATTTACATTGTACTTTAGCTGTGATAGCTGTGTTTTTGTGACAGGTACACTCTCTCCTGTCAAATTAATTAGACTTTTTTAAAGTAATTATTTTTTTATTTACATTGTACTTTAGCTGTGATAGCTGTGTTTTTGTGATGGGTACATTCTCTCCTGTCAAATTAATTAGACTTTTATAAAGTAATTATTTTTTTATTTACATTGTACTTTAGCTGTGATAGCTGTGTTTTTGTGACAGGTACACTCTCTCCTGTCAAATTAATTAGACTTTTATAAAGTAATTATCTTTTTATTTATATTGTACTTAAGCTGTGATAGCTGTGTTTTTGTGACAGGTACACTCTCTCCTGTCAAATTAATTAGACTTTTATAAAGTAATTATCTTTTTATTTACATTGTACTTTAGCTGTGATAGCTGTGTTTTTGCGACAGGTACACTCTCTCCTGTCAAATTAATTAGACTTTTATCAAGTAATTATTTTTTTATTTACATTGTACTTTAGCTGTGATAGCTGTGTTTTTGTGACAGGTACACTCTCTCCTGTCAAATTAATTAGACTTTAATAAAACAATTATTTTTTTATTTACATTGTACTTTAGGTGTGATAGCTGTGTTTTTGTGACAGGTACACTCTCTCCTGTCAAATTAATTAGACTTTTATAAAGTAATTATTTTTTTATTTACATTGTACTTTAGCTGTGATAGCTGTGTTTTTGTGATGGGTACACTCTCTCCTGTCAAATTAATTAGACTTTTATAAAGTAATTATCTTTTTTATTTACACTGTACTTTAGCTGTGATAGCTGTGTTTTTGTGACAGGTACACTCTCTCCTGTCAAATTAATTAGACTTTTATAAAGTAATTATTTTTTTATTTACATTGTACTTTAGCTGTGATAGCTGTGTTTTTGTGACAGGTACACTCTCTCCTGTCAAATTAATTAGACTTTTATAAAGTAATTATTTTTTTATTTACATTGTACTTTAGCTGTGATAGCTGTGTTTTTGTGACAGGTACACTCTCTCCTGTCAAATTAATTAGACTTTTTATAAAGTAATTATTTTTTAATTTACATTGTACTTTAGCTGTGATAGTTGTGTCTTTGTGACAGGTACACTTTCTCCTGTCAAATTAATTAGACTTTTATAAAACAGTTATTTTTTTATTTACATTGTACTTTAGCTGTGATAGCTGTGTTTTTGTGACGGGTACACTCTCTCCTGTCAAATTAATTAGACTTTTATAAAGTAATTATTTTTTTATTTACATTGTACTTTAGCTGTGATAGCTGTGTTTTGGCGACAGGTACACTCTCTCCTGTCAAATTAATTAGACTTTTATAAAGTAATTATTTTTTTTATTTACATTGTACTTTAGCTGTGATAGCTGTGTTTTTGTGATGGGTACACTCTCTCCTGTCAAATTAATTAGACTTTTATAAAGTAATTATTTTCTTATTTACATTGTACTTTAGCTGTGATAGCTGTGTTTTTGTAACGGGTACACTCTCTCCTGTCAAATTAATTAGACTTTTATAAAACAATCATCTTTTTATTTACATTGTACTTTAGCTGTGATAGCTGTGTTTTTGCGACAGGTACACTCTCTCCTGTCAAATTAATTAGACTTTTATCAAGTAATTATTTTTTTATTTACATTGTACTTTAGCTGTGATAGCTGTGTTTTTGTGACAGGTACACTCTCTCCTGTCAAATTAATTAGACTTTAATAAAACAATTATTTTTTTATTTACATTGTACTTTAGGTGTGATAGCTGTGTTTTTGTGACAGGTACACTCTCTCCTGTCAAATTAATTAGACTTTTATAAAGTAATTATTTTTTTATTTACATTGTACTTTAGCTGTGATAGCTGTGTTTTTGTGATGGGTACACTCTCTCCTGTCAAATTAATTAGACTTTTATAAAGTAATTATCTTTTTTATTTACACTGTACTTTAGCTGTGATAGCTGTGTTTTTGTGACAGGTACACTCTCTCCTGTCAAATTAATTAGACTTTTATAAAGTAATTATTTTTTTATTTACATTGTACTTTAGCTGTGATAGCTGTGTTTTTGTGACAGGTACACTCTCTCCTGTCAAATTAATTAGACTTTTTATAAAGTAATTATTTTTTAATTTACATTGTACTTTAGCTGTGATAGTTGTGTCTTTGTGACAGGTACACTTTCTCCTGTCAAATTAATTAGACTTTTATAAAACAGTTATTTTTTTATTTACATTGTACTTTAGCTGTGATAGCTGTGTTTTTGTGACGGGTACACTCTCTCCTGTCAAATTAATTAGACTTTTATAAAGTAATTATTTTTTTATTTACATTGTACTTTAGCTGTGATAGCTGTGTTTTGGCGACAGGTACACTCTCTCCTGTCAAATTAATTAGACTTTTATAAAGTAATTATTTTTTTTATTTACATTGTACTTTAGCTGTGATAGCTGTGTTTTTGTGATGGGTACACTCTCTCCTGTCAAATTAATTAGACTTTTATAAAGTAATTATTTTCTTATTTACATTGTACTTTAGCTGTGATAGCTGTGTTTTTGTAACGGGTACACTCTCTCCTGTCAAATTAATTAGACTTTTATAAAACAATCATCTTTTTATTTACATTGTACTTTAGCTGTGATAGCTGTGTTTTTGCGACAGGTACACTCTCTCCTGTCAAATTAATTAGACTTTTATCAAGTAATTATTTTTTTATTTACATTGTACTTTAGCTGTGATAGCTGTGTTTTTGTGACAGGTACACTCTCTCCTGTCAAATTAATTAGACTTTAATAAAACAATTATTTTTTTATTTACATTGTACTTTAGGTGTGATAGCTGTGTTTTTGTGACAGGTACACTCTCTCCTGTCAAATTAATTAGACTTTTATAAAGTAATTATTTTTTTATTTACATTGTACTTTAGCTGTGATAGCTGTGTTTTTGTGATGGGTACACTCTCTCCTGTCAAATTAATTAGACTTTTATAAAGTAATTATCTTTTTTATTTACACTGTACTTTAGCTGTGATAGCTGTGTTTTTGTGACAGGTACACTCTCTCCTGTCAAATTAATTAGACTTTTATAAAGTAATTATTTTTTTATTTACATTGTACTTTAGCTGTGATAGCTGTGTTTTTGTGACAGGTACACTCTCTCCTGTCAAATTAATTAGACTTTTATAAAGTAATTATTTTTTTATTTACATTGTACTTTAGCTGTGATAGCTGTGTTTTTGTGACAGGTACACTCTCTCCTGTCAAATTAATTAGACTTTTTATAAAGTAATTATTTTTTTATTTACATTGTACTTTAGCTGTGATAGTTGTGTCTTTGTGACAGGTACACTTTCTCCTGTCAAATTAATTAGACTTTTATAAAACAGTTATTTTTTTATTTACATTGTACTTTAGCTGTGCTAGCTGTGTTTTTGTGACAGGTACACTCTCTCCTATCAAATTAATTAGACTTTTATAAAGTAATTATTTTTTTATTTACATTGTACTTTAGCTGTGATAGCTGTGTTTTTGTGACAGGTACACTCTCTCCTGTCAAATTAATTAGACTTTTATAAAGTAATTATCTTTTTATTTACATTGTACTTAAGCTGTGATAGCTGTGTTTTTGTGACAGGTACACTCTCTCCTGTCAAATTAATTAGACTTTAATAAAACAATTATTTTTTTATTTACATTGTACTTTAGCTGTGATAGCTGTGTTTTTGTGACAGGTACACTCTCTCCTGTCAAATTAATTAGACTTTTTTAAAGTAATTATTTTTTTATTTACATTGTACTTTAGCTGTGATAGCTGTGTTTTTGTGATGGGTACATTCTCTCCTGTCAAATTAATTAGACTTTTATAAAGTAATTATTTTTTTATTTACATTGTACTTTAGCTGTGATAGCTGTGTTTTTGTGACAGGTACACTCTCTCCTGTCAAATTAATTAGACTTTTATAAAGTAATTATCTTTTTATTTATATTGTACTTAAGCTGTGATAGCTGTGTTTTTGTGACAGGTACACTCTCTCCTGTCAAATTAATTAGACTTTTATAAAGTAATTATCTTTTTATTTACATTGTACTTTAGCTGTGATAGCTGTGTTTTTGCGACAGGTACACTCTCTCCTGTCAAATTAATTAGACTTTTATCAAGTAATTATTTTTTTATTTACATTGTACTTTAGCTGTGATAGCTGTGTTTTTGTGACAGGTACACTCTCTCCTGTCAAATTAATTAGACTTTAATAAAACAATTATTTTTTTATTTACATTGTACTTTAGGTGTGATAGCTGTGTTTTTGTGACAGGTACACTCTCTCCTGTCAAATTAATTAGACTTTTATAAAGTAATTATTTTTTTATTTACATTGTACTTTAGCTGTGATAGCTGTGTTTTTGTGATGGGTACACTCTCTCCTGTCAAATTAATTAGACTTTTATAAAGTAATTATCTTTTTTATTTACACTGTACTTTAGCTGTGATAGCTGTGTTTTTGTGACAGGTACACTCTCTCCTGTCAAATTAATTAGACTTTTATAAAGTAATTATTTTTTTATTTACATTGTACTTTAGCTGTGATAGCTGTGTTTTTGTGACAGGTACACTCTCTCCTGTCAAATTAATTAGACTTTTATAAAGTAATTATTTTTTTATTTACATTGTACTTTAGCTGTGATAGCTGTGTTTTTGTGACAGGTACACTCTCTCCTGTCAAATTAATTAGACTTTAATAAAACAATTATTTTTTTATTTACATTGTACTTTAGGTGTGATAGCTGTGTTTTTGTGACAGGTACACTCTCTCCTGTCAAATTAATTAGACTTTTATAAAGTAATTATTTTTTTATTTACATTGTACTTTAGCTGTGATAGCTGTGTTTTTGTGATGGGTACACTCTCTCCTGTCAAATTAATTAGACTTTTATAAAGTAATTATCTTTTTTATTTACACTGTACTTTAGCTGTGATAGCTGTGTTTTTGTGACAGGTACACTCTCTCCTGTCAAATTAATTAGACTTTTATAAATTAATTATTTTTTTATTTACATTGTACTTTAGCTGTGATAGCTGTGTTTTTGTGACAGGTACACTCTCTCCTGTCAAATTAATTAGACTTTTATAAAGTAATTATTTTTTTATTTACATTGTACTTTAGCTGTGATAGCTGTGTTTTTGTGACAGGTACACTCTCTCCTGTCAAATTAATTAGACTTTTATAAAGTAATTATTTTTTTAT
This sequence comes from Bathymodiolus septemdierum, assembly GCA_963383655.1. Lineage (NCBI taxonomy): Eukaryota > Metazoa > Mollusca > Bivalvia > Mytilida > Modiolidae > Bathymodiolus > Bathymodiolus septemdierum. Next base: position 37,984,623 of record OY726530.1, on the reverse strand, counting down.
TTACATTGTACTTTAGCTGTGATAGCTGTGTTTTTGTGATGGGTACACTCTCTCCTGTCAAATTAATTAGACTTTTATAAAGTAATTATCTTTTTTATTTACACTGTACTTTAGCTGTGATAGCTGTGTTTTTGTGACAGGTACACTCTCTCCTGTCAAATTAATTAGACTTTTATAAAGTAATTATTTTTTTATTTACATTGTACTTTAGCTGTGATAGCTGTGTTTTTGTGACAGGTACACTCTCTCCTGTCAAATTAATTAGACTTTTATAAAGTAATTATTTTTTTATTTACATTGTACTTTAGCTGTGATAGCTGTGTTTTTGTGACAGGTACACTCTCTCCTGTCAAATTAATTAGACTTTTTATAAAGTAATTATTTTTTAATTTACATTGTACTTTAGCTGTGATAGTTGTGTCTTTGTGACAGGTACACTTTCTCCTGTCAAATTAATTAGACTTTTATAAAACAGTTATTTTTTTATTTACATTGTACTTTAGCTGTGATAGCTGTGTTTTTGTGACGGGTACACTCTCTCCTGTCAAATTAATTAGACTTTTATAAAGTAATTATTTTTTTATTTACATTGTACTTTAGCTGTGATAGCTGTGTTTTGGCGACAGGTACACTCTCTCCTGTCAAATTAATTAGACTTTTATAAAGTAATTATTTTTTTTATTTACATTGTACTTTAGCTGTGATAGCTGTGTTTTTGTGATGGGTACACTCTCTCCTGTCAAATTAATTAGACTTTTATAAAGTAATTATTTTCTTATTTACATTGTACTTTAGCTGTGATAGCTGTGTTTTTGTAACGGGTACACTCTCTCCTGTCAAATTAATTAGACTTTTATAAAACAATCATCTTTTTATTTACATTGTACTTTAGCTGTGATAGCTGTGTTTTTGCGACAGGTACACTCTCTCCTGTCAAATTAATTAGACTTTTATCAAGTAATTATTTTTTTATTTACATTGTACTTTAGCTGTGATAGCTGTGTTTTTGTGACAGGTACACTCTCTCCTGTCAAATTAATTAGACTTTAATAAAACAATTATTTTTTTATTTACATTGTACTTTAGGTGTGATAGCTGTGTTTTTGTGACAGGTACACTCTCTCCTGTCAAATTAATTAGACTTTTATAAAGTAATTATTTTTTTATTTACATTGTACTTTAGCTGTGATAGCTGTGTTTTTGTGATGGGTACACTCTCTCCTGTCAAATTAATTAGACTTTTATAAAGTAATTATCTTTTTTATTTACACTGTACTTTAGCTGTGATAGCTGTGTTTTTGTGACAGGTACACTCTCTCCTGTCAAATTAATTAGACTTTTATAAAGTAATTATTTTTTTATTTACATTGTACTTTAGCTGTGATAGCTGTGTTTTTGTGACAGGTACACTCTCTCCTGTCAAATTAATTAGACTTTTATAAAGTAATTATTTTTTTATTTACATTGTACTTTAGCTGTGATAGCTGTGTTTTTGTGACAGGTACACTCTCTCCTGTCAAATTAATTAGACTTTTTATAAAGTAATTATTTTTTTATTTACATTGTACTTTAGCTGTGATAGTTGTGTCTTTGTGACAGGTACACTTTCTCCTGTCAAATTAATTAGACTTTTATAAAACAGTTATTTTTTTATTTACATTGTACTTTAGCTGTGCTAGCTGTGTTTTTGTGACAGGTACACTCTCTCCTATCAAATTAATTAGACTTTTATAAAGTAATTATTTTTTTATTTACATTGTACTTTAGCTGTGATAGCTGTGTTTTTGTGACAGGTACACTCTCTCCTGTCAAATTAATTAGACTTTTATAAAGTAATTATCTTTTTATTTACATTGTACTTAAGCTGTGATAGCTGTGTTTTTGTGACAGGTACACTCTCTCCTGTCAAATTAATTAGACTTTAATAAAACAATTATTTTTTTATTTACATTGTACTTTAGCTGTGATAGCTGTGTTTTTGTGACAGGTACACTCTCTCCTGTCAAATTAATTAGACTTTTTTAAAGTAATTATTTTTTTATTTACATTGTACTTTAGCTGTGATAGCTGTGTTTTTGTGATGGGTACATTCTCTCCTGTCAAATTAATTAGACTTTTATAAAGTAATTATTTTTTTATTTACATTGTACTTTAGCTGTGATAGCTGTGTTTTTGTGACAGGTACACTCTCTCCTGTCAAATTAATTAGACTTTTATAAAGTAATTATCTTTTTATTTATATTGTACTTAAGCTGTGATAGCTGTGTTTTTGTGACAGGTACACTCTCTCCTGTCAAATTAATTAGACTTTTATAAAGTAATTATCTTTTTATTTACATTGTACTTTAGCTGTGATAGCTGTGTTTTTGCGACAGGTACACTCTCTCCTGTCAAATTAATTAGACTTTTATCAAGTAATTATTTTTTTATTTACATTGTACTTTAGCTGTGATAGCTGTGTTTTTGTGACAGGTACACTCTCTCCTGTCAAATTAATTAGACTTTAATAAAACAATTATTTTTTTATTTACATTGTACTTTAGGTGTGATAGCTGTGTTTTTGTGACAGGTACACTCTCTCCTGTCAAATTAATTAGACTTTTATAAAGTAATTATTTTTTTATTTACATTGTACTTTAGCTGTGATAGCTGTGTTTTTGTGATGGGTACACTCTCTCCTGTCAAATTAATTAGACTTTTATAAAGTAATTATCTTTTTTATTTACACTGTACTTTAGCTGTGATAGCTGTGTTTTTGTGACAGGTACACTCTCTCCTGTCAAATTAATTAGACTTTTATAAAGTAATTATTTTTTTATTTACATTGTACTTTAGCTGTGATAGCTGTGTTTTTGTGACAGGTACACTCTCTCCTGTCAAATTAATTAGACTTTAATAAAACAATTATTTTTTTATTTACATTGTACTTTAGGTGTGATAGCTGTGTTTTTGTGACAGGTACACTCTCTCCTGTCAAATTAATTAGACTTTTATAAAGTAATTATTTTTTTATTTACATTGTACTTTAGCTGTGATAGCTGTGTTTTTGTGATGGGTACACTCTCTCCTGTCAAATTAATTAGACTTTTATAAAGTAATTATCTTTTTTATTTACACTGTACTTTAGCTGTGATAGCTGTGTTTTTGTGACAGGTACACTCTCTCCTGTCAAATTAATTAGACTTTTATAAAGTAATTATTTTTTTATTTACATTGTACTTTAGCTGTGATAGCTGTGTTTTTGTGACAGGTACACTCTCTCCTGTCAAATTAATTAGACTTTTATAAAGTAATTATTTTTTTATTTACATTGTACTTTAGCTGTGATAGCTGTGTTTTTGTGACAGGTACACTCTCTCCTGTCAAATTAATTAGACTTTAATAAAACAATTATTTTTTTATTTACATTGTACTTTAGGTGTGATAGCTGTGTTTTTGTGACAGGTACACTCTCTCCTGTCAAATTAATTAGACTTTTATAAAGTAATTATTTTTTTATTTACATTGTACTTTAGCTGTGATAGCTGTGTTTTTGTGATGGGTACACTCTCTCCTGTCAAATTAATTAGACTTTTATAAAGTAATTATCTTTTTTATTTACACTGTACTTTAGCTGTGATAGCTGTGTTTTTGTGACAGGTACACTCTCTCCTGTCAAATTAATTAGACTTTTATAAAGTAATTATTTTCTTATTTACATTGTACTTTAGCTGTGATAGCTGTGTTTTTGTGACAGGTACACTCTCTCCTGTCAAATTAATTAGACTTTTATAAAGTAATTATTTTTTTATTTACATTGTACTTTAGCTGTGATAGCTGTGTTTTTGTGACAGGTACACTCTCTCCTGTCAAATTAATTAGACTTTTTATAAAGTAATTATTTTTTAATTTACATTGTACTTTAGCTGTGATAGTTGTGTCTTTGTGACAGGTACACTTTCTCCTGTCAAATTAATTAGACTTTTATAAAACAGTTATTTTTTTATTTACATTGTACTTTAGCTGTGATAGCTGTGTTTTTGTGACGGGTACACTCTCTCCTGTCAAATTAATTAGACTTTTATAAAGTAATTATTTTTTTATTTACATTGTACTTTAGCTGTGATAGCTGTGTTTTGGCGACAGGTACACTCTCTCCTGTCAAATTAATTAGACTTTTATAAAGTAATTATTTTTTTTATTTACATTGTACTTTAGCTGTGATAGCTGTGTTTTTGTGATGGGTACACTCTCTCCTGTCAAATTAATTAGACTTTTATGAAGTAATTATTTTCTTATTTACATTGTACTTTAGCTGTGATAGCTGTGTTTTTGTAACGGGTACACTCTCTCCTGTCAAATTAATTAGACTTTTATAAAACAATCATCTTTTTATTTACATTGTACTTTAGCTGTGATAGCTGTGTTTTTGCGACAGGTACACTCTCTCCTGTCAAATTAATTAGACTTTTATAAAGTAATTATTTTTTTATTTACATTGTACTTTAGCTGTGATAGCTGTGTTTTTGTGACAGGTACACTCTCTCCTGTCAAATTAATTAGACTTTAATAAAACAATTATTTTTTTATTTACATTGTACTTTAGGTGTGATAGCTGTGTTTTTGTGACAGGTACACTCTCTCCTGTCAAATTAATTAGACTTTTATAAAGTAATTATTTTTTTATTTACATTGTACTTTAGCTGTGAGAGCTGTGTTTTTGTGATGGGTACACTCTCTCCTGTCAAATTAATTAGACTTTTATAAAGTAATTATCTTTTTTATTTACACTGTACTTTAGCTGTGATAGCTGTGTTTTTGTGACAGGTACACTCTCTCCTGTCAAATTAATTAGACTTTTATAAAGTAATTATTTTTTTATTTACATTGTACTTTAGCTGTGATAGCTGTGTTTTTGTGACAGGTACACTCTCTCCTGTCAAATTAATTAGACTTTTATAAAGTAATTATTTTTTTATTTACATTGTACTTTAGCTGTGATAGCTGTGTTTTTGTGACAGGTACACTCTCTCCTGTCAAATTAATTAGACTTTTTATAAAGTAATTATTTTTTTATTTACATTGTACTTTAGCTGTGATAGTTGTGTCTTTGTGACAGGTACACTTTCTCCTGTCAAATTAATTAGACTTTTATAAAACAGTTATTTTTTTATTTACATTGTACTTTAGCTGTGCTAGCTGTGTTTTTGTGACAGGTACACTCTCTCCTATCAAATTAATTAGACTTTTATAAAGTAATTATTTTTTTATTTACATTGTACTTTAGCTGTGATAGCTGTGTTTTTGTGACAGGTACACTCTCTCCTGTCAAATTAATTAGACTTTTATAAAGTAATTATCTTTTTATTTACATTGTACTTAAGCTGTGATAGCTGTGTTTTTGTGACAGGTACACTCTCTCCTGTCAAATTAATTAGACTTTAATAAAACAATTATTTTTTTATTTACATTGTACTTTAGCTGTGATAGCTGTGTTTTTGTGACAGGTACACTCTCTCCTGTCAAATTAATTAGACTTTTTTAAAGTAATTATTTTTTTATTTACATTGTACTTTAGCTGTGATAGCTGTGTTTTTGTGATGGGTACATTCTCTCCTGTCAAATTAATTAGACTTTTATAAAGTAATTATTTTTTTATTTACATTGTACTTTAGCTGTGATAGCTGTGTTTTTGTGACAGGTACACTCTCTCCTGTCAAATTAATTAGACTTTTATAAAGTAATTATCTTTTTATTTATATTGTACTTAAGCTGTGATAGCTGTGTTTTTGTGACAGGTACACTCTCTCCTGTCAAATTAATTAGACTTTTATAAAGTAATTATCTTTTTATTTACATTGTACTTTAGCTGTGATAGCTGTGTTTTTGCGACAGGTACACTCTCTCCTGTCAAATTAATTAGACTTTTATCAAGTAATTATTTTTTTATTTACATTGTACTTTAGCTGTGATAGCTGTGTTTTTGTGACAGGTACACTCTCTCCTGTCAAATTAATTAGACTTTTTTAAAGTAATTATTTTTTTATTTACATTGTACTTTAGCTGTGATAGCTGTGTTTTTGTGATGGGTACATTCTCTCCTGTCAAATTAATTAGACTTTTATAAAGTAATTATTTTTTTATTTACATTGTACTTTAGCTGTGATAGCTGTGTTTTTGTGACAGGTACACTCTCTCCTGTCAAATTAATTAGACTTTTATAAAGTAATTATCTTTTTATTTATATTGTACTTAAGCTGTGATAGCTGTGTTTTTGTGACAGGTACACTCTCTCCTGTCAAATTAATTAGACTTTTATAAAGTAATTATCTTTTTATTTACATTGTACTTTAGCTGTGATAGCTGTGTTTTTGCGACAGGTACACTCTCTCCTGTCAAATTAATTAGACTTTTATCAAGTAATTATTTTTTTATTTACATTGTACTTTAGCTGTGATAGCTGTGTTTTTGTGACAGGTACACTCTCTCCTGTCAAATTAATTAGACTTTAATAAAACAATTATTTTTTTATTTACATTGTACTTTAGGTGTGATAGCTGTGTTTTTGTGACAGGTACACTCTCTCCTGTCAAATTAATTAGACTTTTATAAAGTAATTATTTTTTTATTTACATTGTACTTTAGCTGTGATAGCTGTGTTTTTGTGATGGGTACACTCTCTCCTGTCAAATTAATTAGACTTTTATAAAGTAATTATCTTTTTTATTTACACTGTACTTTAGCTGTGATAGCTGTGTTTTTGTGACAGGTACACTCTCTCCTGTCAAATTAATTAGACTTTTATAAAGTAATTATTTTTTTATTTACATTGTACTTTAGCTGTGATAGCTGTGTTTTTGTGACAGGTACACTCTCTCCTGTCAAATTAATTAGACTTTTATAAAGTAATTATTTTTTTATTTACATTGTACTTTAGCTGTGATAGCTGTGTTTTTGTGACAGGTACACTCTCTCCTGTCAAATTAATTAGACTTTAATAAAACAATTATTTTTTTATTTACATTGTACTTTAGGTGTGATAGCTGTGTTTTTGTGACAGGTACACTCTCTCCTGTCAAATTAATTAGACTTTTATAAAGTAATTATTTTTTTATTTACATTGTACTTTAGCTGTGATAGCTGTGTTTTTGTGATGGGTACACTCTCTCCTGTCAAATTAATTAGACTTTTATAAAGTAATTATCTTTTTTATTTACACTGTACTTTAGCTGTGATAGCTGTGTTTTTGTGACAGGTACACTCTCTCCTGTCAAATTAATTAGACTTTTATAAAGTAATTATTTTTTTATTTACATTGTACTTTAGCTGTGATAGCTGTGTTTTTGTGACAGGTACACTCTCTCCTGTCAAATTAATTAGACTTTTATAAAACAATCATCTTTTTATTTACATTGTACTTTAGCTGTGATAGCTGTGTTTTTGTGACAGATACACTCTCTCCTGTCAAATTAATTAGACTTTTTATAAAGTAATTATTTTTTAATTTACATTGTACTTTAGCTGTGATAGTTGTGTCTTTGTGACAGGTACACTTTCTCCTGTCAAATTAATTAGACTTTTATAAAACAGTTATTTTTTTATTTACATTGTACTTTAGCTGTGATAGCTGTGTTTTTGTGACGGGTACACTCTCTCCTGTCAAATTAATTAGACTTTTATAAAGTAATTATTTTTTTATTTACATTGTACTTTAGCTGTGATAGCTGTGTTTTGGCGACAGGTACACTCTCTCCTGTCAAATTAATTAGACTTTTATAAAGTAATTATTTTTTTATTTACATTGTACTTTAGCTGTGATAGCTGTGTTTTTGTGATGGGTACACTCTCTCCTGTCAAATTAATTAGACTTTTATAAAGTAATTATTTTCTTATTTACATTGTACTTTAGCTGTGATAGCTGTGTTTTTGTAACGGGTACACTCTCTCCTGTCAAATTAATTAGACTTTTATAAAACAATCATCTTTTTATTTACATTGTACTTTAGCTGTGATAGCTGTGTTTTTGTGACAGGTACACTCTCTCCTGTCAAATTAATTAGACTTTTATAAAGTAATTATGTTTTTATTTACATTGTACTTTAGCTGTGATAGCTGTGTTTTTGTGACAGGTACACTCTCTCCTGTCAAATTAATTAGACTTTTATAAAGTAATTATTTTTTTTATTTACATTGTACTTTAGCTATGATAGCTGTGTTTTTGTGACAGGTACACTCTCTCCTGTCAAATTAATTAGACTTTTATCAAGTAATTATTTTTTTATTTACATTGTACTTTAGCTGTGATAGCTGTATTTCTGTGACAGGTACACTCTCCTGTCAAATTAATTAGACTTTTATAAAACAATTATCTTTTTTATTTACACTGTACTTTAGCTGTGATAGCTGTGTGTTTGTGACGGGTACACTCTCCTCTGCCAAATAATTTAGACTTTTATAAAACAATTATCTTTTTATTCACGGGTACACTCTCCTCTGCCAAATAATTTAGACTTTTATAAAACAATTATCTTTTTATTCACGTTGTACTTATGAGACAGCTGTGTTTTTATGACATGATGAGAACAAGTTTCATTTGATGAGATGATGATGAAGTCGGCTTTGTACTAGACCAGCACGCTTAGTTGGATGTTTATAAAGCTAACTTACTGAAACAAAAGTATATCGCGAGTTGACATGTCATTCCACTTGGATACATTATCCCGATTCTGAGCCAACCAGTCTGTTTTAACTCCTTACTGTTGATATTTTAGCTGTAATTTGTATCTCCTCTCTGCAAGCATTGACAATACTAACCTGAAAACATGCATTCGTTGACAATACCAACCTGTTAGCATACTTCCGTTGACAATACTAACCTGTTAGCATACTTCCGTTGACAATACTAACCTGTAAGCATGCTTTCGTTGACAATACTAACCTGTAAGCATGCTTTCATTGACAATACTAATCTGTAACCATGCTTTCGTTGACAATACTAACCTGTTAGCATGCTTTCGTTGACAATACTAACCTGCTAGCATGCTTTCGTTGACAATACTAACCTGTAAGCATGCTTTTGTTGACAATACTAATCTGTAACCATGCTTTCGTTGACAATACTAACCTGTTAGCATGCTTTCGTTGACAATACTAACCTGTAAGCATGCTTTCGTTGACAATACTAACCTGTAAGCATACTTTCGTTGAAAATACTAACCTGTAAGCATGCTTTCGTTGACAATACTAACCTGTAAGCATGCTTTCGTTGACAATACTAACCTGTTAGCATGCTTTCGTTGACAATACTAACCTGTAAGCATGCTTTCGTTGACAATACTAACTTGTTAGCACGCTTTCGTTGACAATGCTAACCTGTTAGCATGCTTTCGTTGACAATACTAACCTGTAAGCATGCTTTCGTTGACAATACTAACTTGTTAGCATGCTTTCGTTGACAATACTAACCTGTTAGCATGCTTTCGTTGACAATACATGTACCAGCTGTAAGGACAGCATCACATGTCATAGTACAGCCGTTTTGTGGTATAGAGATAAGATCTCCTGGGACTAAATGATTTACTGGAACATCTTCATATACTGCAAGAAAAATCAATAAGTAGTGATAATTTTGATTTCTTATTCCAGTGTCATATGGTATTTTGACCCCGGGGTCAATTTTCATATGATATATTGACCCCTGGATCAATTTTTCGTCATTGTATTTTGAACCCCCTCATGGTAAATTGACCCCCCTCATTTCTACTAAAAGAGAGGGGTTCATAATACCATAAGAGAGGGTTCGATATACCATGGGTAGGGGGTCATAATACCATGGGTAAGGGGGTCAAAATACCATGGATAGGGGGTAGGGGGACAAAATACCATGGGTAGGGGGTTAGATATACCATGGGTAGGGGGGTTAAAATACCATCGGTAGGGGGTTCAATATATCATGGATAGTGGGTTCGATATACCATGGGTATGGGGGGTCAAAATACCATTGGTATGTGGGGTCAAAATACCATGGATAGGGGATTTGATATACCATGGGTAGAGGTCAAAATACCATGGGTAAGGGGTTCAATATACCATGGATAGGGGGTTCGATATACCATGGGTAGGGGAGTCAAAATAGCATTGATAGGGGGGTCAAAATATCATGGGTAGGGGGTTCAATATACCATAGGTAGGGGGGTCAAAATACCATGGGTAGGGGCTTCAATATACCATGGATAGGGGGGGGTTAAAACAGCATAACCCTAACCCAACCCTATTTCTTATTCCAGTGAGTGACTGAGTGATTGTTATTTAACACCAAGTGAGCAATTTTTCAGCTATATCATGGTGAGAACAAGTTACCTTTTAATGATATGATAATGATCTTCACCTTGTACTAGACAAACACGCTTAGTTTGATTTTCATAATACTGGCTCAATGAAATAACAGTCTGCAGGTAGATATGTCGCTCCATTTGGACACATTACCCTGTATTATGAACTGATTTGCTTGCTACAAGCAATCCATATTGATCATATATATACAAGAAACGTACATTGTCTGAAAATACATAATTTATTTGTACAAGCTTTAGAAACAGGTAGAAAAGAGAGCCTTTGGTGAGCTTTTCTAGTCTGTTTCACAGCGAGTGCAAATTAATTTGACATTTAACAACAATCTGCGTCTATTGTGTTTATCCTGCAATATCAAAAAGTCCAAAACACTTGCAAAGTTGTCTGAAAATAACTGAAACAAACGTCGTTCTAATCGTTTTTAATGGTGTCACCTGTGACATCAGTGCTGATACTGTTACCGTTTCTTTCTGTTGCTCAACATGAATCAGGTACCAGAAATGCTTTGTTAGGTCCATGACCTAATAACACTGAAGTTTATTTGACCCCTTTTATTAGTACTAAAAATCATACAATTGCAGGATAATATTAAATATTCATGATATACTGTAATTCGAATTTGTTCTCCAGATCTCCTGTCACAACATATGAGCAAAGGGGAACAAATAAGAGATGTGATTTTAATCAGCTTGCACAAAGAAGAAAATGGGAATTAAAAAAACGTACCAGAATTTCCTCTACAAACACTGATTGTCGATGTTGTACAAGCCACCATGTCATGTAATGTTATACTTTGCTGAAATGAAATTAAAAACAAAGTAAAAATTTACATAAAACTTATGTGACCATATTTCACTGTTCCCTTGCAAGGTCACATGACACAGGTTTGACTGTATATTACAGGATGCTCAGATGTAACTCTTATTGACAGCAGTAAAGAGTATTGCCCATCTGTGACTGTGAAATGTAGGACAGCATTCTTTTATTTTAATTTGTTTCTTCTAAGTGCAAAATAGTACATGTATCTCAATGTAATGTAGGACAGTCTCACATGTATCTCAATGTAATGTAGGACAATATCACATGTATCTCAATGTAATGTAGGACAATCTCTCATGTATCTCAATGTAATGTAGGACAGTCTCTCATGTATCTCAATGTAATGTAGGACAGTCTCTCATGTATCTCAATGTAATGTAGGACAGTCTCTCATGTATCTCAATGCAATGTAGGACAGTCTCTCATGTATCTCAATGTAATATAGAACAGTCTCTCATGTATCTCAATGTAATGTAGGACAGTCTCTCATGTATCTCAATGTAATGTAGGACAGTCTCTCATGTATCTCAATGTAATGTAGGACAGTCTCACATGTATCTCAATGTAATGTAGGACAGTCTCTCATGTATCTCAATGTAATGTAGGACAATCTGTCATGTATCTCAATGTAATGTAGGACAATCTCTCATGTATCTCAATGTAATGTAGGACAGTCTCTCATGTATCTCGATGTAATGTAGGACAGTCTCACATGTATCTCAATGCAATGTAGGACAGTCTCTCATGTATCTCAATGTAATGTAGGACAGTCTCTCATGTATCTCAATGTAATGTAGGACAGTCTCTCATGTATCTCAATGTAATGTAGGACAGTCTCTCATGTATCTCAATGTAATGTAGGACAGTCTCTCATGTATCTCAATGTAATGTAGGACAGTCTCACATGTATCTCAATGTAATGTAGGACAGTCTCTCATATATCTCAATGTAATGTAGGACAGTCTCACATGTATCTCAATGTAATGTAGGACAGTCTCTCATGTATCTCAATGTAATGTAGGACAGTCTCACATGTATCTCAATGTAATGTAGGACAGTCTCTCATGTATCTCAATGTAATGTAGGACAGTCTCTCATGTATCTCAATGTAATGTAGGACAGTCTCACATGTATCTCAATGCAATGTAGGACAGTCTCTCATGTATCTCAATGTAATGTAGGACAGTCTCTCATGTATCTCAATGTAATGTAGGACAGTCTCTCATGTATCTCAATGTAATGTAGGATAGTCTCACATGTATCTCAATGTAATGTAGGACAGTCTCTCGTGTATCTCAATGTAATGTAGGACAGTCTCTCATGTATCTCAATGTAATGTAGGACAGTCTCTCATGTATCTCAATGTAATGTAGGACAGTCTCACATGTATCTCAATGTAATGTAGGACAGTCTCTCATGTATCTCAATGTAATGTAGGACAGTCTCACATGTATCTCAATTTAATGTAGGACAATCTCACATGTATCTCAATGTAATGTAGGACAGTCTCTCATGTATCTCAATGTAATGTAGGACAGTCTCTCATGTATCTCAATGTAATGTAGGACAGTCTCTCATGTATCTCAATGTAATGTAAGACAGTCTCACATGTATCTCAATGTAATGTAGGACAGTCTCACATGTATCTCAATGTAATGTAGGAGAGTCTCTCATGTATCTCAATGTAATGTAGGACAGTCTCACATGTATCTCAATGTATTGTAGGACAATCTCACATGTATCTCAATGTAATGTAGGGCAGTCTCTCATGTATCTCAATGTAATGTAGGAAAGTCTCTCATGTATCTCAATGTGATGTAGGACAGTCTCTCATGTGTCTCAATGTAATGTAAGACAGTCTCACATGTATCTCAATGTAATGTAGGACAGTCTCACATGTATCTCAATGTAATGTAGGACAGTCTCACATCTATCTCAATGTAATGTAGGACAGTCTCTCATGTTTATTTTTTTTTACTTATTTATTTACTGGAATACTGTGAAGGGCCGTCAAACAGCATCAACTCACAGGAAAACCATTGTGGCGTGGCTTCCACACAAGGCCGTTAAAAGTTGTCCGTATATACAGTTTAAAACTATTTACAGCACCACTTTACCCTACTCTTCAATAAAACTGTGGAGTGAGGTCTTGAATGTCTCCACAGTTTTCTGCTTGACGACCCTCTCTGTTAGGTTGTTCCATTCCAGTAATGTCTTTGGAAAGTAGCTGTATTTGTAGCTGTCATTATTACAGCTAATTGGAATAAAGCTGTTATTGTTTTGTCCTCGTCATTCTTGTTGGTCTTACGACATATGGCGGTATCTGCATGTATCTGCATGTATCTCAATGTAATGTAGGACAGTCTCACATGTATCTCAATGTAATGTAGGACAGTCTCTCATGTATCTCAATGTAATGTAGGACAGTCTCTCATGTATCTCAATGTAATGTAGGACAGTCTCTCATGTATCTCAATGTATTGTAGGACAGTCTCACATGTATCTCAATGTAATGTAGGACAGTCTCTCATGTATCTCAATGTAATGTAGGACAGTCTCTCATGTATCTCAATGTAATGTAGGACAGTCTCTCATGTATCTCAATGTAATGTAGGACAGTCTCTCATGTATCTCAATGTAATGTAGGACAGTCTCTCATGTATCTCAATGTAATGTAGGACAGTCTCTCATGTTTATTTTTTTTTACTTATTTATTTACTGGAATACTGTGAAGGGCCGTCAAACAGCATCAACTCACAGGAAAACCATTGTGGCGTGGCTTCCACACAAGGCCGTTAAAAGTTGTCCGTATATACAGTTTAAAACTATTTACAGCACCACTTTACCCTACTCTTCAATAAAACTGTGGAGTGAGGTCTTGAATGTCTCCACAGTTTTCTGCTTGACGACCCTCTCTGTTAGGTTGTTCCATTCCAGTAATGTCTTTGGAAAGTAGCTGTATTTGTAGCTGTCATTATTACAGCTAATTGGAATAAAGCTGTTATTGTTTTGTCCTCGTCATTCTTGTTGGTCTTACGACATATGGCGGTATCTGCATGTATCTGCATGTATCTCAATGTAATGTAGGACAGTCTCACATGTATCTCAATGTAATGTAGGACAGTCTCTCATGTATCTCAATGTAATGTAGGACAGTCTCTCATGTATCTCAATGTAATGTAGGACAGTCTCTCATGTATCTCAATGTAATGTAGGACAGTCTCTCATGTATCTCAATGTAATGTAGGACAGTCTCACATGTATCTCAATGCAATGTAGGACAGTCTCTCATGTATCTCAATGTAATGTAGGACAGTCTCTCATGTATCTCAATGTAATGTAGGACAGTCTCTCATGTATCTCAATGTAATGTAGGACAGTCTCTCATGTATCTCAATGTAATGTAGGACAGTCTCACATCTATCTCAATGTAATGTAGGACAGTCTCTCATGTTTATTTTTTTTTACTTATTTATTTACTGGAATACTGTGAAGGGCCGTCAAACAGCATCAACTCACAGGAAAACCATTGTGGCGTGGCTTCCACACAAGGCCGTTAAAAGTTGTCCGTATATACAGTTTAAAACTATTTACAGCACCACTTTACCCTACTCTTCAATAAAACTGTGGAGTGAGGTCTTGAATGTCTCCACAGTTTTCTGCTTGACGACCCTCTCTGTTAGGTTGTTCCATTCCAGTAATGTCTTTGGAAAGTAGCTGTATTTGTAGCTGTCATTATTACAGCTAATTGGAATAAAGCTGTTATTGTTTTGTCCTCGTCATTCTTGTTGGTCTTACGACATATGGCGGTATCTGCATGTATCTGCATGTATCTCAATGTAATGTAGGACAGTCTCACATGTATCTCAATGTAATGTAGGACAGTCTCTCATGTATCTCAATGTAATGTAGGACAGTCTCTCATGTATCTCAATGTAATGTAGGACAGTCTCTCATGTATCTCAATGTATTGTAGGACAGTCTCACATGTATCTCAATGTAATGTAGGACAGTCTCTCATGTATCTCAATGTAATGTAGGACAGTCTCTCATGTATCTCAATGTAATGTAGGACAGTCTCTCATGTATCTCAATGTAATGTAGGACAGTCTCTCATGTATCTCAATGTAATGTAGGACAGTCTCTCATGTATCTCAATGTAATGTAGGACAGTCTCTCATGTATCTCAATGTAATGTAGGACAGTCTCTCATGTATCTCAATGTAATGTAAGACAGTCTCTCATATATCTCAATGTAATGTAGGACAGTCTCTCATGTATCTCAATGTAATGTAGGACAGTCTCTCATGTATCTCAATGTAATGTAGGACAGTCTCTCATGTATCTCAATGTAATGTAGGACAGTCTCTCATGTATCTCAATGTAATGTAGGACAGTCTCTCATGTATCTCAATGTAATGTAGGACAGTCTCTCATGTATCTCAATGCAATGTAGGACAGTCTCACATGTATCTCAATGTAATGTAGGACAGTCTCTCATGTATCTCAATGTAATGTAGGACAGTCTCTCATGTATCTCAATGTGATGTAGGACAGTCTCTCATGTATCTCAATGTAATGTAGGACAGTCTCTAATGTATCTCAATGTAATGTAGGACAGTCTCTCATGTATCTCAATGTAATGTAGGACAGTCTCACATGTATCTCAATGTAATGTAGGACAGTCTCACATGTATCTCAATGCAATGTAGGACAGTCTCACATGTATCTCAATGTAATGTAGGACAATCTCACATGTATCTCAATGTAATGTAGGACAGTCTCACATGTATCTCAATGTAATGTAGGACAATCTCACATGTATCTCAATGTAATGTAGGACAATCTCACATGTATCTCAATGTAATGTAGGACAGTCTCTCATGTATCTCAATGTAATGTAGGACAGTCTCACATGAATCTCAATGTAATGTAGGAGTCTCTCAATGTAATGTAGGACAGTCTCTCAATGTAATGTAGGACACTCTCTCAATGTAATGTAGGCCAGTTTCTCAATGTAACGTAGAACAGTCTCTCAATGTAATGTAGGAGAGTCTCTCAATGTAATGTAGGAGAGTCTCTCAATGTAATGTAGGAGAGTCTCTCAATGTAATGTAGGAGAGTCTCTCAATGTAATGTAGGACAGTCTCTCATGTATCTCAATGTAATGTAGGACAGTCTCTCATGTATCTCAATGTAATGTAGGACAGTCTCTCAATGTAATGTAGGACAGTCTCTCCATGTAATGTAGGACAGTCTCTCCATGTAATGTAGGACAGTCTCTCAATGTAATGTAGGACAGTCTCTCAATGTAATGTAGGACAGTCTCTCAATGTAATGTAGGACAGTCTCTCAATGTAATGTAGGACAGTCTCTCAATGTAATGTAGGACAGTCTCAGTGTAATGTAGGTCTCTCAATGTAATGTAGGACAGTCTCTCAATGTAATGTAGGACAGTCTCAATGTAATGTAGGTCTCTCAATGTAATGTAGGACAGTCTCTCAGTGTAATGTAGGTCTCTCAGTGTAATGTAGGACAGTCTCTCAATGTAATGTAGGTCTCTCAATGTAATGTAGGACAGTCTCTCAATGTAATGTAGGTCTCTCAATGTAATGTAGGACAGTCTCTCAATGTAATGTAGGACAGTCTCTCAATGTAATGTAGGTCTCCCAATGTAATGTAGGACAGTCTCTCAATGTAATGTAGGTCTCTCAATGTAATGTAGGACAGTCTCTCAATGTAATGTAGGACAGTCTCTCAATGTAATGTAGGACAGTCTCTCAATGTAATGTAGGTCTCTCAATGTAATGTAGGACAGTCTCTCAATGTAATGTAGGACAGTCTCTCAATGTAATGTAGGTCTCTCAATGTAATGTAGGACAGTCTCTCAATGTAATGTAGGACAGTCTCTCAGTATAATGTAGGTCTCTCAATGTAATGTAGGACAGTCTCTCAATGTTATGTAGGTCTCTCAATGTAATGTAGGACAGTTTCTCAATGTAATGTAGGTCTCTCAATGTAATGTAGGACAGTCTCTCAATGTAATGTAGGACAGTCTCTCAATGTAATGTAGGACAGTCTCTCAATGTAATGTAGGACAGTCTCTCAATGTAATGTAGGTCTCTCAATGTAATGTAGGACAGTCTCTCAATGTAATGTAGGACAGTCTCTCAATGTAATGTAGGACAGTCTCTCATGTACAACATCTCTTCTTACTAAAGGAGCATTGTGTTCTCTAAACTGAGGACAAACATAATGGAAAATCACAATTTTAAAGAGAAAACTACATGGAATCTCTCTCCAAGATATTACAAATATCTGAATACGCACAGGAAATTCAAAATAATTTAATGGGATCCAGACAGTAGCAAATAAATAGTGGTGTGTTTGTTCTGTTGTTCACTTGTACATGTAAAGTCGTAGACAACACAAGTTGTTACAATGGAGTTGACTTATTGTAATATTTTCAACAATAATTTTAACCAAGCAACTTCTGGTACAATTTTATCACAAACAGGGGATATACAAATATAGAAGGAACAAAACTGATTTAAGTTATTACATACATGTACATCAAAGATATTTGGAAACTACAGAATGCTTGTTCATGTTCTTAGGAAATTACAGACTGTTTGTTCATTTATTTACATTGCATGTAAAATATGAAGACATAAAATTCTGGAATTTAATTACAGTAAAAATAAATTGACTTGCTCAAGAAGATTTTCAAATTATTTGGCTTTCAAATATTTTAGCTTTGAGCGTACCTGATCAAGGTTATTCCAGAAACGTGTCGTGCGCAATAAATTTGATATATACGCTTTTATTATTCCTAATGTCCCACTTTAGAAATTAATGCATTCTAGGATTGTTATAAAATCAAAATGATGTGATTGGTAAAATAGGATGCAATTAGAAGAACATTGCTTAATGCCATTATGTCCGTAAAATAGGAAGTGAGGGAGCATTCATTGTTTAACCAGAGGCTCTCAAGAGCCTGTATCGTTCACCTGGTTATAAAAAGAACCAATTGGTCCTATGTGAAAATTATGTCCTGCAGTGGTAGTCATCTTGGAATTCCGATCAACCTAAAAAACATAAAGTTTGTAAAGGACCTTCCAATGATTGATGCACAGTTTAGGTTCAATCAGTGCAATAGCTTCAGAGAAGAACATATTTCTGTATTTTCCCCATATGGTCCAGTGTTAATACTATGACCTGTGGTGGCAGCCATCTTGGATTTCCGATCAGCATAAAAAACAGAAAGTTTGTAGAGGACCTTCCAATGATCATTCCTGGGCAGTTTGGTTTCAACTGTCCAAGTGGTTTCAGAGAAGAAGCGTTTTGAAACATTTTTCCCATAGGGTCCAATGTTAAACTAAGTCCTGCCGTAGCCGCCATTCTGAATTTCATATCGGAACAAAAAACCTACAGTTTGTAGAGGATCATCCAATGAACATTCATGTACAGTTTGGCTTTAATCATATTTGTAGTTTCTGAGAAGAAGGCATTTGAACATTTTCCCATAGGGTCCAATGTTAATCTATGTCCTGCGGTGGTGGCCATCTTGGATTTCCGATCGGCATAAAAAACAGAAAGTTTGTAGAGGACCTTCCAATGATCATTCCTGGGCAGTTTGGTTTCAATTGTCCTAGTGGATTCAGAGAAGAATCGTTTTGAAACATTTTCCCCATAGGGTCCAATGTTAAACTAAGTCCTGTCGTAGCCGCCATTTTGAATTTCATATCGGAACAAAAAACCTAAAGTTTGTAGAGGACCATCCAATGAACATTCATGTACAGTTTGGCTTTAATCATATTTGTAGTTTCTGAGAAGAAGGCATTTGAACATTTTCCCATAGGGTCCAATGTTAATCTATGTCCTGCTGTGGCAGCCATCTTGGATTTCCGATCAGCATAAAAAACAGAAAGTTTGTAGAGGACCTTCCAATGATCATTCCTGGGCAGTTTGGTTTCAATTGTCCAAGTGGTTTCAGAGAAGAAGTGTTATGAAACATTTTTCCCATAGGGTCCAATGTTAAACTAAGTCCTGTCGTAGCCGCCATTTTGAATTTCATATCGGAACAAAAAACCTAAACTTTGTAGAGGACCATCCAATGAACATTCATGTACAGTTTGGCTTTAATCATATTTGTAATTTCTGAGCAGAAGGCATTTGAACATTTTCCCATAGAGTCCAATGTTAATCTATGTCCTGCTGTGGCAGCCATCTTGGATTTCCGGTCAGCATAAAAAACAGAAAGTTTGTAGAGAACCTTCCAATGATCATTCCTGGTCAGTTTGGTTTCAATTGTCCAAGTGGTTTCAGAGAAGCGTTTTGAAACATTTTTTCCCATAGGGTCCAATGTTAAACTAAGTCCTGCCGTAGCCGCCATTTTGAATTTCATATCGGAACAAAAAACCTAAAGTTTGTAGAGGACCATCCAATGAACATTCATGTACAGTTTGGCTTTAATCATATTTGTAGTTTCTGAGAAGAAGGCATTTGAACATTTTCCCATAGGGTCCAATGTTAATCTATGTCCTGCGGTGGCAGCCATCTTGGATTTCCGATCGGCATAAAAAACAGAAAGTTTGTAGAGGACCTTCCAATGATCATTCCTGGGCAGTTTGGTTTCAATTGTCCAAGTGGTTTCAGAGAAGAAGCGTTTTGAAACATTTTTTCCATAGGGTCCAATGTTAAACTAAGTCCTGCCGTAGCTGCCATTTTGAATTTCATATCGGAACAAAAAACCTACACCATCCAATGAACACTCATGTACAGTTTGGCTTTAATCATATTTGTAGTTTCTGAGAAGAAGGCATTTGAACATTTTCCCATAGGGTCCAATGTTAATCTATGTATTGCGGTGGTGGCCATCTTGGATTTCCGATCGGCATAAAAAAAAAAATTTTATAGAGGACCTTCCAATGATCATTCCTGGGCAGTTTGGTCTCAATTGTCCAAGTGGTTTCAGAGAAGAAGGCATTTTGAAACATTTTTCCATAGGGTCCAATGTTAAACTAAGTCCTGCGGTGACGACCACCTTGGATTTCCGATCACCATAAAAAACAGAAAATTTGTAGAGGACCTTCCAATGATCATTCCTGGGCAGTTTGGTTTCAATTGTCCAAGTGGTTTCAGAGAAGAAGCGTTTTGAAACATTTTTCCCATAGGGTCCAATGTTAAACTAAGTCCTGCCGTAGCCGTCATTTTGAATTTCATATCGGAACAAAAAACCTTAAGATTGTAGAGGACCATCCAATGAACATTCATGTACAGTTTGGCTTTAATCATATTTGTAGTTTCTGAGAAGAAGGCATTTGAACATTTTCCCATAGGGTCCAATGTTAATCTATGTCCTGCTGTGGCAGCCATCTTGGATTTCTGATCGGCATAAAAAACAGAAAGCTTGTACAGGACCTTCCAATGATCATTCCTGGGCAGTTTGGTTTCAATTGTCCAAGTGGTTTCAGAGAAGAAGCGTTTTGAAACATTTTCCCCATAGGGTTCAATGTTAAACTAAGTCCTGCCGTAGCCGCCATTTTGAATTTCATATCGGAACAAAAAACCTAAAGCTTGTAGAGGACCATCCAATGAACACTCATGTACAGTTTGGCTTTAATCATCTTTGTAGTTTCTGAGAAGAAGGCATTTGAACATTTTCCCATAGGGTCCAATGTTAATCTATGTCCTGCTGTGGCAGCCATCTTGGATTTCTGATCGGCATAAAAAACAGAAAGCTTGTACAGGACCTTCCAATGATCATTCCTGGGCAGTTTGGTTTCAATTGTCCAAGTGGTTTCAGAGAAGAAGCGTTTTGAAACATTTTCCCCATAGGGTTCAATGTTAAACTAAGTCCTGCCGTAGCCGCCATTTTGAATTTCATATCGGAACAAAAAACCTAAAGCTTGTAGAGGACCATCCAATGAACACTCATGTACAGTTTGGCTTTAATCATCTTTGTAGTTTCTGAGAAGAAGGCATTTGAACATTTTCCCATAGGGTCCAATGTTAATCTATGTATTGCGGTGGTGGCCATCTTGGATTTCCGATCGGCATAAAAAACAGAAAGTTGGTAAAGGACATTCCAATGATCATTCATTTACAGTTTGGGTTCAGTCAGTTCATCAGTTTCAGAGAAAAAGATCTTTGAAATTTCAGCCAATCAGAGCATATTATTGGCCCTGGCAGCCATGTTGAATATCCGACTGGAACGAAAAACAGAAACTTTGTAGAGGACCATCCAAGGAACATTCCTGCTAAGTTTGGTTCCAATTGGCCAAGTGGTTTCGGAGAAAAAGCTTGAAATGTGAAAAGTTTACAGACGACAGATGACAGACGATGGACGCCAAGTGATGGCAATAGTTCACCTGGACCTTTGGTCAAGGTGAACTAATAAAGGAATATGTTCAAGTAAAGACAAATAATTTAAAAGATTCTGCGAGCAAGAAAATCAAGGGCCTAAAGGGTCACCTATAGCTAAGGAGAACCAGTTTCAATAATAATTAAGGAATAAGTTCAATTTTTGAACAGGTTATGCAAGTATAATCTGTTTAAAACTTGAAATTATTCCTTATAATTTAATTTCTACAACAAAATTTAATGATTCCTCGATTTTAATTACGATTATTTCATGGGGCTATTTGAATTTGTTGTTGGCGACATCAGAATACCAACCCAGGTTATCAAGTATAACCAATGTTGCCCCAGGTGGATCAACCAATCAGATTGTAGTATTCACATCAAATTAAATTATTCACAAAATTCAGGAACTGTCAATTTCAATGATATATATATATCTTTTAAACCATTTCAGTGCCGACATACTGACTACTGAGCAAGTGTGCTAGCCATTATACCACCTAGTGGCTAGTAGGAGGTAGAACCCCTACCATGATTTGTTATTATCTGAAGTAGCTAATTAATTACCTCCCTTTAGATACTCACCCTTTTAGTTTCATACAGAGATATAGCTATAGATACTAGGGATATAAATCCTATACATGAAGCATATATATAATATGAATCACAACTCCACAATATAATACTACAAATCTGGAATATGTAGAATGGATTGATCACCTGGAAAAGACAAAAAACAGACATTTTTATATTTCAGAATTTGCCACATCTTCTATCTTAGAATGAAATGAATGTGTTTGAATTAAAAGAAACAAATCTATGCCATTTGCTTCATATATATAAACTTTTTTTGTTTATTTAATTACAATTTCTCCACAAAGAGATACTGATAATACTATTATTTAAAATAAAAGGAAATATACAGAATAAAATTGTATTATCATTAAACATGAATCTAACCCAAGATGTACAGAAGTTGGAGATTTTATCCTCTATATTATGCCAGAAAAATACATATGAAAAAATAGGGTAGGCAAGCGAAACATTTTATTTTTTATTTTAACCTAGGTTATACAGGTCAAGGATCTGACATTAACAGTGCTTATCCATAAATGGCAATACAATCTTTAGGATAAGCACTAATTATTAGGGTCGGTAGGTATATAGTGGACACACAGGTATAGTTTGGCCTTATATAAATATACCATACATGTGTATCTATCTCTTGTATTATAAAGTCATGTATGTAGTGTTTAGAGAAATTGTTATAATAGATGATTTACTTCTTCTATGAAGAGTTTCCAGTAAGACTTTACATCTACATCAATCTTATTATCACCATACACCAGCCTCCTACAAATACACCAAGACAAATATGGTCAAATAAATCTATGTATTTAGTAACTACTGTATAAAGTCAGGTGAGCACTTTTTCAGCCATATCATGGCAAGAACAAGTTACATTTGATGAGATGATGTTCTCTTTGTACTAAATCAACAAGCTTTACTGTAATTGGATTTTTATAGTGCTAGTTTACTGAAACAACAGTTGACAACTAGACATGTTACTCCACTCTGATCCTGATTCCAAGCCAACCAGTCTTTGTTCTTACTCTTTAAATTTAAGTGCTCAGCAGAGAAGCAGTAAATTCCAATTTTATATTCTCTGGTTTTATTTGACCAGGGCTTGAATCCACAATTTAACATATTCTAGCATGCTAACTATTACAACACTGATGGGGTCTAGTGACTATATAATGTTTTTAATGATATAATATGGTATTCTGTGACTTTTTATAATCATACATTTAATCTAATAACAATCATACTTGTTAATACAGTACAATAAGGCCATGCATCATAATTGTTTTGTTTCTTTATGTGCAGAACTTTATCTTAGTTGATTAATATGGAAATATATCATCCATTATTAGAATCTATATATAATGCTATTAATCGACACTTCTGTAATGATACACTGGAATACTATGTTCAGCTTTAAAAGACAATTACAAATGGAATAGCAAATATTCTATCATGAAATTGAATACAATTTTGAAAGTAGACACCATAAGAATGATTAGTATAAATTGTCCCTGTGGCTTCAGAGTATGATGAATGTTTATGGATGGATGGATGAGAAGAATGACACCAAGTGATGGCAATAGCTCATATGGAACTTTGTTCTAGGTTAGCATAAAAGGTCTATGCAAAGTCTGGAATAAAAACAATCGACTTTTCATTGCTAGTTAGGAAAACAGCAATTTGTAATAAAATATCACAATTTGTTTCCATAATAAACAACAATTAGTTTCCATAGTAACTGATATGGAGTAATCTTTACATACTTTTGTGCTTGCTCTTTTTCTGTCAATCCCTGGAAATTTTCTTGAATGGAAATACAGGAAACATTGGTAGAGAGATCTCTGTTGAAGGAAAACAATATAAACGTACATTCTTATCATGGTAGAGAGATCTCTGTTGAAGGAAAACAATATAAAGGTACATTTTTATTATGGTAGAGAGATCTCTGTTGAAGGAAAACAATATAAAGGTACATTTTTATTATGGTAGAGAGATCTCTGTTGAAAAAAAACAATATAAAGTTACATTCTTATCATGGTAGACAGATCTCTGTTGAAGGAAAACAATATAAAGGTACATTTTTATTATGGTAGAGAGATCTCTGTTGAAGGAAAACAATATAAAGGTACATTTTTATTATGGGAGAGAGATCTGTTGAAAAAAAACAATATAAAGTTACATTCTTATCATGGTAGACAGATCTCTGTTGAAGGAAAACAATATAAAGGTACATTTTTATTATGGTAGAGAGATCTCTGTTGAAGGAAAACAATATAAAGGTACATTTTTATTATGGTAGAGAGATCTCTGTTGAAGGAAAACAATATAAAGGTACATTTTTATTATGGTAGAGAGATCTCTGTTGAAGGAAAACAATATAAAGGTACATTTTCATTCTGGTAGAGAGATCTCTGTTGAAAAAAAACAATATAAAGTTACATTTTTATTATGGTAGACAGATCTCTGTTGAAGGAAAACAATATAAAGGTACATTTTTATTATGGTAGAGAGATCTCTGTTGAAGGAAAACAATATAAAGGTACATTTTTATTATGGTAGACAGATCTCTGTTGAAGGAAAACAATATAAAGGTACATTTTTATTATGGTAGACAGATCGCTGTTGAAGGAAAACAATATAAAGGTACATTTTTATTATGGTAGAGAGATCTCTGTTGAAGGAAAACAATATAAAGGTACATTTTTATTATGGTAGAGAGATCTCTGTTGAAGGAAAACAATATAAAGGTACATTTTTATTATGGTAGAGAGATCTCTGTTGAAGGAAAACAATATAAAGGTACATTTTTATTATGGTAGAGAGATCTCTGTTGAAGGAAAACAATATAAAGGTACATTTTTATTATGGGAGAGAGATCTGTTGAAAAAAAACAATATAAAGTTACATTCTTATCATGGTAGACAGATCTCTGTTGAAGGAAAACAATATAAAGGTACATTTTCATTATGGTAGACAGATCGCTGTTGAAGGAAAACAATATAAAGGTACATTTTTATTATGGTAGAGAGATCTCTGTTGAAGGAAAACAATATAAAGGTACATTTTTATTATGGTAGAGAGATCTCTGTTGAAGGAAAACAATATAAAGGTACATTTTTATCATGGTAGACAGATCTCTGTTGAAGGAAAACAATATAAAGGTACATTTTTATTATGGTAGAGAGATCTCTGTTGAAGGAAAACAATATAAAGGTACATTTTCATTATGGTAGAGAGATCTCTGTTGAAGGAAAACAATATAAAGGTACATTTTCATTATGGTAGACAGATCTCTGTTGAAGGAAAACAATATAAAGGTACATTTTTATTATGGTAGAGAGATCTCTGTTGAAGGAAAACAATATAAAGGTACATTTTCATTATGGTAGACAGATCTCTGTTGAAGGAAAACAATATAAAGTTACATTTTTATTATGGTAGAGAGATCTGTGTTGAAAAAAACCAATATAAAGGTACATTTTTATTATGGTAGAGAGATCTCTGTTGAAGGAAAACAATATAAAGGTACATTTTTATTATGGTAGAGAGATCTCTGTTGAAGGAAAACAATATAAAGGTACATTTTTATTATGGTAGAGAGATCTCTGTTGAAGGAAAACAATAAAAAGGTACATTTTTATTATGGTAGAGAGATCTCTGTTGAAGGAAAACAATATAAAGGTACATTTTTATTATGGTAGAGAGATCTCTGTTGAAGGAAAACAATATAAAGGTACATTTTCATTATGGTAGAGAGATCTCTGTTGAAGGAAAACAATATAAAGGTACATTTTTATTATGGTAGAGAGATCTCTGTTGAAGGAAAACAATATAAAGGTACATTTTCATTATGGTAGACAGATCTCTGTTGAAGGAAAACAATATAAAGGTACATTTTTATTATGGTAGAGAGATCTCTGTTGAAGGAAAACAATATAAAGGTACATTTTCATTATGGTAGACAGATCTCTGTTGAAGGAAAACAATATAAAGTTACATTTTTATTATGGTAGAGAGATCTGTGTTGAAAAAAACCAATATAAAGGTACATTTTTATTATGGTAGAGAGATCTCTGTTGAAGGAAAACAATATAAAGGTACATTTTTATTATGGTAGAGAGATCTCTGTTGAAGGAAAACAATATAAAGGTACATTTTTATTATGGTAGAGAGATCTCTGTTGAAGGAAAACAATAAAAAGGTACATTTTTATTATGGTAGAGAGATCTCTGTTGAAGGAAAACAATATAAAGGTACATTTTTATTATGGTAGAGAGATCTCTGTTGAAGGAAAACAATATAAAGGTACATTTTTATCATGGTAGAGAGATCTCTGTTGAAGGAAAACAATATAAAAGTACATTTTTATCATGGTAGAGAGATCTCTGTTGGAGGAATACAATATAAAGGTACATTTTCATTATGGTAGACAGATCTCTGTTGAAGGAAAACAATATAAAGGTACATTTGTATTATGGTAGAGAGATCTCTGTTGAAGGAAAACAATATAAAGGTACATTTTTATCATGGTAGAGAGATCTCTGTTGAAGGAAAACAATATAAAGGTACATTTTTATTATGGTAGAGAGATCTCTGTTGAAGGAAAACAATATAAAGTTACATTTTTATCATGGTAGAGAGATCTCTGTTGAAGGAAAACAATATAAAGGTACATTTTTATCATGGTAGAGAGATCTCTGTTGAAGGAAAACAATATAAAGGTACATTTTTATCATGGTAGAGAGATCTCTGTTGAAAAAAACCAATATAAAGGTACATTTTTATTATGGTAGACAGATCTCTGTTGAAGGAAAACAATATAAAGGTACATTTTTATCATGGTAGAGAGATCTCTGTTGAAGGAAAACAATATAAAGGTACATTTTTATCATGGTAGAGAGATCTCTGTTGAAGGAAAACAATATAAAGGTACATTTTTATCATGGTAGAGAGATCTCTGTTGAAAAAAACCAATATAAAGGTACATTTTTATTATGGTAAACAGATCTCTGTTGAAGGAAAACAATATAAAGGTACATTTTTATCATGGTAGAGAGATCTCTGTTGAAGGAAAACAATATAAAGGTACATTTTTATTATGGTAGACAGATCTCTGTTGAAGGAAAACAATATAAAGGTACATTTTTATTATGGTAGAGAGATCTCTGTTGAAGGAAAACAATATAAAGGTACATTTTTATTATGGTAGAGAGATCTCTGTTGAAGGAAAACAATATAAAGGTACATTTTTATCATGGTAGAGAGATCTCTGTTGAAGGAAAACAATATAAAGGTACATTTTTATCATGGTAGAGAGATCTCTGTTGAAAAAAAACAATATAAAGGTACATTTTTATTATGGTAGAGAGATCTCTGTTGAAGGAAAACAATATAAAGGTACATTTTTATTATGGTAGAGAGATCTCTGTTGAAGGAAAACAATATAAAGGTACATTTTTATTATGGTAGACAGATCTCTGTTGAAGGAAAACAATATAAAGGTACATTTTTATCATGGTAGAGAGATCTCTGTTGAAGGAAAACAATATAAAGGTACATTTTTATTATGGGAGAGAGATCTGTTGAAGGAAAACAATATAAAAGTACATTTTTATCATGGTAGAGAGATCTCTGTTGGAGGAATACAATATAAAGGTACATTTTCATTATGGTAGACAGATCTCTGTTGAAGGAAAACAATATAAAGGTACATTTTTATCATGGTAGAGAGATCTCTGTTGAAGGAAAACAATATAAAGGTACATTTTTATTATGGTAGAGAGATCTCTGTTGAAGGAAAACAATATAAAGGTACATTTTTATCATGGTAGAGAGATCTCTGTTGAAGGAAAACAATATAAAGGTACATTTTTATCATGGTAGACAGATCTCTGTTGAAGGAAAACAATATAAAGTTACATTTTTATCATGGTAGAGAGATCTCTGTTGAAGGAAAACAATACAAAGGTACATTTTTATCATGGTAGAGAGATCTCTGTTGAAGGAAAACAATATAAAGTTACATTTGTATTATGGTAGAGAGATCTCTGTTGAAGCAAAACAATATAAAGTTACATTTTATCATGGTAGAGAGATCTCTGTTGAAGGAAAACAATATAAAGGTACATTTTTATTATGGTAGAGAGATCTCTGTTGAAGGAAAACAATATAAAGGTACATTTTTATCATGGTAGAGAGATCTCTGTTGAAGGAAAACAATATAAAGGTACATTTTTATCATGGATTGTTTCTATATTTTGTATAATCTGTTGTATATTGTACACACTGATATAAATGTACACCCTCCATGGCTTAATAATTGATTGCAATGAGGGTGCCACTAGTGGAGCAGGAACTGCTTACCCTTCCGGAGCACCTGAGTTCTCCCCCAGTTTTTAGTGGGGTTCGTGTTACTCGATCTTTAGTTTTCTGTGTAGTGTTTTATAGATCATTGTTTGTCCTTTTGTCCTTTTTCTTTTGGCCATTGTGTTGTCTGTCCTTCTTCGATTGACAGATTCTGATTACCCCTTTGGTATCTTCAAACTCTTCTTAACCTTAATGAAATTGTTCATCCTATTAAGGCCCTTTAGTTTTCCTACTCCCAATGACTTTTAAATTATTTAACTTTGAGAGTACCTGACGAAAGTTTTTCCAGAATGGGGTCATGCGTACAAAATTAGAAATCTATGTTTTTTATTTATAATCAGCTAGTATATACATAATAAAAAGAAAACATGAGCTTACATCATGCAGCATAAGTAAAACCATATAGTTGTCCCCTTCTTATTAGGCCATCCCTTCTACAATGAAAAAGTGGCCTTATAAGAGGGATGACCTTTCTTGAGGGGGTGGGGGGACAAATTAGTAGGATTTCACTATCTCAGTTCATCTGAAATCTGGCCTGATAAGAGGGTTGGTCTTTTGTGGGAGTGGCCTTATAAAAGAACGACTACCGTATAAATCAATGACAAAAATATACACCCATGTTCGTCAAATGATTTTGTGAAACCAGCCTTTTTTTGTTAGCAATTTACAAGAATTCCAATGAGACAGCTTTAATTTGCAGATTTCAACCTTTGGGTTTATTATAGACATGAGAAATAATAGATATCTAATACCACTTTCAACGATATTTCATTTATATTGTATCATTGAGTTTTATCGGTGAAGGAAGTTATATTACAGGGAAAAAACCACTGACTAGCCACAACTGACTCAAAACTGTAGTAATAAATCTATACAGGATACCAGTTTATTTAATCTATGCAGGATACCAGATTATTTAGAGTTTCTTTAGACATGTTTTATTAAACATGTTTATCTAGTAATCATTACATTTGCAGTACAACAAGAATACTGAGAGTATTGCACATAGCAATACATTGTCCCCTACAGGCCGCAAAAATCAGAGGACCTAAAATATTAGAAGTATCACCTTGCAGTGACTAGATTTTAAAATACAAGTTCAAGGGCCATAACTCAGCCAAAAATTATTCGACCAGAACGAAATTCGAACATAAACTGTAACTCATCTAGATATAGCCACATACCAAATATCAAGTCAATATCTCAAAGGACGTCAAAAAACAGTCCGGACAACTTAAAATTTGAAAAAAAATACAAGTTCAATGGCCATAACTCAGCCAAAAATCATTTGACCGGAATGAAATTCAAACTTAAACTGTAACTCATCTAGATATAGCCACATTCCAAATATTAAGTCAATATATTAAAGGACGTCAAAAAAAAGTCTGGACAACTTAAAATTTTAATGTGACGGACGGACAGACAGACGGAACCTAAAACTAAAGGTATACAAATAATACTAATAGGTATACTAATAAAGGTATACAAATATATATCTGCTTTATCTAGTATACCAATAACAATACCAATGGAAATTGTAACAGTGTAGTGAAGACGTGACAGAGGACACACATTAAAATTAAAATTTGGCTGTTTTAGATGTTTTGACATTGCAGGATAAACACAAAATACGTAAATTGAACATTTATGTCACACTGACAAATAATTTCAGTATCATGGGCAGTCTGTTTATTCTTAAAATATACCTTGCTGGAAAAATATATAAATTACCGATAAATTCTGGTATAGAATATCATCAGTTATGAAAGTCGAGACAAACATTATAGCCAGTATTACAGAGAGTCTGATTAGACAAACCATGATACTTGCTATAATTTACATCAAGACTTTTAACACTAATGTTAGAATATTGATGGATAACATATCAATATATGCTTGACGTCACACGGAACTATAATTTTCAGTATAACAAGATATAGAGGTATGACAATTTCATGTCAAATTTAAACAGAATATAAATATATCCTGTCAATCAGACTTACAATAACTTATGGAAATTTCTGGATCCTTGGTCCCAAATATATCTAACATGTTGATGATCAAAATACTTTAAATCATTTCCAGTCTGAAAATAAAATATGTTAAGATTAAATACATGTTCCTGTATTTAAATAGCTGTCTAATTATATCAACATAATAATAAAAAAAATCTCTTAAAGCAAGAATCTGTAATACGTCAATGGAATACACATTGTTGTGTTCTCTTTGACAACAATTGCAGTTTTATTATTATTTGTAATGAATCAATGTTGGTATATATACTTAGTTTTGTGAGTTCTTCCACATACTTAACTTAACTACTAAATGGTTTGGTTTATGGTGTTTAATGCCACTTTCAACAATATTTCAGTTATATCGCAGGGGTCAGTTTTATTGGTGGAGGAAACAGTAGTACACAGAGAAAACCACCAACCTGCCACAAGTCACTGACAAATTTTATCACATAATGTTGTATCGAGTGCACCTCGCATGAGTGGAATTCGAACTCACAACGTTAGTGGTGATAGGCACTGATTGCATAGGTATAAATTATAAATTCAACTACCATGCAATCACAACCATGACAGCCCCTAGAAGTATGACTAGAAGCACAAATATTATACATAATGTAATGAATCATAAAATCCATGACTTCAATTGTCAACATGTTATTGATGTCCAACAATCCATGAATATTGATGAAAGTGAACATAAATAAACCTGAAAAGATTTTCAAATCGTTTAAATAAATTCAAAGATTATATGCATTGATAAAGACAAAATATAGTGTAAGAATAAAATGGTGAGGCATAAAACAAAATGGCCGATCCTAGGCATAACATGCTTTCATCTACAACCTTATAAAAGCATAAAAACCAAAAATGTAAATAAGTTCAAACTATCACAATAATAAAACCAGAGGCTCTCAAGAGCCTGTATCGTTCACCTGGTAATAAAAAAAACCAATTGGTCCTATGTAAAAACTATGTCCTGCAGTGGTAGTCATCTTGGAATTACGATCAACAAAAAAAACACAAAGTTTGTAAAGGACCTTCCAATGATTGATGCACAGTTTAGGTTCAATCAGTGCAATAGCTTCAGAAAAGAATATATTTCTGTATTTTCCCCATATGGTTCTGTGTTAATACTATGACCTGTGGTGGCAGCCATCTTGGATTTCCGATCGGCATAAAAAACAGAGGACCTTCCAATGATCATTCCTGGGCAGTTTGGTTTCAACTGTCCATGTGGTTTCAGAGAAGAAGCATTTTGAAACATTTTTCCCATAGGGTCCAATGTTAAACTAAGTCCTGCCGTAGCCGCCATTTTGAATTTCATATCAGAACAAAAAACGTACAGTTTGTAGAGGACCATCCAATGAACATTCTTGTACAGTTTGGCTTTAATCATATTTGTAGTTTCTGAGAAGAAGGCATTTGAACATTTTCCCATAGGGTCCAATGTTAATCTATGTCCTGTGGTGGTGGCCATCTTGGATTTCCGATCGGCATAAAAAACACATACCTTGTAGAGGACCTTCCAATGATCATTCCTGGGCAGTTTGGTTTCGATTATCCAAGTGGTTTCAGAGAAGAAGCGTTTTGAAACATTTTTCCCATAGGGTCCAATGTTAAACTAAGTCCTGCCGTAGCCGCCATTTTGAATTTCATACCGGAACAAAAAACGTAAAGTTTGTAGAGGACCATCCAATGAACATTCTTGTACAGTTTGGCTTTAATCATATTTGTAGTTTCTGAGAAGAAGGCATTTGAACATTTTCCCATAGGGTTCAATGTTAATCTATGTCCTGCGGTGGTGGCCATCTTGGATTTCCGATCGGCATAAAAAACACACACCTTGTAGAGGACCTTCCAATGATCATTCCTGGGCAGTTTGGTTTCAATTATCCAAGTGGTTTCAGAGAAGAAGCGTTTTGAAACATTTTTCCCATAGGGTCCAATGTTAAACTAAGTCCTGCCGTAGCTGCCATTTTGAATTTCATATCGGAACAAAAAACCTAAAGTTTGTAGAGGACCATCCAATGAACATTCATGTACAGTTTGGATTTAATCATATTTGTAGTTTCTGAGAAGAAGGCATTTGAACATTTTCCCATAGGGTCCAATGTTAATCTATGTCCTGCGGTGGTGGCCATCTTGGATTTCCGATCGGCATAAAAAACACACACCTTGTAGAGGACCTTCCAATGATCATTCCTGGGCAGTTTGGTTTCAATTATCCAAGTGGTTTCAGAGAAGAAGCGTTTTGAAACATTTTCCCCATAGGGTCCAATGTTAAACTAAGTCCTGCCGTAGCCGCCATTTTGAATTTCATATCACAACAAAAAACGTAAAGTTTGTAGAGGACCATCCAATGAACATTCATGTACAGTTTGGCTTTAATAATATTTGTAGTTTCTGAGAAGAAGGCATTTGAACATTTTCCCATAGGGTCCAATGTTAATCTATGTATTGCGGTGGCGGCCATCTTGGATTTCCGATCGGCATAAAAAACATAAAATTTGTAGAGGACCTTCCAATGATCATTCCTGGGCAGTTTGGTTTCAATTATCCAAGTGGTTTCAGAGAAGAAGCGTTTTGAAACATTTTTTCCATAGGGTCCAATGTTAAACTAAGTCCTGCCGTAGCCACCATTTTGAATTTCATATCGGAACAAAAAACGTACAGTTTGTAGAGGACCATCCAATGAACATTCATGTACAGTTTGGCTTTAATCATATTTGTAGTTTCTGAGAAGAAGGCATTTGAACATTTTCCCATAGGGTCCAATGTTAATCTATGTATTGCGGTGGCGGCCATCTTGGATTTCCGATCGGCATAAAAAACATAAAATTTGTAGAGGACCTTCCAATGATCATTCCTGGGCAGTTTGGTTTCAATTATCCAAGTGGTTTCAGAGAAGAAGCGTTTTGAAACATTTTTTCCATAGGGTCCAATGTTAAACTAAGTCCTGCCGTAGCCACCATTTTGAATTTCATATCGGAACAAAAAACGTAAAGTTTGTAGAGGACCATCCAATGAACATTCATGTACAGTTTGGCTTTAATCATATTTGTAGTTTCTGAGAAGAAGGCATTTGAACATTTTCCCATAGGGTCCAATGTTAATCTATGTCCTGCGGTGGTGGCCATCTTGGATTTTCGATCGGCATAAAAAACACACACCTTGTAGAGGACCTTCCAATGATCATTCCTGGGCAGTTTGGTTTCAACTGTCCAAGTGGTTTCAGAGAAGAAGCATTTTGAAACATTTTTCCCATAGGGTCCAATGTTAAACTAAGTCCTGCCGTAGCCGCCATTTTGAATTTCATATCGGAATAAAAAACCTTAAGATTGTAGAGGACCATCCAATGAACATTCATGTACAGTTTGGCTTTAATCATATTTGTAGTTTCTGAGAAGAAGGCATTTGAACATTTTCCCATAGGGTCCAATGTTAATCTATGTCCTGCGATGGCGGCCATCTTGGATTTCCGATCGGCATAAAAAACAGTAACTTGGTAAAGGACATTCCAATGATCATTCCTTTACAGTTTGGGTTCAGTCAGTTCATTAGTTTCAGAGAAGAAGATCTTTGAAATTTCAGCCAATCAGAGCATATTATTGGCCCTGGCAGCCATATTGAATATTCGACTGAAACGTAAAACAGTAACTTTGTAGAGGACCATCCAAGGAACATTCCTGCTAAGTTCAGTTCCAATCGGCCAAGTGGTTTCGGAGAAGAAGCTTGAAATGTGAAAAGTTTACAGACGACAGACGACAAGACGACGGACGCCAAGTGATGGCAATAGTTCACCTGGACCTTTGGTCCAGGTGAACTAATAACACTATAAATAGTCATTCTAAGTAACAAGATAAAATATGTACATATCTAACATGAGGGTGCTTCAGTCATATCATCTAAAATTTAATATTTTAATATTTTTAACAATTTCAAGGGACATAAATGATAACTCATTAAAATCAAGCTTAATATGTATTTTGTTTGTTATAAGTATTCACATCATATATGAATGATATATGTCAACTTAAATTAAGATAGCATATGAAAGCAACAACAAAAATTTCGACATTTTCCAAGGACACGACTCTGGAATGGCAGATTGTGTCATGGTTAAAATCAAACATTTTATTAATCAACTGCTATGTACATAATTTATCTTGAAAGAAGAAAAAGAAAGTAATAAAAAAATACCCCACAAATATAAATTAAAATACCGTAAAGAGAACATGACAGGATATACTATTATAGTTGATCTGTAGAAAAAAAATTATAAAAAAAAGAAAGAAAAAATACGCAGCACAAGATATTAAGCCAACATACATAGCATATGTGTTTTTAAATATTGATTTAGAGACATTTAGGGATGTAATGAAAAATACTTTCCATCGTAACATTTGTAACGACTGGAACAAATACAACATTATATCTATTCCAACGGAAAAAATGTTTTCGGATATTTATTTCTGACGGAATAAAAGTATAGAAATTAGAATGTTTGTTCCTCAAAGAATAAATAGTATAGAGTTGTTTATAATAAATCGTACAAAGGAACAAATATTATGCACAACAAATATATGTTCACAGGGGAACAATGAAGAGTTTGAAGATACCAAAGGGGTAATCAGAATCCGTACATCAAAGGACAGACAACACAATGGACAAAAGAAAAAGGAAAAAAAGACAAACAACGATCTACAAAACATTACACAAAAAACTAA
Organism: Bathymodiolus septemdierum; assembly: GCA_963383655.1. Lineage (NCBI taxonomy): Eukaryota > Metazoa > Mollusca > Bivalvia > Mytilida > Modiolidae > Bathymodiolus > Bathymodiolus septemdierum. Next base: position 37,949,417 of record OY726530.1, on the reverse strand, counting down.
AGATCGAGTAACATAAACCCCACTAAAAACTGGGGGTGAACTCAGGTGCTCCAGAGATGTCGCCAACTGAATTGGTGTGCTCCGGAGATGTCGTCAACTGAATTGGCCATAACAGATATAAATTATTGGTAGATTTCTACTTCTATACAGAAAATATTAAATATTGTCATAATTATACTGTGTTTCTTTGTTTCCACTGTTAGTAATCAATGACTGTATTTTGGTTTAATACAAATAGTGACCTAAAAGGCCAACTGTCATTGGATTGATATAAATAAGATTATTCAGAATTTGAACCAAATAAGATTGGATACTGTATATCAATACTAATATACTCGTCCTTGTCCTGAGTGTCTACTGACAGGTGTGTTCATATGACCCCCCCCCCCCCCCCCCCCCTTTTTCCCTCTAGAAACTAATGACGGTTATTCAAGTCGAGATTTAAATTGAACTATGACAATTAAAATCAAGATTTTGGTTGAATTAGGACGGCTAAAGTCTGAATTTTGACCTTGGCCACAAGTTCATTTCACATCGTGAGTCTTGAATTAGTCAAAGCCTCCATTTTATTCATTAAGTTAGGTAAGTTACATGCTTACACCATATACATGTACTAAAGGGGGTAAACCACTTACAGTAGCAATTAAATTCCTTCTTTTAAAATCTTTTTACTTTTCAAAATGATTGTGACTTCACAGAGAGAGAATTTGTCTTAAGCTTCGCTACCAAATATCATAATAACAGGAAATTATTTTGTTAACAAACAAAAAAAACAAAGAAAACAAAAAATGATTATTAAACAGTTATTGTTAGTATGCTCCTAAATTATACTGAACAACAAATGAGGCATGATAATTATTTCTACAGGCAATAATCATGATGTACACATACTGAGAACAAGACAGCTATTAAACAAAAACAAAAAATTAAACAGTGATTTCCAAATTTTCAATTTAAAAAAAAAATTGTCTGCAAACAAAATAGAGGTACATATTCTGACTTGCATACTCATACTTCAAAATTGTCCAATCAGAACAAAGTATTTTTTGATACAGAGTGTTCTAATCGACCATGAGTACAAACTGGTGCTCATAAGTTTAATGACCGTCAGGTCAGACTGTTAAATTAACACATTTTAAAGTTTGAATGAGTTTTAAATTTAATAATCAAGATTAGTTGATATCACGAAAGACTATGTAAAAATTACTTTCTGTACTGACAAAAAACTTGTGTTTCCTCTTCAACGATATATATAAAATTCTAAAAATGGTTGAGAATTGTTACATTATAGTACCGCTAATATTTCCAACCAATGACTAAACTGATAACAGCTCTACTTACAAGATTATCTTTACCATACCATATGTTCAGAAAGTTAGAAATTAAGATTGCACAAGGATCAGAGATGAATAATAATTATAAAGTAAAGTCAATGACAGACAAGTCTAAATATTTTAAAATAAGCCATGCATGTCGTTTGTTGTTCAGTATACATAAAGTCTTAAATAATCCACAGAGAGTTGTGAGAGTATGTATCACTCACCAGGTTATAACAAGTTTTCTGCTCAATAACTAAAGTTCCCCTTAAGCAAATCATTTGAAATTTATACACAAGGTCAAGGACCATAAAAAAATAGTAGAATGTGTCCATAGAGCAGTGATGTCCCCATCTCCCAGCTAAAGTAAACCAGAGGCTCTCAAGGGCCTGTATCGTTCACCTGGTAATAAAAAAAAACAATTGGTCCTATGTAAAAACTATGTCCTGCAGTGGTAGTCATCTTGGAATTACGATCAACATAAAAAACACAAAGTTTGTAAAGGACCTTCCAATGATTGATGCACAGTTTAGGTTCAATCAGTGCAATAGCTTCAGAGAAGAATATATTTCTGTATTTTCCCCATATGGTTCTGTGTTAATACTATGACCTGTGGTGGCAGCCATCTTGGATTTCCGATCGGCATAAAAAACAGAGGACCTTCCAATGATCATTCCTGGGCAGTTTGGTTTCAACTGTCCATGTGGTTTCAGAGAAGAAGCATTTTGAAACATTTTTCCCATAGAGTCCAATGTTAAACTAAGTCCTGCCATAGCCGCCATTTTGAATTTCATATCACAACAAAAAACGTAAAGTTTGTAGAGGACCATCCAATGAACATTCATGTACAGTTTGGCTTTAATCATATTTGTAGTTTCTGAGAAGAAGGCATTTGAACATTTTCCCATAGGGTCCAATGTTAATCTATGTCCTGCGGTGGTGGCCATCTTGGATTTCCGATCGGCATAAAAAACACATACCTTGTAGAGGACCTTCCAATGATCATTCCTGGGCAGTTTGGTTTCAATTATCCAAGTGGTTTCAGAAGAAGCGTTTTGAAACATTTTTCCCATAGGGTCCAATGTTAAACTAAGTCCTGCCGTAGCCGCCATTTTGAATTTCATACCGGAACAAAAAACGTACAGTTTGTAGAGGACCATCTAATGAACATTCTTGTACAGTTTGGCTTTAATCATATTTGTAGTTTCTGAGAAGAAGGCATTTGAACATTTTCCCATAGGGTCCAATGTTAATCTATGTCCTGCGGTGGTGGCCATCTTGGATTTCCGATCGGCATAAAAAACAGAAAATTTGTAGAGGACCTTCCAATGATCATTCCTGGGCAGTTTGGTTTCAACTGTCCAAGTGGTTTCAGAGAAGAAGCATTTTGAAACACTTTTCCCATAGGGTCCAATGTTAAACTAAGTCCTGCCGTAGCCGCCATTTTGAATTTCATATCGGAACAAAAAACCTTAAGGCTGTAGAGAACCATCCAATGAACATTCATGTACAGTTTGGCTTTAATCATATTTGTAGTTTCTGAGAAGAAGGCATTTGAACATTTTCCCATAGGGTCCAATGTTAATCTATGTCCTGCAGTGGTGGCCATCTTGAATTTTCGATCGGCATAAAAAAACAGAAACTTTGTAGAGGACCTTCCAATGATCATTCCTGGGCAGTTTGGTTTCAATTATCCAAGTGGTTTCAGAGAAGAAGCGTTTTGAAACATTTTTCCCATAGGGTCCAATGTTAAACTAAGTCCTGCCGTAGCCGCCATTTTGAATTTCTTATCGGAACAAAAAACGTATAGTTTGTAGAGGACCATCCAATGAACATTCATGTACAGTTTGGCTTTAATAATATTTGTAGCTTCTGAGAAGAAGGCATTTGAACATTTTCCCATATGGTCCAATGTTAATCTATGTATTGCGGTGGCGGCCATCTTGGATTTCCGATCGGCATAAAAAACAGAAAATTTGTAGAGGACCTTCCAATGATCATTCCTGGGCAGTTTGGTTTCAAATGTCCAAGTGGTTTCAGAGAAGAAGCGTTTTGAAACACTTTCCCCATAGGGTCCAATGTTAAACTAAGTCCTGCCGTAGCCGCCATTTTGAATTTCATACCGGAACAAAAAACGTACAGTTTGTAGAGGACCATCCAATGAACATTCATGTACAATTTGGCTTTAATCATGTTTGCAGTTTCTGAGAAGAAAACATTTGAACATTTTCCCATAGGGTCCAATGTTAATCTATGTCCTGCGGTGGTGGCCATCTTGGATTTCCGATCGGCATAAAAAACACATACCTTGTAGAGGACCTTCCAATGATCATTCCTGGGCAGTTTGGTTTCAATTATCCAAGTGGTTTCAGAGAAGAAGCGTTTTGAAACCTTTTTCCCATAGGGTCCAATGTTAAACTAAGTCCTGCCGTAGCCGCCATTTTGAATTTCATACCGGAACAAAAAACGTAAAGTTTGTAGAGGACCATCTAATGAACATTCATGTACAGTTTGGCTTTAATCATATTTGTAGTTTCTGAGAAGAAGGCATTTGAATATTTCCCCATAGGGTCCAATGTTAATCTATGTCCTGCGGTGGCGGCCATCTTGGATTTCCGATCGGCATAAAAACACACACACCTTGTAGAGGACCTTCCAATGATCATTCCTGGGCAGTTTGGTTTCAACTGTCCATGTGGTTTCAGAGAAGAAGCATTTTGAAACATTTTTCCCATAGGGTCCAATGTTAAACTAAGTCCTGCCGTAGCCGCCATTTTGAATTTCATATCGGAACAAAAAACCTTAAGATTGTAGAGGACCATCCAATGAACATTCATGTACAGTTTGGCTTTAATCATATTTGTAGTTTCTGAGAAGAAGGCATTTGAACATTTTCCCATAGGGTTCAATGTTAATCTATGTCCTGCGATGGCGGCCATCTTGGATTTCCGATCGGCATAAAAAACAGTAACTTGGTAAAGGACATTCCAATGATCATTCCTTTACAGTTTGGGTTCAGTCAGTTCATTAGTTTCAGAGAAGAAGATCTTTGAAATTTCAGCCAATCAGAGCATATTATTGGCCCTGGCAGCCATATTGAATATCCGACTGGAACGAAAAACAGTAACTTTGTAGAGGACCATCCAAGGAACATTCCTGCTAAGTTCGGTTCCAATCGGCCAAGTGGTTTCGGAGAAGAAGCTTGAAATGTGAAAAGTTTACAGACGACAGACGACAGACGACGGACGACAGACGACGGACGCCAAGTGATGGCAATAGTTCACCTGGACCTTTGGTCCAGGTGAACTAACAAAGGGCATAACTCCAAAATGGAAAAAATGGTAAAGTCTGAATCGATATTGGTCTTTTTATGGTCCCTGACCTTATGTATAATTTCAAATGATTTGCTTAAGGGGAACTTAAGTTATTGCAAAAGAAGATAGAAAAAAATGTTCAGGGTTTTCCCATAGGATCCAGGGGTTTCAAAGTGGGCCGGTACCCGGTACTTTTACCCGCCTGAGATCGTGTATAGTACCCAATCGTAACTACTCGGCCATTCTTGCTACCCTGCAGCGAGAATGGCCGAGTAGTTACGATTGGTATAGTACCGGCAGAAATTACTGAACCCCCCAAAATTAGCGGTGGTCAAAACCACAAGTACGATGGTCGATTGGCTTGTGGAATATTTTTCATAAAAAATTAATGATCACGTCAATTGCTGAATTCTCGCATTCAAATCGCACAACTGCGTCACGACCAAGTTGATGGGATATTCCCTGTTTTAAAAATAACTTTACCTTAGAATCGTAAATAGCAGTTTGCGCATGCGGTAAATAGATATGTTTTCGCCCAAATATCTTTTCATCCTTGTGTAAAACTCGGACCAGAACAAAGCTGACATCATTTCAAAATAAAAAAATGACTGATTACAAATTATGTTCAAATACAATTTAGTGTAATCTCCAGTAATATAAGTATGATCATTATGTATTATGAATATATGACTACACAATATTTTGTGCGATTTTTTTTATCCATTTAAAATCCAAGGTCGAATCATTCTGGGGCGTACTGTCTTGTTGCTTAACTCCGTCCATATTATTTAACTTCCGGTATAAAAAAATAAAAACCTATGGCTAATTTATTTACATATTTTGACGGAGCCCTACCACGGTTGTTCACAGAAATGAAAGTGTGCTGAAAAACATTTTTAAAAGGGGGTATGAAGAGATAAGGGATAGAAAATTACTAGAAATCTTGAAAAAGGACCGGACATGGCTCAAATACGAATTACTTTGTAATGTCAAAACGCCGGCCCCCTTTTTTTTCCAAAATAATTTAACTTTTGTGATTCAAATGTTAATAAATGTCTTCCCGCGAATCGTTTTTGTTCGAACATTTTTTTTGCACATAAGTCGTGAAAGTAACAATATATATTGTTTTTGTTTAATTATATTTGTATTCATCTATTAAAAAATTATAAATTTTATTAAAGATTGATGATTGCAAATTAAATTTATATGTTTCATCAAGGACGTATTCCATATACGTCCTAGGTTTCATTAATTATGACACTTATATGTCTTGATCCTGCCAATGGTCTTTGATGAGTTTATTTACTGGTAATAAAGTAAAAAAAAAACACAAGCCAAGGTATTGTGAAAAAGAAAAGGACAAAGCCAACAAATGAATTTTGAGAGGTTTAAGCTTTGATAACAATGGCTTGGTCAAGCCTAGCTGCGGAACCGTAGCTCTTTATGGTCCTTTTTTTTTTTTTTTATAAGATATGGCAGACTATCTATGAATAATCTAGGCTAAAGTTTGTAAACTGAAATATTCAATAAAGAAATTTGGGGGAATCCAGGCATTATGCATGGTCTTCACTCTTGGTGAAATCTGAACTCTAAAGTTAATGGGATTTTTCTTTCAAAAACACTTAATGTTTTGCAGTCTCTGAAGTACATTTTTTGGTCCACAAAATGCTAGATTTCAGGAGCTTCTGCCCCCTGGACACCTTATGGCCCTCAGCCTAATTTGTTAGGTACCTCCTAAAATTTAAGAAGTACCTCCTATTATAAAAAACTTTGAAACCCCTGAGGATCCAATGTTAAACCTATTTCAAGCATGTCAAAGGACCATCTTCAGTTTCTAACAATCACTCAGGTAGTCTGTCATATGTGTGCATTGTGCTTTCTAATTACTCGGAGGCCACAGTTACATGAATAAAAATGTAGATACATTTGTATTTAATTTAGTGTACATAACATGTTTCTGGAATAAACTTCATTAAGTAAGGTCAAGGTCAAAAGATTATTAGAAAGCCAAATTATTTTAAAGAATATTGTAAAAATGGATGCAAAGTGATGATAAACAGCTCAAATAAGGTTAAAATTGTATAATAAAGGTGTCAAACCACTAATTCACCAATCAGAGTTTAAAACATATACGGAAGTAGTTCCTTTTAAAGAAAAAAGTTCTGAACATGGACTGAACAGAGTCTGAACATTACTGAACATAGATTTTAACTAAATATAGAAAGTGATATTTCACTAATTTATTTTTTTTAAATTAAATTACAACTATATTATTTCATTTTTCATTAAATTTGACATTTTCTTTATTTCAATCTTTCTTCTTAAATCAATATATTTTATTTCATTTTCATTAGATTTTAACTAAATATAGAAAGGGATATTTCACTGATTAATTTTTTTTAATTAAATTACAACAACTCTATTATTTCATTTCTTATTAAATTTGTCATTTTCTTTATTTCAAATTTTTCTTCTTAAATCAATATATTTTACTTCATTTTCATTAGATTTTAACTAAATATAGAATGTGATATTTCACTAATTAATTATTTTAATAAAAAATTAGAACAACTATATTATTTCAATTCTCATTAAATTTGACATTTTCTTTATTTCAATCTTTCTTCTTAAATCAATATACAGTAGAGTTTGTTTATAGCGAAGTGCAGGGGACTCTCAATCTTAGTTCGTTATAGGCATCGTTCGTTTTAAGAGAAACAATGTAGAATTACCTCCCAGTGCCTGAAATGATGCCAGCCTTAGGCTGGCCCGAAAACAATTTTTTGGGCCAGTAAAATATTAGAGTCACTGGCCCAAATGGCATAATGGTGGCCCATAAATTTTGTGACATTTTTTTATGAAAAAAAGACATCAGATATCAAAATATAAACAGTTTTCAGGTTAATTGTTTTTTTTATCAATAACATTAAAATTCATTCTTTCACTAGTCTCACGGGGATTGGGGCTCTTCAAGGTAATTTTGGTACAGTAACGGGTGTGCAGCTGAAATTGCGAAAACACCCCAATGCATATATTGCTATCAAATGAAACCTGAATTTACTTGTTATAACCTTTTCGACAACCTTGACACCATTGGCTAGGGTGGTCTCAAGAAACGATGCTAGTCCGTCGGATGGGGACAATAAAAGGCTGGTTTGTGTAAGGGGAGATCAATGCCATGATCACATTAAAGACATCCGGAAAAGAGTAGACTAATGCCACTACAAGGACCGCTCTTGCACTCCCCAAAGTGAAGAGTGACATCACTTGTTTCAATCCACTATGAAGAAGTGATTTTAAAGTAAAATAACCTCTCAGTTAGATGAACTATGAAAAGTTTAAAAGAAGTGACAGGCCAGATAGTTTCCGTAATTTGACATTACTGTCAACGATTTTCTCTCCATTGTTGGGGAAAAGTTTTTCAATGATTACCTAAGGATTGACACAAAAAGGTTTCCGATTTCTGTAAAATGAAATTAGTACATGTACATTTTGCAGCAGATTGAATGAATAAATTTCCGAATCGTGGAAGATACCAGATCGCAAACATTACAAGTTGACAAAATTCTATTTATTGTTCACAACTTTCCACTTCGTCCGTGAAAGTTAACAATTTTAATAATTAAATTATAAAGAAACAAAAAAACACGTTTCTTTTCTAATATTTAGTGAATACTTGTGTATACATGAAAACGTGTAGGAAACGTGTATTGATTGGCTCGATAAAAATACATAATTGGGGAGAACAGTAAATTACATTAGCTGTGTATTTTACTTCATTTTCATTAGATCTTAAATAAACTAAATATAGCATGGGATATTTCATTAATTAATTATTTTAAAAAAAATTAAATTACAACAACTATAATATTTCATTTCTTATCAAATTTGTCATTTTTTTATATAAATTTTTTCTTCTTAAACCAATATATTTTACTTCATTTTCATTAAATTTTGTTTGATACAAAAAAATGACAAATTTAATAAGAAATGAAATAATATAGTTGTTGTATTTTAATTTGTTTAAATAATTAATTAGTGAAATATCACATTCTATATTTTATAGCTAAAATCTAATGACCAGAGGCTCTCAAGAGCCTGTATCGTTCACCTTGTAATAAAAAAAAACAATTGGTCCTATGTAAAAACTATGTCCTGCAGTGGTAGTCATCTTGGAATTACGATCAACATAAAAAACACAAAGTTTGTAAAGGACCTTCCAATGATTGATGCACAGTTTAGGTTCAATCAGTGCAATAGCTTCAGAGAAGAATATATTTCTGTATTTTCCCCATATGGTTCTGTGTTAATACTATGACCTGTGGTGGCAGCCATCTTGGATTTCCGATCGGCATAAAAAACAGAGGACCTTCCAATGATCATTCCTGGGCAGTTTGGTTTCAACTGTCCAAGTGGTTTCAGAGAAGAAGCATTTTGAAACATTTTCCCCATAGGGTCCAATGTTAAACTAAGTCCTGCCGTAGCCGCCATTTTGAATTTCATATCAGAACAAAAAACGTAATGTTTGTAGAGGACCATCCAATGAACATTCATGTACAGTTTGGCTTTAATCATATTTGTAGTTTCTGAGAAGAAGGCATTTGAACATTTTCCCATAGGGTCCAATGTTAATCTATGTACTGCGGTGGTGGCCATCTTGGATTTCCGATCGGCATAAAAAACACACACCTTGTAGAGGACCTTCCAATGATCATTCCTGGGCAGTTTGGTTTCAATTATCCAAGTGGTTTCAGAGAAGAAGCGTTTTGAAACATTTTTCCCATAGGGTCCAATGATAAACTAAGTCCTGCCGTAGCCGCCATTTTGAATTTCATACCGGAACAAAAAACGTAAAGTTTGTAGAGGACCATCTAATGAACATTCTTGTACAGTTTGGCTTTAATCATATTTGTAGTTTCTGAGAAGAAGGCATTTGAATATTTTCCCATAGGGTCCAATGTTAATCTATGTCTTGCGGTGGCTGCCATCTTGAATTTTCGATCGGCATAAAAAAACAGAAACTTTGTAGAGGACCTTCCAATGATCATTCCTGGGCAGTTTGGATTCAATTGTCCAAGTGGTTTCAGAGAAGAAGCGTTTTGAAACATTTTTCCCATAGGGTCCAATGTTAAACTAAGTCCTGCCGTAGCCGCCATTTTGAATTTCATATCGGAACAAAAAACGTACAGTTTGTAGAGGACCATCCAATGAACATTCATGTACAGTTTGGCTTTAATAATATTTGTAGTTTCTGAGAAGAAGGCATTTGAACATTTTCCCATAGGGTCCAATGTTAATCTATGTATTGCGGTGGTGGCCATCTTGGATTTCCAATCGGCATAAAAAACATAAAATTTGTAGAGGACCTTCCAATGATCATTCCTGGGCAGTTTGGTTTCAATTATCCAAGTGGTTTCAGAGAAGAAGCGTTTTGAAACATTTTTCCCATAAGGTCCAATGTTAAACTAAGTCCTGCCGTAGCCGCCATTTTGAATTTCTTATCGGAACAAAAAACGTAAAGTTTGTAGAGGACCATCCAATGAACATTCATGTACAGTTTGGCTTTAATCATATTTGTAGTTTCTGAGAAGAAGGCATTTGAACATTTTCCCATAGGGTCCAATGTTAATCTATGTATTGCGGTGGCGGCCATCCTGGATTTCCGATCGGCATAAAAAACATAAAATTTGTAGAGGACCTTCCAATGATCATTCCTGGTCAGTTTGGTTTCAATTATCCAAGTGGTTTCAGAGAAGAAGCGTTTTGAAACATTTTCCCCATAGGGTCCAATGTTAAACTAAGTCCTGCCGTAGCCGCCATTTTGAATTTCATACCGGAACAAAAAACGTAAAGTTTGTAGAGGACAATCTAATGAACATTCTTGTACAGTTTGGCTTTAATCATATTTGTAGTTTCTGAGAAGAAGGCATTTGAATATTTTCCCATAGGGTCCAATGTTAATCTATGTCTTGCGGTGGCTGCCATCTTGAATTTTCGATCGGCATAAAAAAACAGAAACTTTGTAGAGGACCTTCCAATGATCATTCCTGGGTAGTTTGGTTTCAATTATCCAAGTGGTTTCAGAGAAGAAGCGTTTTGAAACATTTTTCCCATAGGGTCCAATGTTAAACTAAGTCCTGCCGTAGCCGCCATTTTGAATTTCTTATCGGATGTATTGCAGTGGCGGCCATCTTGGATTTCCGATTGGCATAAAAAACATAAAATTTGTAGAGGACCTTCCAATGATCATTCCTGGGCAGTTTGGTTTCAACTGTCCTAGTGGTTTCAGAGAAGAAGCGTTTTGAAACATTTTCCCCATAGGGTCCAATGTTAAACTAAGTCCTGCCGTAGCCACCATTTTGAATTTCATATCGGAACAAAAAACGTACAGTTTGTAGAGGACCATCCAATGAACATTCATGTACAGTTTGGCTTTAATCATATTTGTAGTTTCTGAGAAGAAGGCATTTGAACATTTTCCCATAGGGTCCAATGTTAATCTATGTCCTGCGGTGGTGGCCATCTTGGATTTCCGATCGGCATAAAAAACAGAAAGTTTGTAGAGGACCTTCCAATGATCATTCCTGGGCAGTTTGGTTTCAACTGTCCAAGTGGTTTCAGAGAAGAAGCGTTTTGAAACATTTTCCCCATAGGGTCCAATGTTAAACTAAGTCCTGCCGTAACCGCCATTTTGAATTTCATATCGGAACAAAAAACGTACAGTTTGTAGAGGACCATCCAATGAACATTCGTGTACAGTTTGGCTTTAATCATATTTGTAGTTTCTGAGAAGAAGGCATTTGAACATTTTCCCATAGGGTCCAATGTTAATCTATGTCCTGCGGTGGTGGCCATCATGGATTTCCGATCGGCATAAAACACAGAAAGTTTGTAGAGGACCTTCCAATGATCATTCCTGGGCAGTTTGGTTTCAACTGTCCATGTGGTTCCAGAGAAGAAGCATTTTGAAACATTTTTCCCATAGGGTCCAATGTTAAACTAAGTCCTGCCGTAGCCGCCATTTTGAATTTCATATCGGAACAAAAAACCTTAAGATTGTAGAGGATCATGCAATGATCATTCATGTACAGTTTGGCTTTAATCATATTTGTAGTTTCTGAGAAGAAGGCATTTGAACATTTTCCCATAGGGTCCAATGTTAATCAATGTCCTGCGATGGCGGCCATCTTGGATTTCCGATCGGCATAAAAAACAGTAACTTGGTAAAGGACATTCCAATGATCATTCATTTATAGTTTGGGTTCAGTCAGTTCATTAGTTTCAGAGAAGAAGATCTTTGAAATTTCAGCCAATCAGAGCATATTATTGGCCCTGGCAGCCATATTGAATATCCGACTGGAACGAAAATCAGTAACTTTGTAGAGGACCATCCAAGGAACATTCCTGCTAAGTTCGGTTCCAATCGGCCAGGTGGTTTCGGAGAAGAAGCTTGAAATGTGAAAAGTTTACAGACGACAGACGACGGACGCCAAGTGATGGCAATAGTTCACCAGGTGAACTAAAAATGAAGTAAAATATATTGATTTAAGAAGAGAGATTAAAATAAAGAAAATGTCAAATTTAATGAGAAATGAAATAATATAGTTGTTCTAATTTAATTTTTTCTAAATAATTAATTAGTGAAATATCACATTCTATATTTAGTTAAAATGTTCATAATCTGTTCAGAATTTTAAGCAGAATCCATGCAAGGATATGACACCTCTCTAATATATTTAAACTGGATGCAGGTTTATCAATTGGCAATTGATACCATACTGTTTTATGATATACAGGTCAATAAAATTATTTTGCTCTTACTTACATACTTACTTATAGTGTAGATTGTTGTTTTAGCACTTAAGTTGGGGTCACTTAAAGGTTTTCAATTATTTTTTTAAAAGTAATTCATAAGTGAAATATCCCATGCTATATTTAGTTAAAATCTAATGAAAATGAGGTAAAATATATTGATTTAAGAAGAAAAAATTGATATAAAAAAATGACAAATTTAATAAGAAATGAAATAATATAGTTGTTGTAATTTAATTTAAAAAAAATATATTGATTTAAGAAGAAAGATTGAAATAAAGAAAATGTCAAATTTAATGAGAAATGAAATAATTTAGTTGTTTTAATTTTTTTTTTTTAAATAATTAATTAGTGAAATATCACATTCTATATTTAGTTAAAATCTAATGAAAATGAAGTAAAATACATTGATTTTTAATGATTGAATAAAGAAAATGTCAAATTTAATGAAAAATGTAATAATATAGTTGTAATTTAATATAAAAAAAAATTAGTGAAATATCACTTTCTATATTTAGCTAAAATCTAATGAAAACAAGATATAATTATAATCTAACGATTATGAAGTCTCCCAAACCGGCCACTGACACTATCTACCCACATATCAAATTTTGATGGTATCGGACAATGTTGAATTTTTACCCCCATTTTTATGCCGTGTTTTGGCAGCCATTTTGAAAATGGCAGACATCTTGAAAATTTTGAAAACGAAGAATTGCTCCTCTAATGGTGACCTATCACTATGTCAAATTTTATGTCTCTATTATTATCCAGTTAGAAGTTATTAACATTAATGTACAAAATTTAAAGTTTCCCATAGGATTCTATAGTAACCCCGACCCTCTTTGAACCCCCAAAAATATGGCTTTGACCCCCTTTACCACAAATCTGAAAACTTTAGGATCAACTAGAAACATATATCTATAACTCCACCAAGTTTCATGAAATTCTGTCCTGTAGTTCCTGAGATCTGCCGTGGACAAGTTCATGGTGCACGGAAAGAAAGAAGAAGAATAAGAAGAATAAGAATAATAATAATAATAATAAGAAACGGAGCAAAAACAATAAGTCCCCCAAACTTTGTTTGGGAGACTTAATGAAGTAAAATATATTGATTTAATAGAGAAAATGAAAAATTTAATGAGAAATGAATCTTCAGAATTTTCAGTAACGTTCAGTAATGTTCAGAATCTGTTCAGTCTATGTTCAGAATGTTCAGTAATGTTCAGACTCTGTTCAGTCCATGTTCAGAATGTTCAGAATCTGTTCAGAATTTTCAGTAATTTTCAGTAATGTTCAGAATCTGTTCAGTACATGTTCAGTCTATGCTCAGAATGTTCAGTAATGTTCAGAATATCTAGCACAAAAACTGGTCTGTTCAGAATTTCTTGACTTTGTAGTGTGTTAAAGAAATTAATTAGTGGTATTACACCAAAACACTACCCCATGCAGTTGTTAGTTATTGCTAGTATATTACATAGGTATACGTCTACAATATTATATGTGTGTTTTAACCTTATTGTCGTCACTAGAATAATTTTCTGTAGATTTATTGTATTTCACAATCCATGAGCCTGTAGGACCGTGTCTCTGCTACAATCAAAATTATGTCATTGTGTATTAATACAACAGTCCTTCACAAAACATCATCTCAAATTTCAATATTTATCTCATCAATAACTGCTAAAGTATCAATCAACAGGGCTTTCAATATTTTTCAAGTGTACCAGTACTTCAATATTACAGGCGGTACTTTTTTTTATTAAAATTCCAACAATTTTCATGAATATCTTATACAACAATCTGGATGTACCAAAGACCATTTTAGGCAGGTAAAAGTACCTAGTACCACCTCTTACTGAAAGGCCTGCAATCTATCCGATACAACCGTATGTGATCAAGTTTGTTTGTGATCTACATAAAGTTGGATTTCTCTCACTTTCTCCACAAATAAAACTAACAGCCACAATATAGCTGAAATATAACTGAAATATAGCTGAAATTTCTTATTTATCACTAATGCTTAATAGTTAAAACATTCTTATTGTAAGGCATTAATTAATTAGAAGAAAAAATAGCAAAAAATTAGAAGAAAAAAACAATGAAAAAAAACCCATTATAATACAGTAAAATCAGTCTTAACCAAACCCTGAAAAATACAGAATCGTATATCAACTGAATTTAAGTCCCAAATATAGAATATCATTGTTAATTTAGCCTATATAAACCTAATTCCTGTCTATTCTGAACACAAAAATTGGTCCTAATGAGGTGTGGCTTAGGCAGGTTTCACTGTAGAATACAAGTCTATTTAAAAATATATTACCATTGTCAAATGTTAAAATATACATATTGTCATTTAAACATTAATATATACAGTACACTCCAAGTGTATCAACGATCATACTCTCAGGTCCGACATATTCCTCCCAAAATGTCCGACAAATTTGTGAGTCAACACTCTCTAAGTCTGACTATTTGGTCGGACATTTCGGTCTTGGTCGGACATTTTGGTCGGACGTGAGAGCGGATATTAAAAGATTTTTTTTTTACATTTCTCGAGGTGAATATGTCAAACATTTTGTGATAGATGCGTATTTGTAAGCGTACTTTCTTTCCGGTGTGTAGAATGTGCGGGTACGTAAATACCCTAGTGTATTTTTACCTTGCACCATATTCGCGCCAGGAAAGGTAGTTCCAAAGTCAATATTTGTCACGCTCGGGCACAACAGTCGTTCGATGCATAGGAGCACCTCATAATCAAAGAATTGTACAATAATTTCGAGTTACACCGTTTGTGTTTCTTTAATCTGTTTAATTTTAATAGATCTTTCTAGTACATTTAAATTTTACGAATACAATCGGAATGCTAGAAATATCGTAACTTTTCCGAAATCTAAACTTTAAAATTATATACGCCGAGTCCAGCCTGGCTTGGATTTCTTGAAAAAAGTTTTCTTAACAAACCAAATTAAATTTGAGTAAAAACTCGACTTAAGTTTGCATTTTGACTTTGTTTGGAGAAATCACTGACGATTTAAAAAAAAATTAATCTGTTGTCACTTAAAACAGTCAGTGAGGCCAGTACGGCTGTGTACATGAATGAATAAGAAATAATTCTTTCGGAGTGTGATATCCATATAAAGGTGCTTGATATGAATTAATTAGCTCAGGTTACAGGTGTCAATAATGGAAGGAACATCTTGTTGACACAAATTTCCAGGTGCCAGTGGGAGAACAATTATAATTAATTCTATTTAATGTTGTTTTTTATTATTATTTGTTTGTAGGTACATTTGCAATCATTGAAGTAAATTTAATTTGAGTGTCAACACTCTCTAAGTCCGACTATTTGGTCGGACGTGAGAGTGGATATTTAAAGATTTTTTTACATTTCTCGAGGTGAACATGTCAAACATTTTGTGATCGATGCATATTTGTAAGCGTACTTTCTTTCCGGTATGTAGAATGTCCGGTTACGTAAATACCCAGTGGCGGATTTAGAGGGGGCGGGGCAGGGCGTGCGCCCCCCCCTAAAATTCGCAAAGCATATGTTATACAACGTTAATTAAGCAGTTCAATAAATAACTTTTTCATGAATGGTTAACTCGTGACCTGTAGTAAAATATTCTTACACATTGTAAATACACGTTGGATGTGTTCGCTGATTCATATATGTATTCGCCGTCAGTAGTTCAAAGATTATTCCATTCTGATTGGTTCCGAGATACCAGACAGCAACTATTTTCTCACGCTAATTAAACATTATTTCTGCAGTCAATTTTACAACTACATGTACACGTGCTATTTAGAAATTATAAAATGGACGAAAATTCTAGGCCAAGAAAACAAGCAAGATTGGATACATTTCTGATTCCTCGACATGACGAGAAAAGTCAAAGGTAAACTAAAAAGTAAATTCAATCAATACTTCGAATAATTAATTTAACAATTGATCTCATTTATAAAACATACAACGAAAACCTATAACGAGAGAATCAGATGATGAAACTGAGACAGTGTGGAGAAACTTGAGTGTCAAATGAAAATGGTCACTTCTCTTTAAATAATGATTCAAATAGTTCTTGAAATCGAAATTCTGCAATTTCATATGAAAAAAAAATATAAGTTTGATTTGTATACAAATACCCAAAAATGTTGCCTTTTACTCTTCAAGTAAAGATCAGTAAAAATACGCGTTGGTATATTGTACATTAAAATACAAAAGTAACATATTAATAAAAAAAAACATTAGCTGCAATTTATTTGTAACAATCTCTATCTGCCCGAGGTATCTGCACAAGAAAGTGTGAACAAATCCTTTGTCCGGTACGTTTATATTATTGATATCTACCAATGGATGTCTGTACAATTTTTTTACACATTTTTAACAAAACATTCTGACTACAATTTATTTGTAATTAATTAATATCTACAACTGCACATGAAAGTGTGAAAATAATCTCGACAAAATGGTCTATGCATATCTCGCACCTGATTTCCGTAAACATATTTCTCGAGAACTTTGATACATTTTTTTGTTTTATCTTTTAGTGTAATGAGGTTTTTACGCCCGTTGCTCAAATACTTGATGTCCGTCCGTCCGTCCGTCTGTAAGATTTCTGCAATCCGCAACTCCCCTGATTGTAACCACGCAATTGATTGATGTTAAACTATATAATGTACTTGAAATACATTGTAGTTGTCCACAATGGTTTTTAGATTTTTCATTGAAGGCCGGGTGGAGGGGGTAGGAGGATGATTCTGTAACCCGCAACTCCTAAATCAGGGGAGGATCCAGGGGGGGGCACACCCGACGCGCTGCCCCCTAAAATTGGAAAGGATATGATTTTTTTGCGTAAAATGGTGATTTTTCACACGAAATACCCCAAAAATGTTCGCGCCTCCCTCCGCTCGGTGCAATTTTTTAAAGTGCACCCCCCCTAACTTGAAATCCTGGATCCGCTCCTGATACCCTAGTGTATTTCTACCTTGCACCATATTCGCACCAGGAAAGGTAGCTCAAAGGTCAATATGTAACTGAAATATTGTTAAAAAGTAACGTTTAAACACCCATAGCCTCATATAAATTATTGCAATAAAATATCGATTAAGTAACGAAATTGATATAAATTATTTTCCAGTATATTTAGTAAAAAAAGCTTGTTCTACATGTTTACTGTGAGATGTATTGCAACCGCCATTTTTAACTACAATCACGTGCGCATGCTCGTGCTTGATGGAAAGCTATTGCTATATTTAGATATTTTGTGATAATAATTTTATATTGTAAATCGATCCACCCTGTGATTTTTTTCAACAAGATACATTTTTTATAGTATATATTTTATTATAAAATACAATATTGAACTGATTTTCGATAACACTTCAATGATTGAAAATTGATTTTTTCGAATGTTGAATATTTTATCCCCAGAATTGCACCCCCTGTTAGTATACTTTTATTGCTTTATTTAAAAAAAAAATAACACCAAGAACATCGATGATACGAGTCTTCTTATTCAGAAATAAACATATAGCAAAATAAAGGTATACATTTTTTGTACTGTGAACAAAATCGTCATTTTTATCTAGATTTATCGTCCGAAAAATATGGTACTCCTCTACTATACTAATTTGGATTAGGTGATGGGAATTAGGTACCATCATCAAAATAAAGATTAAAAAATGTATTTCATGATAATGATGGCTGATTAAAATTGCTTGTCATGCATTAGCAGTCAGTTGTAATATACAGGATGTAACCAATATACAGGAAGAGCCCCTACTGTGAAGCGATTCAATGAAAATAACAACCTGACCATATTGTTAAATAAGAATAAGAATTAGATAAGAAATTAAAATTTATAGAAGGCAAGGATTTATATAATTAACACATTAAGTCACATTTCATTTATTTAGCTTGGGTCAGTTATCAATTAAAAAGACAAAAATTGTTTTAAAAAAAATCTGTCTAATAAGTATTTACCTAAATAACGATATCATGACGTATAATAATTTCTCACCGTAAATGTATTTATTTTATTTATATTTATACACATATATAAGAAAAAAGATATAAATTTATTTTTTAAGTACAAATAAATTGGAAGACGGCTTGAAAATCGAAAACGCAGAATAGTTATCTATGTTTATAAGTCTTAGTAAAAAGAGTCTTGAGCAACGTTTTTTTTCACACCTGTGATAGGTGTATTTGTATATCATGAATGCACGATGCGACAACATGCTGAGATGGGTGATGTTTTGACAGGTAAACTGTAAAAAAAAAAAAACGTAGAATCCACTAATAAAATATTATTTCACCTATATCAGGACTCCGCAGACTGTCAATTTTCAAGGAAAAAAAAATGGGATTTACGGATTTATGACCCATTCGCCATGAACAAAATAAAACTTAAATTTGACTAAATAATTTTAATCCAAATTTGCCTTTAAAGAAATAAATGTATAAATTAGAATTATTTACCCGGGTTCGTTTGCCCTACATTTGGCAAACACGTAAAAGAGCAAACGCACCCGATATCGTAAACCGGCAACTGTCTGCAGCAAGTGAAAGGGCCTTGGCATCGATTGTCGCGAGTACATAGGGACATATTAATATTCACTTCTAGTGCACTTAAAACATGGGTACTGCATGTTAATACATTTTATTCATGGATATTATTGTATATATTGCCCGTGACAGCCATTAACATATCTATACTTTCCGTACCACTGTATATCACTCATTTACTTCAGCTTTACTAAGATATGCATGTTTCTTTATGCACAAATTTATTGATTAGCAGAATTTGGGAACGTTTCCTGTTTACAGTTTAACTATCTGAGAGTGGAGACTCTCACTCCGACCTGGGAGGATTTGGTCGGACATTTGTCGGACAATTTTAAGAGTGAAGTCCGACAAAACTCTGTGTCCGACCTGAGTGTTTGATCGTTGATACACTTGGAGGGATCTGTATGTATGGCTGTGTGTTTTGAATTGTTGTCAAACAAGGAGGTAACAACCAAAACATTGATCAAATCACTTAACTGAATAAGAGTAATACATATGTAACACTTTGTCACAACAGTTATATTGTACTGAGTATTTTTTAAAACTCTAGTTTTTGACTGGACAGAGGACTATTCTGATTGTAAAGGGGAATAACTGTGTAAATCATAACATTACCTGTCTTTTTTCAACCAACAATGCCTTGTCACTGGACTCGCTGGTATCAGAACTGGAATCAGATTCAACAGGCTGAGAATGTTCCCTATCATTTGGTCTACAAAATAAAATAAATTTTACAAGTTGAGACAGTTAATTGCCCCTGTCTTAAATACAAATTAAAGTGACTCTTGTTGGATCAATACAAACATTACTTTTTTCAGTGAGTGAGTACAAAATTGTTGTTTAACAGTAAATGATCAATTTTTCAGTTATATCATGTCAAGAACAACCTACATTCGATAAGATGATGACGATGTCCACTCTGTACTAGATCAACATCTTTATTTGGCTTTTTAAAAGTGCTAGCTCACTGAAACAGTCCGTGGGTAGGCATGTGCTTCCTGATTATGAGTCAAACTAGTCTTTGCTACATATGTGCTAAGCTTGAAGTGACTTTTTAAGATAGTCTGTTACTTGATTGTTGTACAGTTTGATCTGATTAGAAATGAGAATTTGATTAGGCATGAGATGAGATGTGGATGCTTTGAAATAAATTATAGATCTGCTCAGATGTGGACAATAGTGGTCTCTTCTGATGTGGATGTTTTCAAGCACTTGTTTGATACAGTTGAAAATGTAAACAAATGGTTTTCGATAATTATATGTTGTCTCATTTTTACTTTCCAAAAACACAATAATCTTGGGAATATTGTTTCCAGGTGGAAAAATTACTAGTATCACAAAAGCAGGTAATAGTTAATTTCAAACTGTGCAGCTCTCACTTTCCAAATTGTACATGCATGCACATAGGTGTATGTAAAAATGTGTGTGCTTGAGTTGCATTTTATGTGAACCATGTACTACAGTATATGAATGGGCATGCTGAGAATACATGGAGAAAATCATCAACAGTGGCATAGCTTCCATTGAGGCAATGAGGCAACTACGTCACTAGATTTTTTTGGAGAAAAAAAATTAATGAGATTAATATTATAAAAGTTGATAAAATACGAGAAATATCATTAATTATCCATTTAAACTCGGGGAAAATGCGTTTCAAGCGCCCATATATTTTAGAAAAATTATGGCGGAGCATGCTCCCGGACCCCCCTACCATTTGTTCGCCTTCCGGCGCTCGGCGAGTTGCCTCACTAGAAAAAAGACCCAAGCTATGCCAATGATCAATCTCCATAAGTGACAGACAAACTGTATAAGGTTACATGTAGATTTTTTTGGAGAAAAAAATTTAATGAGATTAATATTATAAAAGTTGATAAAATACGAGAAATATCATTAATTATCCATTTAAACTTGGGAAAATGCGTTTCAAGCGCCCATATTTTTTAGAATAATTACGGGGGAGCATGCCACAGTTAAGAGTCAAACTCACTTTACCTTTGTGATGATTGGCAAGTATAGCTAATGACACAATGTACATGTGTAGATAAAGTACAATAATCAGACAACTAACACCTCCTCTGTTTTTCTCTGTAATAAATCTATGTAATAAACGACATAATTACTCTTGCATGCCAAATATAAAAAATAAATCACACATAACAGAACAACACACGTCTATGAATTACAGAATTGTGTGGTTACTCATTATTTATTTTTCGGTATTCAGAGTACAGGAGTAGATATACAATAAACAATGTATTACTTACATATCACCAGTGAAACTTATAACTTTGATTTCACAAACATAGAAATTGTGGAAAGCATCCTGAAAAGAAAAAGATAATTACATTGAACATGTATATTAATCTTGGTAGAAATAGTTTGATGTACTGTATTTTATGAACTTCTTATGATCAGATTACACTAGGTTATAACAGCATTGTAAATTTAACTGCCAGAAATGGGATACTTGTTTTGTTGGGTTTTTTTTCTTAATCTGTTTATACTCCACTCAGTACATTTCATGACTATACCAAGGTGTACATATAAACACCTTTGATTTATACGTCTACTAGATGCACAAAGTCTCCTGGTACACTTTGTCTTATGTAGAGTGACTCACAATAGACAATGGTCAGACAGGGAACATGCCGTAGACACCCAAGTGAAAATTCAAGCAAAACATCAAATGTTTGCTTGCCTTTATGTGTGTAAATTCAAGAATTTTGTAAATACACGGCATTGCAGTATAAACACAATATATATACGTTATCAGGAAATATCTAATTTATTAGCACTTGCTTTGAAACAGAAAGAAAATCTCACTAGAGGCTCATTTTTCTTCCTGTATCAAAAGTTTGTACAAATAAATTTCATTTTTACACATGCATGTATATTGTCCATGTATTCATAAATTGTTGTCAATAAATTCTGCTCTTTATAAAATTTTAGGAATCAGACACATTCTCATCCACAAACACACTTCAGGTAAATCTGACAATGAATCATGCATTTGTCTGTCATATTTTTACAGTTGTACGATACTTAGATTTAACAAATCGTCTAACATTTTATTTAATGATTGAACAAAAAGGGTGTATTCTTACACAATGCTTAAAATCAACATTTATAAAATGCTCCACCCCCTCTAACATCTCAGAGAACCTAATTAGAGGTTTTATCAAGATGAATTTTGTATAAGAATAAAACCAATCAGACAGCTTTACTTTTGTGATGCAATAGCTAAAAAGCAAGAAAGGTGTTTTCATTGGGTGATCATGAGTTCATTTAGACATCGGGTTCCGTCAGATGTTAAGGAGAGAGTAGCGTATTATATTAATAACGGTTGATTTTAATCAGATTGATGGGCAGATTAACTGTTACAAGTACCTGAACAAGTATTGTTTCTGCTGACTGTAGTGAACATTTACTTTGTAGAAGATAACATTTTAACTGTGGTTTCCATGACATTAACAATAAAATAAAACCTCCCGTAACCAGAACCAGTAAAGGAAACAAAGTATTCCTCCATCTACTGTACTTGTAACCATGGCAATTCTGTAAAAAAAGGGAGATTTATGATTTATACTGATGTTTTTGAATTTACATTTAGATTTAATCTAACAAATTAAATTTCAAAAAGAACAAATCTGTTATATTAATAAAACTCAATATATGTAGAAAAATTAAACTCAAAGTTGAATGCAGAGTAATACAAGAATTAGCAAATGTTAAAAACAATAATCTGATGTATTTCCATAGCAACATATTTTATTTTCTTGATATAAATAAACCGCATCAGTGATGTAATGGTTAGCATGCCCGTCTCGATTGTGGTATATCATGGGTTGGGGCCCTGGTCAGGTCAAACCAAAGACTTAGAAATGGTATTTGCTGCTTTTCCGCTAAGCATACAGACTTAAGGAGTAAGAGGAAAGACTGGTTGGCTCAGAATTATAATAATGTGTCCGAGTGGAGTGAACTATTTTAAAATTATATGTCCCGATATTCTGTCACATGATGTTGTTCAACAGGAACTGCCTACCCTTTACAACCACCTGGATTAACCCCCAGTATTTTTGGTGGGGTCTGCGTTGCTCATCTTTAAAGTGTTTAATGTTTGATTTTGTTATGTTTGTCTTCTTTCTGTATCTGTTGCCAGTGTCTCTGGATTGTACATTATTGATTTCCCTTTCGATTTTCTCTAATGCCTATTATCAACAAACCTCAATGTTTTTGTTTTTTTTTACATAAAATGTCAACATGGTGCCAGCTGTTTAAAAATTCTCTTGTTGGAAAGAAATCTTTAAATTTGTGCTGTTTTTGTTTTTGCTTTCTTTTCTGAGTCAAAGAGCCACAAGCTACAATACAGTCAAACCCGTATCAAGAGGTCACACATTGGACCAAGAAAAGTGGTCCTTTTTTTTAAGACAGGTGACCTCTTAAAAGAGGTTCAATTCATAAGCAATTTTCTTTGACAAGACAAGAAAAGGCAACCTTTTAATACAGATGACTGCTTAACAACTTTATAGGTGACTGTATACATGAAGCATATTAAATAACCTATGTTTTACCAGTTCATCATCTGTCCCTTCATTTAACACTGTTCTGTTTGACAATAATTGGTCAAAAATTAATCTCTCGCTACTTCTACTGTTGTTTCCTTTAAATAAGAAAACAAAATACACATGTAAACAATTGTATAACATATTATAAAAATATAATATACTTAAACCAAATTTTCTGTTCACTGACCATTTAACTTTTACAGGGAGTCCATGTTTTTTTCTTCAAGCTAGAAAAATATTGTCACACGAAACAAAAATCAGATTATTTTTTTTCTGAAATATCAGTAATTTTTCTTCAAATTTTTCCTACTTTACTTGTTGAAAAGTGCAGGTTCAGATTATTTATTTTTTGCATCTGTCAGGTCAAATGGGTTTTTTTTCTATAAAATTTGGTAATAAAAATAACATAAACAAAACAAAACAAAAAAACATAGCTCTCTTAAAAGATAAATGACTGCTCACTAATCTATTCCTTTACATACAAGCATCTTAGTAAGGTAACTTAGAGGCTCTTTTCTCCCTTAGACTGGTTTAAACAGTTACCTTCATTCAATCTGTTCAATTATAATACTCCTGTTTCCTTTGCTGATAAAACCTCCCACCATGATATTACTGATATATTGTCGAAAGTTTATAACACAAGCAATCTTCAAATTAGATTTGTTTTTAATTGCTTATAACATATTGTTGTATCGAGTACACCTTGCCATAGGCAGGATTTGAACTCACAATATTAGTGGTGATAGGCACTGATTACACAGATAGTTGTAAATCCAACAATAATTATGTTATTATTTACATGTACCTGTACATGTATCAGTCAGTGGCATTACTTAAACAGGTGATTACTTGTTTTGTTGATACATGTAATAATGTAGAATTGTTTACCATCACTGTTTAAACTTTCTTTTCATATATTTTTTAATTACCTAGATACAAGTAATTTTAGAAGAAACATTAGTAGTACTTACGAAATATATTTTAAATAACAATTAATAGAAACAAGGCCTAAATGTACTTGTTTTTCACGTGTTAAAAAACTGATGTTACTGGGGTAATTCATCGAAAGAGCCTATTAATAGCTTCCAATCAAAATCATCTTTTGATATTGTTAATCTCCTTCTTTGGGGTGAAAAAGCTACATTTTTCTATGCATAAAAATGGAGTCTCCCATAATTTGCAAGGATTTCCTTTCTTAACTTAGATACATTATTAAGCAGTGATTTATTTGGCTATAAGGACATTCGTCTGGAATTTTCAATGCATTTTAAAACAATCACATGACTACAAGGATTTCTCTGCCAGTTGACCAATGAGTGATGAGTGGAGAGCAATCAAAGTGTGATCAGCTGTGGGTTAGTGACGATGGGTGTAATTAAAATTGAGTGAAGTATATAGATGTTAGGTAACTTTAAAAATACAAAAATGTAATTGTAAAAATATAACCTTTATAAGTTATTTTATTCCTTTGTGAAATAATTAATATAACAAGTGTATATATGAGTGGCAAATTATAAAGTCTAAATGTAATCAATTAATATTGTTTTCATCCATGTATATTTGTCTACATTCAACATGTTTAAGATTATTAAGGAAAATGAGATTTTGATAGTCCCAATAAACCAATCTTTGACCCAAAAGGTACTAGTAAAAAAATCATCAGGAGGAGAAAATTGTTTCAAAAATATTAAATATTATCTTTCATGAAAAAATGGACACACATTTGAGAAATGTTTTCATAGACATAGGTACAAATGTACATGTATTAATGTATGAATGCATGAACATTATGAAAATGATATAATTTAAAGTAACTTAATTATAATTAGGTCCTGTTTGAAATAATCTCATTTCTTTTCAATACAACTTGTATTTAGGTACTTTTAAAAGTATGCTACTGACAAAAATATTATTACTTTCCACAGATTCACAACTTTAAATAGCAAACTACCCGTTGAAATTGGCAGGTGGAAAAATGTTCCGAGAGACATGATATAATTTCACTATATTTTGTCGTGCTCAGCTCTGAGTGAAAACAGAAAACTCTACTTTAAAGCTAACTACATGATTAGACCAAACATTTTTAAATTTTGAGATCTTATGAACAGCCATATTCGGTCTGAGCGTAATAATTTGTACAAATTTATAAGATTAATCAATAAACATCTAGACTCTCCCCTTAGACTCTCCAGTGTAATTAGTTTGTAGTCTTTTCTTACTTTTTATATGCCCGTCTCGAGACGGGGCCGTATTATGTGATTGGGTATGGCGGGCGGGCGGCGGGTGGGCGTCGACACAGGTTTCCGCACAATAACTTTAGTTCTGATATCTGAAGAACCCTATTTATTTTGGGGTCATTAGGTCAAAGGTCAAGGTCATCGTTACTATAAATAGAATTTTTGACAACAGGGTCGTTTCCGCATGATAACTTTAGTTCTGTATATTGGATCTTTCACAAACTTGGCCACATGATTCCCCTGTGGAAGGGGAAGAACCCTATTTATTTTGGGGTCATTAGGTCAAAAGTCAAGGTCACCATTACTATTACTATAAATAGAATTGTTGACAACAAGGTCGTTCCCACATGATAACTTTAGTTCTGTATATTGGATCTTTACCAAACTTTACCACATGATTCCCCTGTGGAAGGGGAAGAAAACTATTTATTTTGGGGTCATTAGGTCAAAGGTCAAGGTCACCATTACTATAAATAGAATTGTTGACAACAAGGTTGTTTCCGCATGATAACATTAGTTCTGTATATTGGATCTTTAACAAACTTGGTCACATGATTCCCCTGTGGAAGGGGAAGAACCCTATTTGTTTTGAGGTCATTAGGTCAAAGGTCAAGGTCACTATAAATAGAATTTTTGACGACAGGATCGTTTCCGCACGATAACTTTAGTTCTGTATATTGGATCTTTACCAAACTTGGCCACATGATTCCCCTGTGGAAGGGGAAGAACCCTATTTATTTTGGGGTCATTACCATTATACCATTTGATAATTTATATAGACGGGCGCATTTTGTGATGCACACATTTCTTGTTTAGATTGTAATTATGTAAATGATCAATCGTGTAATATTTCTCTGTACTATTGTAATTTTGTTTGTGAGAATAAAAATAAATAATGACTGTTTATATGGATTATCAAAACAAGCTGTTGTTGCCTTATAGATTACAATATATAACAAAACTAGTCTAATCCAAATATATATGTTTGGGATCAACCTTTCAGTTCAGAATTGACAGGGACATCTATTTGGATTAAAAACAGATCAATTTGCACACATTTATTCTAGGCATATGGAAAATGTGATACATGATGTATTCATTGACATCAATATTATTAATAATTCCTGACATATAAATTAAATTGCCATCTTAAATTAGATAAACTACCAGATATAGGGTTAGGGTTCTAGTGTTTAATGCCAATTTCAACAATATTTCAGCTATATCGTGGCAGTCAGTTTTATTGGTGGCTACCAGTTATATCATGACTACAAGACTTGCATTTTGTAACAGTGGTGTAATGATTAGAGTGCCTGACTGGAGTGTGGTAGGTCGTGGGTTCGAGTCCCGTTCAGATCACACCATAGACTACACATGTATAAAATTGGTATATGTTGCTTCTCCGCTAAGTATGTCGCATCAAATAGCAAGAGTAACGAGTGGTTGGCTTGGAATCACGATAATGTGTCCAACTGGAATGACATATCTTCCTGTGGACTGATGTTTCAGTGAGCTAACACAATGAAACTACAACATTACATGTTGATCCGATACAAAGCAGATATTATCATCAACTCATGGCAATGTATTATGTAACTTGTTCTCGTCACTGAAATATCGCTCACTTGCCATTAAACAACAATCACTCACTCACTACTTATATTTAGGGGATGTAACCAGACAATTATGAATTCATTATTGACCCTTGGTAGTAGATACACAGTAGGACTCATGTAGATTTTTAATACTTGAGGTCGGTATCTAAGTTAAAACCTACATCAAAAGTGTTAGGTTTGTGGTTAACAAATTGCAACCTGAATCACTTACAGAGACCCTTGCAACTCATCTACGTGAGTCTTTCCCCCTCTTCTTGTTCACCATATTCGGTGTGAGTTCATTCACTCTTATTTTGATATGATTTACACATACATGTAGATAAACAATAAGTGATATATGTGAATGAATGTAAATGATATGAATGTTGTAAAATTAAATATTTTGAAAATAAGTTTAGAAAAAAAAAAAATGCATGTTAGTACTGACAAAAATAAAATTTTGGCTAATAATAATAACCTGACAATCTCTGATACATTGTAGATATACAAATTAATTGAAGATGGATTTTTTAAAACGACTGTTTGGTATTACATTTTTTTGTATATATATAAGATGATACATTTTGTGATGATATATCAGATTACTGTATACAGGGTTAGAAATTAAATATTTGAGATAGTAGTCATTGGGCTATTAAAAAATATTTGCACTAGTCCTCAAGAATTCTGACTAGCCTGTGCTAAACTGTGTGGGGCAAGGTAATTTGTAAATTCTCATCCAAATCAATTCCTTTTCAGAACTTTCTCCAATATGTGTTGACAGATCTGACCAGATTTTCATACTATTTTGTAATGTGTTCAACAATAAGAAATAAAATTTGGCCTTATCATTATTTAGTTAATCAATGAACTGACACAGATGGAATCTACAAATCAACTTGATAACACCTAATGAGTATAGCTGTAAGAATTTAGAATGGAGCAAAAATTGATTTTTTTTTTTTTTTTTCTTCAATGCAGCAATTTCTTCATTGTCTGATAGAGACTCAACCCCCCTCTAAAAATCTTCACATTTTGTCAATCCAGTAAAAGACATTGATGTCAGTATCACGCTTGAAATATATAAAAATTCGTAATCTAAAGGGCTTAGTGATCGGTCACGAAGACGCTTTAATGCACAACTATTTCATATGCTGTTCCAAGCGATTTAGACTGCATGATCATCACTTTGATGTAGACAATAAAGTAAAGATTTTAATAGTCCGACGGGCAACCAGAAAATGAGACCAGTTAGTCCGACTAACATTCTGCTAGCCACGGACTAGCGGACAATAGTTAATCTCGAACCCTGGTATTATTATTTACAAACTATAAATAATACCTGTGGTTTAAACAATTGATATTTGTTAATATCCATCAACACTCTTAATAATTATAATATCATAATAAAACAATAATTGCTTAATAAAACAAAACTAAAAATTTGCTAATACATATGTAACAGTACTTAGAGCATGTTGTACCTCCGTAAAAAGCAATGTCCCTGATGGGATTCGATACCGGGACGTATCGCACTGTAAGCCACCACTCTACCAACTGAGCTGAAAGAGATCTCCACTAACGCAGTTAGCAGGTGGTTATGAACCTACCATGGTTCCTATAACCTTAGATAGGTTGCGTTTCCGGTACACATGTATCTTCTCTTTTGTAAACTTAATTTTGTTATCCCTGTGATTTTTCTAGACAATTTATATAATTTTTTTTATATTCATCTAGACTCTAGTTATTATGCAATAAATAAATGCACACATGTATATATAAATATAAGGTGAACAGACTGGATACCTGTTATAATGCAGTCTGGAAAGACATGTACATGTAGGTACATTTTGTACTTGAATTGTATAAAAGCAATCGTGGCCATTGTTTATGTATATGTTGATAGTCAAAATGCATAGATAGTAAAATTACAGTGATTGGAGTATATTATTGATAAAATTTCAGATTCCTGTGGATGAACTTTAAAACATGACACAGAACATGTGGAAACTGTCAAATATTAGACCATGTGAAAGGAAAGTTTTAAACTGTATATAGCAGGAGTTTAATTGTACATGTATACTAATTCATGGATCGAAAAATATTTGCTGCACACCTTAAAGTACCTGGCATAATACTCAACTCTTTGATGGTGGCCAGTAAAGGCAGTATTAGCTATTAGGCAGAAACAGAAATAGGGGGACAAAATACATAAAAAAATGTCAAATCAGAACAAAAAAATTTGACAACGGTGTAACTAACAATATAGTGACTTCCTCGGTAAGAAACAACAGTAAATGTATAGTGATCCCTCCGAGTAGAACCGATCAATATAAGGGTCAATCTCCGACAACTTTTCCAAATACCAAATTTGTCAGTATGAAAGGGAATTTTGTCACAAATGGTTCATTTTGTACAGTTCGTTTAATTAACCATCCTTGAGACAGAATTAAGTGTTTGGCAAGCTGTTCAACATAAACAATAAAACCGATATGAATATAAATGAATGAATTGTTCTGTTATATATGTAGAATTACTTATATATTTTTTCTTATATCTATGAAGTATTGAAAAGGTTTGTGTGTCATAATTTCAAAGTTGAGATTCAGGATGTATATATTTTTGCTATATTCTTTAACTATTGCTCAATGGTCAAAAATAACTGAACTGGGTTATAGATGTGCTACTACAGTGTCATTTAAGGTTAAATATGGTGTATGATTACAAATATAATATACATAAAACATTTTTGAGTTCGTGACGGAAAGGAAAATTTGTGACGGTAAAGAAAACGTATGTGACGGTAACGACATTCTGGTTTATAATAACAACTACCAACATAAATCAAATGCACGAGATTGAATATAACGCCTTTAACGGTGCTCAAAGTCATTCCAGATGCTAAATAAAAGCGATTAAAAGTGTGGTTGTCTTTACCGTCACGACTGTAATATGATATTGCGACGGCAAAGACTGTTACGGTAGAGACAATTCCGCATTTCGTTATTGATTCCGTGTATTACAGAAAATATTTCTAAAGGTGAAATATGTGCATTGCTATCGGGAACAACGTTTTATTTTTACATGACGTTTAAAATGTTGTAGCAGGTGAACTGAGGAACTTCTATTATGTTTGGTAAAGACGTTGAATAAAGGTACTAATGCATTTTAATGGAGATACTAGCTTGTTTCTTTGAATTCTGCTGAGAGTCGATCCACGATACCGTTTCTTCACATCGATGAAGTAAAAAGGAAAGCACCAATGTGACTTCGATCTCAAAGTCACCTGTGTATTAGACGTTCTTCAACGTTAAATTTTCGTGACAGGAAAGATAGAAATTCGTAGGACACACATTTCAGTGTAAATAAAGGAAATATTTTACATACAAAATATATAAATCTTAAAGCATATTATTATTCAATGTTTACTGTGATGATTAAACCTATAAAACATTAAAAAAAACAGCATTTTTGAAGTTTTAATTCTTTTTTTCTAAAATCATCCCTGTTTTGGGACATTACCTATATGCGACGGTAAAAAAGAGAATTTGTAAATCCATTATTTGGGATATACCTTAATGTATTTTATAAATCTTTTAATGAAATAAACACAATTTAACATGAACAACCGACATATCAACTTTTATTTTAATTCAAATTTGTTGTTTTTCTGTAATATTAATGGGACACAATTGCAGTCTTTGCCGTCACTATTGTGAAAGTTGTCAGAGAATGACCCATAAACACTCATTCTTTATAAGGACAGCTGTTGATTGGAACCACCTTGACGAAAACACTGTGTCCGCAGAGAAACTCTAAAGTTTCAAGTTCGCGCTCACAGTACATCGCGACTATGTCGCTCTCCACCCGTCATATCATAGCCCAGCAGGGATCCTATTCATGACGTAACATTACAGATACAGATACAGTACATTTTCCTTTTAGTTCCATACATTAAATAGACATGACAATTTTGGTTGAAACCATAGTTTAATAACAGTATGATTATCCTATCTATTGTTCGTCTCTTATGTCAAACCTGCTCTTTATTAATGAACATCTGAGACTGAGTGCTGACACTGACTAGACGTATACTGAGACTCGCCGTCCTGAGCCGGCTGAGCTGCACATGCACAAACTCAACTTACAAAGCTAAAATCCTCCGTAGTAGTTAAACAAGTATATTTAAGAGAAATGTATTATTTTGTTTGTCCCTGTATTACTTACTATTCATTTCACGGAATTGTTGATGTCATTTTTCTAAAGCTTTCAGATATAAATAGTAAACTTTGTAAACGTCAACCCATTCAGATCAACCGGAAGTATTCGATTTCAAATATGACAATGTAAAATTCAAAGGACTTCCGAAAAAGTACGGGAAATTCCTGAATTTAAATTCTTTTCTCCCTTGTTTCCTAATGACAAATATAAATAATTTTATAAGTTATTACATGTTTCCTTTCAGTTCAACATGTTTACATTAAATCTGATTTCAATAAAGTTTTTCATGTAATCCAGCTGAAAATATTAATTAACTGAACAGTCACAGAGGAAAAAAAATGAGAACAAAAATCACTGACAAGATTCTTATAAATAATGACAGTAAGGATCGAGTACATAAATCTCATATTAAATTTACGATTCACAAATAATACACGTCTCTGGTTTAATGAAACGGAGAGAAATTTTCGATTTATCAGAATTT
This sequence comes from Bathymodiolus septemdierum, assembly GCA_963383655.1. Taxonomy (NCBI): domain Eukaryota; kingdom Metazoa; phylum Mollusca; class Bivalvia; order Mytilida; family Modiolidae; genus Bathymodiolus; species Bathymodiolus septemdierum. Next base: position 37,917,299 of record OY726530.1, on the reverse strand, counting down.
GTCACAAATTTCGAAAACACGATTTGATTACTTGTATTATGATGGTAAAAATCTTAATAACTGAAGCCAAAATATTTCGATCATCAAAAGTTTCTATTGCATCTAATGGCGATCATTCTTCAAGAAAAATAATCAGATCAAACAGTTCAGATTCAAGCTTATTTAGAGCTTCAGTAGGTGTATACATTTGTATTTAGTATGTTATAGTAAATTTTATAGTAAATTGTTTTCTAATGCTAAGATGTTTGGGGTTTTTTAAATGATAACCAACTAAACAAACTCTTACTCAGTTTGGGTTGAATTGTAAAGAAAAAATATGTTTTCTCTATATACAATAATATTGTCACCAGATATTTTTCTGGAATGTTGATCTATGTTTAGTAAATATCTTCTGGTAATTATGAAATATCAAATTATTAGTATGCGTCTCTAAGATAAGTAAACTACAATTTGCAATGAAATCTATAAGAATCATGGTAGTAAAGACACAAACATTAAGACATCGTTGTGCTGGCGGTGATTGTGATCGTATGCTAGTTGGATTTACAACTACATTTGTACCTATGCAATCATCAGGCCCACTGATAGGGAGGCGCCCCGGGGCCCATGACAAATAAACAAGTAGAAAGCTGTTTTCTAAATCACGATTCATCAATTCATTTTTGTTGTACTGAGTGATTCCTTGCTTATGACACACCGTGGTGGACTTAGTTTGAGTATCATTATTTGGAGAATTAGAGGAGGGGGGCCAAGTTTCCTTTTGAATTGGGGCCTAAAAAATTTCTTGGCGGCCCTGGCAATCAGTGCCTCAGTACGGCAGGTCATTGCTTTTCTCCTGGGGTCGGTTTCCTCCACGATATAACTGAAATATTGAAATATTGTTGAAAATGAGGTTAAACACCATATTGTTCCTAAACCCCATACTTGATATTAAATAGATGAATTTGAAGCGGGATTAGTAAAAATCGAAATTGGTTATCTCCCATTAGGTAAGGAAGATGCATAGTTGAATTGGTGGATCATTGAATAAAACAAGTGGATGCACATGGGTCACTGGAACAACCGCCCACGTTCAATGATTTACGCATTGGCCCAATTTGGGGTTGCGCAATCATCGGTGTTTCCTGGCCGTGTTTTATAAATAGATCTGAAAGATGTAAAAAAAAAAAAAAATAATAATCTAACCCTGCAGTTTTCACCGAAATTCTTTGGGAAATTAAAAAAAATACAAATTTTTCAAACCAAGAAAATATGATTCCGCGTGGAATTTTTTTTCTGGCTCGTGGGAAAATACAACATCCCCCCTTTTTACACCCAAAAGTTCTTTTGTCGGTCCTTTATAAAAAGAAATACAATAATAACCAACAAATCAACTATATCCATTGCACTAACAATTTGACACGGTTAATTCTTGTATCTAAGATCTACAAATATATACGGTGTATTCTGAATTTAGTCGATCGATAATAACCCGTTGGAGCCCCGAGAATATTTACTTCCTGTACGGTTTTATCTACATTGTATCGCCATGTTTTGTCGACATGGACCGTATTTACCGATAAATTCACACGGATTGTAAAAATAACAGGCATTATATAGTAAACAGTAAGTGTTTTCTATCATATATTTAAGTAGTATTTATCATAACAACACATAATCACGGCATACGACCGCCGGAGACGCGACACGTCGAATGCAAGCGAGTTCCGCTTCACATCACCGATTCCGTACTGTTCAGTTTGTCATTCACTCAGAATTGTCATGTGTTGCTGTATCGACTTTTCGTGTAGATCTATATTGTCTTTCTTTGGCTTTACGCATTAAGATCGCCACGATATAATTAAAAACTTGCCCTAAACTCCAATAAATTTAAGATCGAAATGGAAGTTGTCGTTCTAATTCTCGGGAAGGAAAGTTAACATTGCGCAGGTGTGCGTTGTTTTGTGAGGCACCTGTAGGGTTCGTGCTATATTTAGAAGGAAGAAACATAAATGTTAAAATGTTAATTTAATTTTAGTATTTATAGTTTGTCATTCAAACAGACAAGCTCAACTTTGGTTATATTATTTACCTGTGAATTTTGTCAAAGTACAGATTGCACTGTTAGATTATGCATACTTGTAATATATAATAACAAAATTATATTAAACAAGACCCCTTACATATTATTTGCCCTCATTTTCCAGATATTACCAAAATAATCTCCAATAAAATTTTTAATCATGAATGATTATGTTGATAGACCATTTCCATAAATTTCCTTTCATGCAAAGTTCAATTAGAATCCCATTGTTTCCCATAATTTTTTTTCTCAAAATTTTAATGTTGTAACAACTGGTGAATTTTCTATTTGCTATGAAATTTACCTCTGATTTTTTTTACAAGGTTCAAATATAGAGAAGACACCAGTATATTATACTAAATATTCATTGTCATTTCATTAGTGCTGGACGGGGTATCATGTTGCCCATCGTAAGGGAAATAACATGTATACAAAAGGTATAAAAACAGATAATTTTTTATTCAGATCAGGAATGTGGGAAAGGTTTACTACATATCATTTGCAGGTCAAAATGGATTACTCATCTCTCACATCTCAGATTTCCCCTTCGATGTTACATTGTTCTGAGAAATCCATTCTCTCAAAACAAATCAACAATAAATTAATTTTAGAGTCACATGTCATTTTATAAGTATTTTGATTGGTTTAAAAAGTGGAGATTATTTGTCAATGTACGGAATATGAAAATAAATGTTGTTCTCAAGGCGTCGTGTGTTGATACATGTAAGTATTCTGTCATTTGTATGCAGATGATGACATCTACATGTATGGTAGATGGTATTGTCAATTAGATTTTGGTTCAAAGTTGACAATTGATTCCTTATTATGTCTTCCGATGGCTTTGTGCACTCTTAATGATGATATATATGGTAATTCTATGAAATGTCTATTACTTAACCCATGGTTAGGTAACAACTAAACTGTGCTACTCGTTAAGGCTTGTCATTCAGGTGGCATTTATATACAAAACAGTTATCCCAAATGTCAATATCTCAACACATTATGTATGTACTTCCATAAATAAATTTTAGAGTCACATGTCATTTTATACGTGTTTTGATTGGTTTAAAAAGTGGAGATTATTTGTCAATGTACAGAATATAAAAATAAACGTCGTTGTCATCGGGTGATTTTCTTTAAATGAGGCACCTTTGGGGTTATTTAAATTTGTTTCCAATTATTACGGCAAACTATTTATTCTATAATGAAAATTATAAACAATTGATAAGTACAAATATTTAATAACATTTGACTTGTCAATAACATCCGGTAATAAGTAAAAGTTCACTGATTGATTGTCTTTAAAATTACGCAGAAACTATTTGAATCAAGAAAAAAAAATGAACGACTTACTTGGCGTATTTTGATGGTTTCTTCTCCTCAACCCCACTTCTTTTTAGGAAGGCCCAACCTTCCTTCAATCCCGCCATCGTAGTCGTCCCAATATTATGTTAGCTTCGTTATCAATGATCACATTTTGTTCATTTTAACCAATCGCTGCGATTGTTACAAACCCGAATCGGAGTTCTCGTGTTATCGATCTTTTGTATAACGTTTCTCTCCTCATACTATAATATACCCCTGCTAAAAATTTTCCATTTGTATCCGAAAAATATTATCGATCGGAAATTAAAGAAAATGGAGTATTTTTTTGGACCAGTGACAACTTCTGGTCGCCCTGATACGATAGTGGTCGCATTTGGCGACCGTCCATTTCAGGCACTGCATAACAAAGAAAGTTTGAATTAATTTATAAGGATTTATCGAAATTATTTGTTCGATTCATTCGAAATAACCTCAATCAGGTTGTACACACCCTTGCGTAACCCGCTACACGGGTTACACAGTGTGTACAACCTGATTGAGGTCATTTCTTCATGAACCGAACAAAAATTGCAATCAATCCTTAAATATGCATAGGATTGTTCACAGTCACGTGATATGGTGATTTCTAGTTGATCTTTTATGGAGAATCAACTTTATCTTTTCACAATTTCTAGCTCACTGAATAATTCAGGCCTTTCAATAAGAGGTGGTACCAGGTACATGGTCTTTGGTACAAAAATATATCTCCTGATTTTAAAGAGTGTTGTATAAGATATTCATGGAATTATTCAAATTTTAATAAAAAGTACCACCTGTAAATAGTGAAGTACTACAGGTACTACTGGTACACTTGAAAAATATTGAAAGCCCTGATAATTATAAAATTCTTTCTAAGGTGAAAAATATTAAAATAGTTCTTCCTTCATGTACAGTATGAATATATTATAAATATTTAAATATTTAAATTTGTAAAATTTTACATTATTTATTAAAGCTATCCAATGTGTGCATAAATACAGGATTTCATATGGTTATATAAAATTCATATCTCAAAATTTTATAAATTTTAATGATACATGTACATGTATAGCTGAAATATTCCTAAAGTTGGCATTAAACACCAATGAATCAATCAATCAATAGAAAATATGAATGTTTTAAATTTTATTGAACACTTTAGTATTACAAAGGTGTACTCAATACAAAGTTACCTGATAAAGTTTGTCAGTGACTTGCGGCAGGTCTGTGGTTTTCTCTGGGTACTCTGGTTTCCTCCACCTACAAAACAGACTGCCAAGATATAACTGAAATATTGTTGAAAGTGGCATTAAACACCATAGACATTGAACACTTTACAAACTTGATTGAGAGGTAATTAAACAACATTATCAAGAAAAAAATGGTAGAACATGCTAAAGTGGGTCACAGGTCACTGTAATCGGGCGGCTGTATCGAGAAACAGATACGGTGTTGAAAAAACTGTTGATACTCATAAAATATTGATAAATGCAATAAAATTTTATGTTTGTCTTCAAGTAATATGATAGACAAAACCATTTGTGAAGTTTTATGACGAAACATATCCGATTTCTATGTAAATTTACGAGTTGAAGTGGGGAAACACCCACAGGTAATTTTAGCGATGTATTTTTATCTTGGACAAGAATAATGAGCGTCCTGATTGGATGACCGATTTACAACACACTGACTCCGCATGGTAAAAAGATGCATGTAAAAGAAATCTATGTTATATTTATTCATTTGTTTTATTCTGGAATATTGTTGATCATTGATTTAAACAAGAAAAAAGGGAAAAGGGGGGAGGGGATTTTATTTGTTAATTTTACAGTTAAAAAAATGTTATGTTTCGACAGTTTAAAGAGAAAAATAAAAATTTGTGGCGACAGGCTTAAATCAGCATTAAAAATTTTACAAATATCAGTGGTTTTGTAAATGAGATTTATTTTAAATAGAAAATCTGAATTTATTATTTATTAATTTATTATTAATGATACAATTTTATATCCCTTTGGAGGGGGAGGGGGGTCTATGATGAAAATTTGAAATAAAAACACAGGACTGGACTGGACGTCGTAAACTTTTTCAAAAATCTTCTCCTCTGAAAGTACTAAACCAATGGAAACCAAACTTAGTCAGAATCATCACTAGGGTGTCTAGTTTCAAAATTGTGTCCGGTGATGCCGTGAACCAACCAACATGGCCACTGTTACTAAAAATAGAACATATGGTAAAATTGCAGGTTTTGGGTAATAACTCAAAAACCGTTTATAATATCAAAAATCTGACATGGGATAAAAATGATCAGCACAGCAAGATCTACCTACCCTGCAATTTGGAAGTAAATCTGATTACCCATCTTGGAGTTATTGCACTTTTTAGCTCACCTAGGTGAGCTATTGTCATCACTTTTCGTCCGTCGTCCGTCCGTCAACATTTCACATTTTAATCTTCTCCTCAGAAACCACTGGACCAATTGCAACCAAACTTTGGTGGAATGGTCCTTGGATGGCCCCCTTTCAAAATTGTGTCCGGTTATCCCGACTTCCAACCAAGATGGCCGCCAAGCAAAAAATAGAAAAAGGGGGAATGAAATTTTAATTGTCCATTGCTGCTTTAGTGTAAGTCAAAATGAGCTGAAATTTTAACTGCAGCTACATGGCAAGGAGTAGTTTAACATATATTCCGGGTTTTTTGGTGAAATTTTTCTTTCAGCCGATATATACCGATTACGCAAATTAGGCATATTTTGATAAAAGATCACATTTAAATCTTCTCCTCTGAAACCGCTGAACCAAATTAAACCAAACCTGGCAGGGATGGTCCCTGGGTGGGTCCCTTTCAAAATTGTGTCCGACAGCCCTGCCCTCCATTCAAGGTGGCCACTGTTACTAAAAATAGAAATTTCTTCAAATGGCCAAAACTGCTCTATTTTAAGCCAGAATGTGCCCAAATTTGAACTGTGTAAGCATAATGATGAGCTTTTTAGCATATATTACAGGATTTTTTATGAACTTTGAACTTTTGTCGATTTTGACCGATTATGCAAATTAGAAAAAAAGGGGGGATGAAATTAAAAAAAAATCTTCTCCTCCGAAATTACTGAGCCAATATCAACCAAATTTTGCTGAAATGATTCTTGGATGGCCTCCTTCCAAAATTGTGTTCGTTGATCCCGACTTCCAACCAAGATGGCCGCCAAGCTCAAAATAGACAAAAGGGGGGATGAAATTTTAATTGTCCATTGCTGCTTTAGTGTAAGTCAAAATGAGCTGAAATTTTAACTGCAGCTACGGTACATGGCAAGGAGTAGTTTAACATATATTCCGGGTTTTTTGGTGAAATTTTTCTTTCAGCCGATATATACCGATTACGCAAATTAGGCATATTTTGATAAAAGATCACATTTAAATCTTCTCCTCTGAAACCGCTGAACCAAATTAAACCAAACCTGGCAGGGATGGTCCCTGGGTGGGTCCCTTTCAAAATTGTGTCCGACAGCCCTGCCCTCCATTCAAGGTGGCCACTGTTACTAAAAATAGAAATTTCTTCAAATGGCCAAAACTGCTCTATTTTAAGCCAGAATGTGCCCAAATTTGAACTGTGTAAGCATAATGATGAGCTTTTTAGCATATATTACAGGATTTTTTATGAACTTTGAACTTTTGTCGATTTTGACCGATTATGCAAATTAGAAAAAAAGGGGGGATGAAATTAAAAAAAAATCTTCTCCTCCGAAATTACTGAGCCAATATCAACCAAATTTTGCTGAAATGATTCTTGGATGGCCTCCTTCCAAAATTGTGTTCGTTGATCCTGACTTCCAACCAAGATGGCCGCCAAGCTCAAAATAGACAAAAGGGGGGATGAAATTTTAATTGTCCATTGCTGCTTTAGTGTAAGTCAAAATGAGCTGAAATTTTAACTGCAGCTACGGTACATGGCAAGGAGTAGTTTAACATATATTCCGGGTTTTTTGGTGAAATTTTTCTTTCAGCCGGTATATACCGATTATGCAAATTAGGCATATTTTGATAAAAGATCACATTTAAATCTTCTCCTCAGAAACCGCTGAACCAAATTAAACCAAACCTGGCAGGGATGGTCCCTGGGTGGGTCCCTTTCAAAATTGTGTCCGACAGCCCCGCCCTCCATTCAAGATGGCCACTGTTACTAAAAATAGAAATTTCTTCAAATGGCCAAAACTGCTCTATTTTAAGCCAGAATGTGCCCAAATTTGAACTGTGTAAGCATAATGATGAGCTTTTTAGCATATATTAGAGGATTTTTTATGAACTTTGAACTTTTGTCGATTTTGACCGATTATGCAAATTAGAAAAAAAGAGGGAATGAAATTTAAAAAAAATCTTCTCCTCCGAAATTACTGAGCCAATATCAACAAAATTTTGCTGAAATGATTCTTGGATGGCCTCCTTCCAAAATTGTGTCCGTTGATCCCGACTTCCAACCAAGATGGCCGCCAAGCTCAAAATAGAAAAAAGGGGGGATGAAATTTTAATTGTCCATTGCTGCTTTAGTGTAAGTCAAAATGAGCTGAAATTTTAACTGCAGCTACGGTACATGGCAAGGAGTAGTTTAACATATATTCCGGGTTTTTTGGTGAAATTTTTCTTTCAGCCGATATATACCGATTACGCAAATTAGGCATATTTTGATAAAAGATCACATTTAAATCTTCTCCTCTGAAACCGCTGAACCAAATTAAACCAAACCTGGCAGGGATGGTCCCTGGGTGGGTCCCTTTCAAAATTGTGTCCGACAGCCCCGCCCTCCATTCAAGGTGGCCACTGTTACTAAAAATAGAAATTTCTTCAAATGGCCAAAACTGCTCTATTTTAAGCCAGAATGTGCCCAAATTTGAACTGTGTAAGCATAATGATGAGCTTTTTAGCATATATTACAGGATTTTTTATGAACTTTGAACTTTTGTCGATTTTGACCGATTATGCAAATTAGAAAAAAAGGGGGGATGAAATTTAAAAAAAATCTTCTCCGACGAAATTACTGAGCCAATATCAACCAAATTTTGCTGAAATGATTCTTGGATGGCCTCCTTCCAAAATTGTGTTCGTTGATCCCGACTTCCAACCAAGATGGCCGCCAAGCTCAAAATAGACAAAAGGGGGGATGAAATTTTAATTGTCCATTGCTGCTTTAGTGTAAGTCAAAATGAGCTGAAATTTTAACTGCAGCTACGGTACATGGCAAGGAGTAGTTTAACATATATTCCGGGTTTTTTGGTGAAATTTTTCTTTCAGCCGGTATATACCGATTATGCAAATTAGGCATATTTTGATAAAAGATCACATTTAAATCTTCTCCTCAGAAACCGCTGAACCAAATTAAACCAAACCTGGCAGGGATGGTCCCTGGGTGGGTCCCTTTCAAAATTGTGTCCGACAGCCCCGCCCTCCATTCAAGATGGCCACTGTTACTAAAAATAGAAATTTCTTCAAATGGCCAAAACTGCTCTATTTTAAGCCAGAATGTGCCCAAATTTGAACTGTGTAAGCATAATGATGAGCTTTTTAGCATATATTAGAGGATTTTTTATGAACTTTGAACTTTTGTCGATTTTGACCGATTATGCAAATTAGAAAAAAAGAGGGAATGAAATTTAAAAAAAATCTTCTCCTCCGAAATTACTGAGCCAATATCAACAAAATTTTGCTGAAATGATTCTTGGATGGCCTCCTTCCAAAATTGTGTCCGTTGATCCCGACTTCCAACCAAGATGGCCGCCAAGCTCAAAATAGAAAAAAGGGGGGATGAAATTTTAATTGTCCATTGCTGCTTTAGTGTAAGTCAAAATGAGCTGAAATTTTAACTGCAGCTACGGTACATGGCAAGGAGTAGTTTAACATATATTCCGGGTTTTTTGGTGAAATTTTTCTTTCAGCCGATATATACCGATTATGCAAATTAGGCATATTTTGATAAAAGATCACATTTAAATCTTCTCCTCAGAAACCGCTGAACCAAATTAAACCAAACCTGGCAGGGATGGTCCCTGGGTGGGTCCCTTTCAAAATTGTGTCCGACAGCCCCGCCCTCCATTCAAGATGGCCACTGTTACTAAAAATAGAAATTTCTTCAAATGGCCAAAACTGCTCTATATTAAGCCAGAATGTGCCCAAATTTGAACTGTGTAAGCATAATGATGAGCTTTTTAGCATATATTAGAGGATTTTTTATGAACTTTGAACTTTTGTCGATTTTGACCGATTATGCAAATTAGAAAAAAAGGGGGGATGAAATTTAAAAAAAATCTTCTCCGAAATTACTGAGCCAATATCAACCAAATTTTGCTGAAATGATTCTTGGATGGCCTCCTTCCAAAATTGTGTCCGTTGATCCCGACTTCCAACCAAGATGGCCGCCAAGCTCAAAATAGAAAAAAGGAGGGATGAAATTTTAATTGTCCATTGCTGCTTTAGTGTAAGTCAAAATGAGCTGAAATTTTAACTGCACCTACGGTACATGGCAAGGAGTAGTTCAACATATATTCTGGGTTTTTCTGTGAAATTTTTCTTTCAGCCGATATATACCGATTATGCAAATTAGGCATATTTTGATAAAAGATCACATTTAAATATTCTCCTCTGAAACCGCAGAAACAAATTAAACCAAACCTGGCAGGGATGGTCCCTAGGTGGATCCCTTTCAAAATTGTGTCCGACAGCCCCGCCCTCCATTCAAGATGGCCACTGTTACTAAAAATAGAAATTTCTTCAAATGGCCAAAACTGCTCTATTTTAAGCCAGAATGTGCCCAAAATTTGAACTGTGTAAGCATAATGATGAGCTTTTTAGCATATATTACAGGATTTTTTATGAACTTTGAACTTTTGTCGATTTTGACCGATTATGCAAATTAGAAAAAATGGGGGGATGAAATTTAAAAAAAACCTTCTCCTCCGAAATTACTGAGCCAATATCAACCAAATTTTGCTGAAATGATTCTTGGATGGCCTCCTTTCAAAATTAAAATTGTATCCGTTGATCCCGACTTCCAACCAAGATGGCCGCCAAGCTCAAAATAGAAAAAAGGGGGGATGAAATTTTAATTGTCCATTGCTGCTTTAGTGCAAGTCAAAATGAGCTGAAATTTTAACTGCAGCTACATGGCAAGGAGTAGTTTAACATATATTCCGGGTTTTTCTGTGAAATTTTTCTTTCAGCCGATATATACCGATTATGCAAATTAGGCATATTTTGATAAAAGATCACATTTAAATCTTCTCCTCAGAAACCGCTGAACCAAATTAAACCAAACCTGGCAGGGATGGTCCCTGGGTGGGTCCCTTTCAAAATTGTGTCCGACAGCCCCACCCTCCATTCAAGATGGCCACTGTTACTAAAAATAGAAATTTCTTCAAATGGCCAAAACTGCTCTATTTTAAGCCAGAATGTGCCCAAATTTGAACTGTGTAAGCATAATGATGAGCTTTTTAGCATATATTAGAGGATTTTTTATGAACTTTGAACCTTTGCCGATTTTGACAAATTATGCAAATTAGGCATAAATAAGCAAAAAAATCATTTAAAAATCTGCTTGTTAGAAACCACTTGGCCAATTTCAACCAAACTTTGTCTGAATGATCCTTAGGTGGTCCCCTTTCAAAATTGTGTCCGTCAGCGCCATCCTGTATCCAAGATGGCCACCATTACTAAAAATAGAAATTTCTTCAAATGGCCAAAACTACTCTATGTTAAGCCAGAATGTGCCCAAATTTGAACTGTATAAGCATAATGATGAACTTTTTAACATATATTATGGGATTTGCTATGAACTTTGAACTTTTGCCGATTTTGACCGATTATGCAAATTAGAAAAAAGGGGGGATGAAATTTAAAAAAAATCCTCTCCTCTGAAACTACTGAGCCAATCTCAACCAAATTTTGCTGAAATGATTCTTGGGTGGTCCTCTTCCAAATTGTGTCTGGCATTTCAGAACACCGACCAAGATGGCCACCACAGCCGAACTTAATTTAACATAGGACCCTATGGGAAATTCCCATAAAAATCTTCTTGTCTGAAACCATTTGCTCAATAAGAATTTTTTTTGATGAAATAGTCATTGGATGGTTCTCTACCAAAAATGTGACTGGCAGTTCGGCCCTTCGACCAAGATGGCCCCCACAACCGAACTTAGTTTAACATAGGACCCTATGGGAAATTCACATAAAAATCTTCTCCTCAGAAACCACTGGGCCAATTGCAACCAAACATTTGTGGAATGATCCTTGGATGGCCCCCATCCAAAATTGTGTCTGGTGATCCCAACTTCCAACCAAGAAAGGCAAGATGGTCGCCAAGCAAAAAATAGAAAAAAGGGGGGATGAATTTTTTTTTAAATCTTCTCCTCTGAAACTACTGAGCCAATCTCAACCAAACTTTACTGAAATGATCCTTGGGTGGTCCCCTTCCAAAATTATGTCTGGCATTTCAGACCTCCGACCAAGATGGCCGCCACAGCCGAACTTAATTTAACATTTGCTCAATAAGAACAAAATTTTGATGAAATAGTCATTGGATGGTTCTCTTCCAAAAATGTGTCCGCCGGTTTGGCCCTTCGACCAAGATGACCCCATAACCGAACTTAGTTTAACATAGAACCCTATGGGAAATTCACATAAAAATCTTCTTGTCTGGAACCAGTTGCTCAATTGGAACCAAACTTTGATAAAATAGTCATTGGATGGTTCTCTTCCAAAATTGTGTCTGGTGGTCCCGCCCTCTGACCAAGATGGCTGCACAGCTGTACTTAGTTTAACATAGGACCCTATGGGAAATTCACATAAAAACCATCTTGTCTGGAACCAGTAGCTCAATTAGAACCAAACTTTGATGGAATAGTCATTGGATGGTCCTCTTCCAAAATTGTGTCCGGCAGTCACGCTCACCCACCAAGATGGCCACCACAGTGCAGTTGTGTTGTTATTGAAAGCAGCTTTGATCCAGGTGAGCGATTACAGGCTCCTGGGAGCCCCTTGTTATCATAATATTCCTAAACGGAATAAACTGGCTGAAAAATCTCACAGAAAAACCCAGAATATATGTTAAACTACTCATTGCCATGTAGCTACAGTTAAAATTTGAGTTCATTTTGATTTGTAATAAAGCAGAAATTGACAACTAAAGAAATATATATTTTTAGTAACAGCAGCCATTTTGAATGGAGGATGAAGCTGTCAGACACAATTTTGAAATGGGACTACCCAAGGACTATCCCAGCCAAATTTGGTTTAATTTGGTTCAGCGGTTTCAGAGAAGAAGATTTAAATGTGATCTTTTATCAAAGCATGCCTAATTTGCATAATCTGTATAAATCGCTGAGCGAAAAATTCCACAGAAAAACACGGATTATATGTAAAACTACTCACTGTAGCTGCAGTTAAAATTTGAGCTCATTTTAATTTATAATAAAGCAGCAATGGACAATTGAAGAAATTTCTATTTTTAGTAACAGCAGCCATCTTGAATGGAGAGCGGATCTGTCAGACACAATTTTGAAAGGGACCCACCCAAGGACCATCCCCGCCATGTTTGGTTTAATTTGGTTCAGGGGTTTCAGAGGAGAAGATTTAAATGTGAAAGTTTACGACGTATGACGGACGGACGGATGCCAAGTGATGGCAAAAGCTCACATGGCCTTTGGCCAGGTGAGCTAAAAACGAACAAAACAACAAACACGGTAATTTCATAGATTGGGATATTGAGGGTTCCTTTTTCGTCTGATTTTATTACGTTTTTCGTTTGTATTCTTCATAAATTTGCATTTTCGCAAATCATACAGGATGGTCTTGAGTTTCAGATTCTGGGCACTATTTGACTACTGGATTTTCCCGATTTATCACGTTCAACCTCCTGGGAAAATGCCTGTACCAAGTCAGGAATGTGTTGTTTTTCAGTTGTTCCGTTGATTGAAAACTCAGATGGTTGAGCTTCTTATCGGTTTTGTCTGTTTTTGTGGACTTTCCCTTTTGAATGCGCCTTGGAGAATGGTACCGTTGTTATTACCTTTATTCTGTAGTGTGCCAACAGATCTGGCGTAATGTCTTACCGTTGTTCTTTCTGAGATATACAGGGGTCAAAAAGACTCAACACTATAAACTTTTTATTTCAAATCGTATTGTCCTATTTTGAAGAACTAAAAAAAAAACAACAACAAAACAGGACGTACAGTGAGCCCCCCCTCCTTACAGAAAAACTTGTGGAAAAATTAATGCTTGCAAAAACTAAACATAAGAATCTCTGGAAGTTTTATTGAAATCCATTCTGTTGTTTAGGAAGAGCTATGGATAACGCAACAGTATCCTTTCTCTATTGTATGACAATTACATAGCCTTAAATGACAAAGTCCAAAAGTGAAGAAATTTTAGCAAGAAATGTTAAAATGGGAAAACAAAAATAGAAGGTGCACAATGCCATTTGGTACTAAAGAATTCATGAAATTAATGAACCTTGCCATATATGGTATTAAAGATTTCCTGTAAGATTCATTCAATTCCATCAAGTTGTTAAGGAGGAATTGCATAGGCAGTGAGGGAAGCACTCATGGACAAACGGACATATACTATATACCCCCCTCCCGCTGGATATGGAGGGAGGGGGTATAAAAGTTGGGCCGTATCAAATTTTATTTATACCAGAAGTTTTTTTTTTTGCTCTTATGGTTCCCAAATTTAAAAGAAGCCACCAAGTCAAAAGGACAGACTCCCGCTGAATAAATGCATAGTATTCTTGTTCAATGGTGACAAATCCTGTCCTCTACTGATGAAAAACAGACATGTGTGGGAAGTAGTCTAGCATCGTAATTGTGAAAATAGGTTGATTTCTTTTAGGCCCCTATTATTTTTTTCTTCCATTTTCTATTTCATTTTGTTTTCGTTGATTTCGTTTTGCTTTCATTGGTTTCGTTTTATTTCGTTTTCATTTCGTTGATTTCGTTTCGTTTCGTTTTTGTTGATTTCGTTTCGTTTCGTTTCGTTTTCGTTGGTTTCGTTTCGTTTCGCACTTTATAGGTGCCCCATTAATATAAGCTCCAAACTGTATTTATTTTTGAAGTTTCTAAATATTATACAGTCAAGCCTGCTCATACGGTCACCTCTATTAAGCAGTCACCTGTATTAAAAGGTCATTTTTTTCTTGTCATGACATATTAATTGAACCTCTTTTAAGAGGTCACCTGTCTTATAAGGCCACTTTTCTTTCTTTCAAAGGTGACCTCTTAATACAGGTTTGACTGTATACAAAATGTAGATACAATGTAACATACTCCTCAATACCGTTGTTTCGAGTCATTTCCATTCCGTCAAAAGTTTTTTTGTTTTCATCTGCCAGATCACATGATTTTGATGGAATGTTAGGCACTGGGCTTCCGGTGTCAATGTACACAACGAAAACTCCAATCGATATGTGGCGTTTTAACATTCCTCAACTTAAAGAATTCTTAACATTTTCTGTAAATGGCAGCTGTCAATTAAATTATTTTATTTGTATCAAAGACTTCAATTGCATAGAGAATTACTTCTTTAAAATTAAATTTGTTTTATTTCTTTATTTACTGCCGTCAGCTTCGTGAAAGGAAAATGATCTGTCTTGATATATTTTTGTTATCAGACAAGACAGTGAAGTATCGAACACCAGCATTTACTCTGCCGTTTTCTTGGCGTCCCCATATTACAATTGCATATAATCTATCGTGTCTACCACTATGATATGTTGACGTTGTCACAGTAATAGTGTATACACCGGAAGTACCGGTAGTCTGCCTAACATTTCAGATGTCAAGATACGAAAAAGACGGAACATGGTCGGAATTGACATGATTCGAAACAACGGTATTTCAGCTTCTCATACTTGTTAATTATTAAGATAGATTTTCTAAGTTGTACAAATAAATGTAGCTACTTTGAAAGCATTTTCTAATTGGAACTTGAGCTACATGTATATGTGTATATACATGTAATACAAAGAAAAAATACTACCAAAAATACCCCTATAAGCTTCAATCATTAAATTTGATAGAAAATAAATTATAGATGATTTGCTCAATAGCAATTAAACATAAAAGATATATATTATGTTGGAGTTTTGAAGTCAAAAGCTGACTAAATGTACCATTAAAAAGTCTTTATGTTGACAGATATGGTTGAAATAATTATTTTTTGATAAATTTGATAAATAAAAATGTTGCCACCTCTAAATGGATGTTCATGTGGACATGTACATACTTCTGAGTATTGTGTAGATTACAAAAAAAAATCAGAAATCAAATGGCTGAGGTGCATGTACACAACATATTACAGACGATTACAGATTTACAGTCAAACCTGTATTAAGAGGTCACATTTGGGACGACGAAAAAGTGGCCTCATAAGACAGGTGACCTCTTAAAAGAGGTTCAATTCATATGAAATTTTCTATGACAGGACAAGACAAATTTGACCTTTTAATACAGGTGACCGCTTAATAGATATGACTGCATGGGCAGGTTTAACTGTATTATCACCAGCAGTGTTGCATTATAGAACCTAATACTACACAGGTACATTAAATAAGTACAGACTAGGGCTTGATATTCTTTACCAATATTTATAGTTTAGATCAATCTACTATATTTACTTGATAAGTTATATAAATAAATAAGCTTGAAGGCAATAATATAATTGTTTGTTTACTATAATATATATACCTCACCATTATTGCTCACTCCCAATAATACAATCAGTGATCATTACCACTAATGTTGTGCTCATGGTGATACAACATTAGATGATAAAGTTTGTCAGTGACTTGTGGCAGATCAGTGTTTTTCTCTGGAAACAACAGCTAAAATATTGTTGAAAGTGGCATTAAAAACACCATACATGTAGCCCTAACTCCCTTTTAAACCCTTCCCAATAATTTTTATTGTATGACTGCAAAAATTCTATGAATGTTTTATTTTATGAGTCTGTCGTTCTTGTCGGTCTGTAAACAATGGTTTCAGTTTACAGTAACTTTATTTTTCCACATACATTTTATGTAAAATGTACATTCAGTAGATGACCGATGCTTTACATGGCCATAGGCCGGGTCTGAATAAAGTGAGGCAAAGGGGGTGATTTTAGACAAATTTTGAATATTTTTTTTTTTATTTACTTTCAAAAGGTTACACTTACCGTTTCAAAAGGCCTCCATTGCGCTACGGCCATACTTTATATAAAACAATGATCACTGGCACAAAATAAAGGTAGTGAATGCTTTGGAATATTATAAACTTCCCTATTTCCAAAGTAGATTCCCTTAGCCTAAGCTAAGGTGCCAAAAAGATGTTCTTCTGTTTTTTTGTATGTGTACAAATATATGTTTTTTTTAATGATTTTTTATTTTTAATGAATTCCTAAGAAAAATCCCAGAAAAATGTATGACGTTATTTATGTAACAACATGTGGACTACTGCAAGCTAAGGTTGCACTTTTAGTGGCCACTGAGAGTGAAAAATGAAACGCCTTTAATCATTTCAAATTTTTATTATTTTTGAACACTAACATCATACATGTATCTACAAGATTCCAACTGATCAGGGATAGTTTCCATCAGGATCATCTTGATCGAAAAAATGTTTTTAAAAAGATAAGGCTGTAAAAAAATCTGTATGTATGGGACAATTCCTTATGATTATTAATATTTTTTCTAAAGACTTTATCAATTGTTTTATTATATTTTGAAATCAGAAATAGTTTGCTTTCAACACTATAGAACAACCATTGCTTTCTGGTAAGGTGTCTTTTTATAATTTCCCCATTTTTCAAGCTGCCTCAAAATAATTAAAAAAGTGTTGATTTTTTTCGCTTTAAAAATCACACAAGCTAAACTACAATGTATTTATCATTTAACATAGTGATTATGGAATTTTACTGTTCTTTAACAAAGGAAAATAATTATTAAGATACATGTATCAGCTATATAAAATTCACAATAGACTATTTTTCAGAAAGAATCACCAAATAAGTCTTTTTTCTCTCTCCTAAAATGAAACAACGCATATACATATTAAGATTACGAAGCATTGTGATGACAAAGAATAAACGATTGCAGGTACAATCACATGTAGTATTCATTATGAATGAACATTTCAATAATTACAATCCGTTATGGACTCGTGAAGACATCGCGTTCTGTCCATCATGTCCATGTTGTTTCGCGGACCGTCCACATATACACACAGACTTCTCGTTAATTCCGCGGTGCGATAATCCTTGATAAGACATGGACTTTGCGTTTTCCGTTTGAGCTGCACTGTATATTAACTCCTGTTTCTTGTAAGCAATAAACTTTTTTTTTTACTGAATAAGATGATTACATTATGAAGTCTACATTTTGTATAGTGTTCAGAATTAAAATTGTAGCATTTGACTCATTCTTACAAGGATAAAATAATACTTTTTACAATTATGTTCCATAGGTAAGATTTTTTAGCTAATATTTAGAAGTAAAATTAAATAATTCAGAAACTTCCTATTTAAATCTTCCGTGTGTTTAAGAGTAGTAAGGTGGTAGGAATAGTAAATTCTAACATGACCTCCTTCTTTCGCTTTGCTAACAAATGAGCGAGTTATATATTCGGTATAATCTCATTAGCACATGCGCCGGTGAATGTGACTGACTTTTCCATTGGCAGCATAAATTGTGTGCGACATTTTCCGCAAGTGTAAATATAAATTACCGTCTTCCAATCAAGGTATACTACCGTATTTGTACTCTTAGACATGTCAGAATCTAAATAAATCATGGAAGCCTGAATGTGTTTTGAATTTTAACATGGATTGGCGGATACTAGTAAATTTGATCCCTTGCTTCTGCCTCGGGATAGAATACTAATATCTGCCAATCCATGTTAAAACTCCCAACACATTCTGGCTTCCATGATTTATTTCTTAATTAGACCTTTTAGATTATTAATTTTATATGAAACAATCAGCATTGGATCACCAGACAGCTATTCTTTTTCCAAAAAAGAAGCAAATACAAATATTAATTCTTGTTTCTTGCAAAAAATAAGCAAGTTTTAGACTGACTAAGCTGATTTAAGTAAGAAGTCAACACATTGTATAGTATTCAGAATTACAATTGTAGCATTTGATGCATTCTTACAAGGCAAAACATGATACATGTATGCGTTGTCATATATATATTGTACATGTAGGAACATATAGTGTAATCCCAACATCTTACGTATGGGACAAAAGTTTGCAAGATTTATTTTGTTGTGAATTTCACTTACATTTAATTTAGAAAGTATTGAAATGCATTCTTATTTTTTAGTTTTCCACTTTTTAGCTCACCTGGCCAAAGGCCATGTGAGCTTTTGCCATCACTTGGCGTCCGTCGTCCGTCCGCCGTACGTCTTAAACTTTCACATTTTAATCTTCTCCTCAGAAACCACTGGGCCAATTGCAACCAAACTTTGATGGAATGGTCCTTGGATGGCCCCCTTCCAAAATTGTGTCCGGTGATCCCGACTTCCAGCCAAGATGGCCGCCAAGCTAAAAATAGAAAAAAGGGAGGATGACATTTTAATTGTCCATTGCTGCTTTAGTGCAAGTCAAAATGAGCTGAAATTTTAACTGCAGCTACATGGCAAGGAGTAGTTTAACATATAATCCGGGTTTTTCTGTGAAATTTTTCTTTCAGCCGATTTATACCGATTATGCAAATTAGGCATATTTTGATAAAAGATCACATTTAAATCTTCTCCTCTGAAACCGCTGAACCAAATTAAACCAAACCTGGCAGGGATGGTCCCTGGGTGGGTCCCTTTCAAAATTGTGTCCGACAGCCCCGCCCTCCATTCAAGATGGCCACTGTTACTAAAAATAGAAATTTCTTCAAATGGCCAAAACTGCTCAATTTTAAGCCAGAATGTGCCCAAATTTGAACTGTGTAAGCATAATGATGAGCTTTTTAGCATATATTACAGGATTTTTTATGAACTTTGAACTTTTGTCGATTTTGACCGATTATGCAAATTAGAAAAAAGGGGGGATGAAATTTTAAAAAAATCTTCTCCTCGGAAACTACTGAGCCAATATCAACCAAATTTTGCTGAAATGATTGTTGGACGGTCTCCTTCCAAAATTGTGTCCGTTGATCCCGACTTCCAACCAAGATGGCCGCCAAGCTAAAAATAGAAAAAAGGAGGGATGAAATTTTAATTGTCCATTGCTGCTTTAGTGCAAGTCAAAATGATGGGTTTTTCTGTGAAATTTTTCTTTCAGCCGATATATACCGATTATGCAAATTAGGCATATTTTGATAAAAGATCACATTTAAATCTTCTCCTCTGAAACCGCTGAACCAAATTAAACCAAACCTGGCAGGGATGGTCCCTGGGTGGGTCCCTTTCAAAATTGTGTCCGACAGCCCCGCCCTCCATTCAAGATGGCCACTGTTACTAAAAATAGAAATTTCTTCAAATGGCCAAAACTGCTCAATTTTAAGCCAGAATGTGCCCAAATTTGAACTGTGTAAGCATAATGATGAGCTTTTTAGCATATATTACAGGATTTTTTATGAACTTTGAACTTTTGTCGATTTTGACCGATTATGCAAATTAGAAAAAAGGGGGGATGAAATTTTAAAAAAATCTTCTCCTCGGAAACTACTGAGCCAATATCAACCAAATTTTGCTGAAATGATTGTTGGACGGTCTCCTTCCAAAATTGTGTCCGTTGATCCCGACTTCCAACCAAGATGGCCGCCAAGCTAAAAATAGAAAAAAGGAGGGATGAAATTTTAATTGTCCATTGCTGCTTTAGTGCAAGTCAAAATGATGGGTTTTTCTGTGAAATTTTTCTTTCAGCCGATATATACCGATTATGCAAATTAGGCATATTTTGATAAAAGATCACATTTAAATCTTCTCCTCTGAAACCGCTGAACCAAATTAAACCAAACCTGGCAGGGATGGTCCCTGGGTGGGTCCCTTTCAAAATTGTGTCGGACAACCCCACCCTCCATTCAAGATGGCTGCTGTTACTAAAAATAGAAATTTCTTCAATTGTCCATTGCTGCTTTAGTATAAGTCAAAATGAGCTCAAATTTTAACTGCAGCTACATGGCAAGGAGTAGTTTAACATATATTTCGGGCTTTTTTGTGAAATTTTTCTGTCAGCTGATTTATACCGATTATGCAAATAAGGCATATTTTGATAAAAGATCACATTTAAATCTTCTCCTCTGAAACCGCAGGACCAAATTAAACCAAATCTGGCAGGGATGGCCCCTGGGTGGGTCCCTTTCAAAATTGTGTCCGACAGCCCAGTCCTCCATTCAAGATGGCCACTGTTACTAAAAATAGAAATTTCTTCAAATGGCCAAAACTGCTCAATTTTAAGCCAGAATGTGCCCAAATTTGAACTGTGTAAGCATAATGATGAGCTTTTTAGCATATATTACAGGATTTTTTATGAACTTTGAACTTTTGTCGATTTTGACCGATTATGCAAATTAGAAAAAAGGGGGGATGAAATTTTAAAAAAATCTTCTCCTCGGAAACTACTGAGCCAATATCAACCAAATTTTGCTGAAATGATTGTTGGACGGTCTCCTTCCAAAATTGTGTCCGTTGATCCCGACTTCCAACCAAGATGGCCGCCAAGCTAAAAATAGAAAAAAGGAGGGATGAAATTTTAATTGTCCATTGCTGCTTTAGTGCAAGTCAAAATGATGGGTTTTTCTGTGAAATTTTTCTTTCAGCCGATATATACCGATTATGCAAATTAGGCATATTTTGATAAAAGATCACATTTAAATCTTCTCCTCTGAAACCGCTGAACCAAATTAAACCAAACCTGGCAGGGATGGTCCCTGGGTGGGTCCCTTTCAAAATTGTGTCCGACAGCCCCGCCCTCCATTCAAGATGGCCACTGTTACTAAAAATAGAAATTTCTTCAAATGGCCAAAACTGCTCAATTTTAAGCCAGAATGTGCCCAAATTTGAACTGTGTAAGCATAATGATGAGCTTTTTAGCATATATTACAGGATTTTTTATGAACTTTGAACTTTTGTCGATTTTGACCGATTATGCAAATTAGAAAAAAGGGGGGATGAAATTTTAAAAAAATCTTCTCCTCGGAAACTACTGAGCCAATATCAACCAAATTTTGCTGAAATGATTGTTGGACGGTCTCCTTCCAAAATTGTGTCCGTTGATCCCGACTTCCAACCAAGATGGCCGCCAAGCTAAAAATAGAAAAAAGGAGGGATGAAATTTTAATTGTCCATTGCTGCTTTAGTGCAAGTCAAAATGATGGGTTTTTCTGTGAAATTTTTCTTTCAGCCGATATATACCGATTATGCAAATTAGGCATATTTTGATAAAAGATCACATTTAAATCTTCTCCTCTGAAACCGCTGAACCAAATTAAACCAAACCTGGCAGGGATGGTCCCTGGGTGGGTCCCTTTCAAAATTGTGTCTGACAACCCCACCCTCCATTCAAGATGGCTGCTGTTACTAAAAATAGAAATTTCTTCAATTGTCCATTGCTGCTTTAGTATAAGTCAAAATGAGCTCAAATTTTAACTGCAGCTACATGGCAAGGAGTAGTTTAACATATATTTCGGGCTTTTTTGTGAAATTTTTCTGTCAGCTGATTTATACCGATTATGCAAATAAGGCATATTTTGATAAAAGATCACATTTAAATCTTCTCCTCTGAAACCGCAGGACCAAATTAAACCAAATCTGGCAGGGATGGCCCCTGGGTGGGTCCCTTTCAAAATTGTGTCCGACAGCCCAGTCCTCCATTCAAGATGGCCACTGTTACTAAAAATAGAAATTTCTTCAAATGGCCAAAACTGCTCAATTTTAAGCCAGAATGTGCCCAAATTTGAACTGTGTAAGCATAATGATGAGCTTTTTAGCATATATTACAGGATTTTTTATGAACTTTGAACTTTTGTCGATTTTGACCGATTATGCAAATTAGAAAAATGGGGGTATGAAATTTAAAAAAAATCTTCTCCTCGGAAACTACTGAGCCAATATCAACCAAATTTTGCTGAAATGATTGTTGGACGGTCTCCTTCCAAAATTGTGTCCGTTGATCCCGACTTCCAACCAAGATGGCCGCCAAGCTAAAAATAGAAAAAAGGAGGGATGAAATTTTAATTGTCCATTGCTGCTTTAGTGCAAGTCAAAATGATGGGTTTTTCTGTGAAATTTTTCTTTCAGCCGATATATACCGATTATGCAAATTAGGCATATTTTGATAAAAGATCACATTTAAATCTTCTCCTCTGAAACCGCTGAACCAAATTAAACCAAACCTGGCAGGGATGGTCCCTGGGTGGGTCCCTTTCAAAATTGTGTCTGACAACCCCACCCTCCATTCAAGATGGCTGCTGTTACTAAAAATAGAAATTTCTTCAATTGTCCATTGCTGCTTTAGTATAAGTCAAAATGAGCTCAAATTTTAACTGCAGCTACATGGCAAGGAGTAGTTTAACATATATTTCGGGCTTTTTTGTGAAATTTTTCTGTCAGCTGATTTATACCGATTATGCAAATAAGGCATATTTTGATAAAAGATCACATATAAATCTTCTCCTCTGAAACCGCAGGACCAAATTAAACCAAATCTGGCAGGGATGGTCCCTGGGTGGGTCCCTTTCAAAATTGTGTCTGACAACCCCACCCTCCATTCAAGATGGCTGCTGTTACTAAAAATAGAAATTTCTTCAATTGTCCATTGCTGCTTTAGTATAAGTCAAAATGAGCTCAAATTTTAACTGCAGCTACATGGCAAGGAGTAGTTTAACATATATTTCGGGCTTTTTTGTGAAATTTTTCTGTCAGCTGATTTATACCGATTATGCAAATAAGGCATATTTTGATAAAAGATCACATATAAATCTTCTCCTCTGAAACCGCAGGACCAAATTAAACCAAATCTGGCAGGGATGGCCCCTGGGTGGGTCCCTTTCAAAATTGTGTCCGACAGCCCAGTCCTCTATTAAAGATGGCTGTTGTTACTAAAAATAGAAATTTCTTCAATTGTCCATTACTGCTTTAGTATAAGTCAAAATGAGCTCAAATTTTAACTGCAGCTACATGGGAAGGAGTAGTTTATCATATATTCCATTTTTTACTGTGAGCCGATTTATACCGATTATGCAAATTAGGCATATTTTGAAATAGAAAAAAAGGGGGCGTGAAATTTTAATTGTCCATTGCTGCTTTAGTATAAGTCAAAATCAGCTCAAATTTTAACTGTGTCTGTGGCTACATGGCAATGAGTAATTTAACATATTCTGGGTTTTTCTGTGAGATTTTTTCAACCAGTTTATTCCATTTAGGAATATTATGAGATAAAAATCACATCTAAATCTTTTGCTCAGAAATTTGAGTTGAAATGATCTTTGGGTGGCCCACTTTCAAAATTATGTGTAATACCCCCATTTTCTATTAACTTTAAATGTCAAATTGAAAACCGGGTGAGTGATTACAGGATCCTGGGAGCCTCTAGTTTACAAATGTGACTGTTTATTTACATGTAGCTTATTCTTGACATAAATGGGAATATTTTGTTAAGTTTGGAAAGTGAGAGCAAAACTCTCTTACATCTCTATAAACAACTTTTTTGCTTGATATAAGGAATTAAACCTATGTTTATGTAGTCATCAGTGTATTAGAGATGTAATGATACAAAGAATGAAAGTCAGTAAAGGAATTTATTAATAGAAAATGTTCTATCTTACGTATGGTACAAAAAAGTCTTACGTATATGGGACATTTCAAATTGACTTTGATGTCTTGTTAGTACTACATTAATTAATAATAGTCAAAACCAAAGTTATTTATACTTATGTACATGTACCTTGATACCATTTAAGTTAAAAGTAAGACTTTATATTTCAAGTACCGGTATGTACTTTTCATGGAAATATGGCTTACGTATGGGACAGCATGGGTTTCGAAAAATGTCTTTTCAAACTTTGAAGACTTGGAATTAAAAAAATTATCGATATTCTTTCTTGTCTCAGTTCTTCCTCACACTTTCAACGAAAGAATAACTGTATATAATATAGATAAATAAGAAGATGACCCCATAAAATTCCTTGTTAACTTAATCTTGTGAATGATCACAATTTTGTTAAAAACTATTACATTTGTACATGCTATCATATTTCGGTTTAAAGCATCTTCTCTGATCAGGATATTATAATAAAGTGCTACATGTTATATATTATACTAACAGAAACTAGAGAAAATTCTCTATAAATTGCCAATTTCAGGCGCCCTATGACAAATGTTTTGTCGCAAAATGACATCTTTAGGCGCCATGGTGACCAAATTAGTTGCAAAATTGAGCCCTGATAAACTGAAGCTGTCCTTAACTTTGATATTGCTGAGAGAAAAAAATATTACACCTTTAAAAAAGGGGAAAATATGAAGTGGCCACTTGTTACATGCAAATTTTGGGTATGTACAGGTACAGGTATATATATGACCCTGTATTTCCATTACCGATCATAATAGACCAATGAAAGTTGTATATTGTTTAGATCCCAAGTTTAAACATATTCCTTTATATTATAACATATCATGTACTGATCAATTACACAATATCTGATAAAAAGTGTAACCATGCATATGTATTGCCGTTTAAGGCGTTTTTGATATTTTTTAAAATTTGAACTTTTCTAATTTTTCATTCAATATATATATCATTATGAGTTTGTTTTTCAAAATGTTCATCTTTATGGGTTTTGGGAGGACCATAAATAAAGGCATTCAAAATTGAACCAAGTAACATGTATTATATTATACATATATTCGAAAGGGGGTTTAAAAGGAGCCTGAAGGCCAAAATATCACATACAGTCAAACCTGTATTAAGAGGTCACCGTTGGGACAAATAGAAAGTGGCCTTATAAGACAGGTGACCTCTTAAAAGAGGTTCAATTCATATGAAATTTTCTATGACAGGACAAGAAAAAGGTGACCTTTTAATACAGGTGACTGTTTAATAGAGGTGACCGCATGGGCAGTTTTGACTGTATTTGGATTCAAATTTAAATTTTTCATCAAACTGTTTTTCTTTAAATTGAATGGTTGAGAGATTGCTCATTTCGTCCCAATCCAATTACAAGCCTGGCCGTCACAAGCAATTCTTGTTTCTGATTGGTTGATTTCTAAATAATCTTCTCCTCTGAAACCACATGGCCAAATGCATCAAAATTTGGTAGGAAGCATCCTTGTAAGGTCCTCTATAAAGATTGCTCAGTTAGTTCCAATTCGTTAACAAACATGGCTACCACAGTCAATTCTTCTTTCTGATTAGTCAATTTCTAAAAATCTTCTCCTCAGAAACCACTTGGCCAAATGGACCGAAACTTTGTAGGAAGCATCCTTGGAAGGTCCTCTATAAAGATTGCTCATTTCGTCATAGTCCGTTAACAAACATGGCCGCCATAGGCAATTCTTATTTCTGATTGATCGATTTTGAAAAAATCTTCTCCTCTGAAACCGCTAGCCTAAATGAACCAAACCATGGTAGGAAGCATGTATGGAAGGTCCTCTATAGAGATTGCTCCTTTCATTTTAATCTTTTAACAAACATGGCCACCACAGGCAATTCTTTTTTCTGATTGGTCGATTTCTAAAAAAATCTTCTCCTCTGAAACCGCTTGGGCAAATGATCATGAACCAAAACAAGGTAGGAAGCATCTATGGAAATCCTCTATAAAGACTGCTCATTTCGTCCCAATCCAATTACAAACATGGCCGTCACAGGCAATTCTTGTTTCTGATTGGTTGATTTCTAAATAATCTTCTCCTCTGAAACCACATGGCCAAATGAACTGAAACTTGGTAGCAAGCATCTATGGAAGGTTCTGTATTAAGTTTCCTCAAAGCAGAATGAAAGGTGAGCAACACGGGCTCAGCCCACTGAGCCTCTATACGGGTCTAGTTTTAAATTATCATCTTAATCATGTGTTGATGAGTTATTTGTGGGTCAATAAAGAAAATACAATGTATCATATTATATTTTGGAAAGAGGTCCAAAGTCCCTGTAGACTGGAACAATTTTTATATTTCTTCAGATATTTGGATGTGGTTGTTGTCTTTGAATTGATTGGTAACAATTAAAAGCTATCATTAATATTTTTTTTATTTAAGAAAAAATACATTTTTTTTTGTCATGAAATTTAATTTGTACATGGTTGATATATTTACCTATTGTTACTATGTAACATATAGTTACCTAGATATACTCAGGTATCAGGTAATTAAATACACATACTTGTTAGTAGAGAAAACAAGAGTTCTTCTCATGTTCAAATCAATGAAATCAGGTTGGGGTCAGGATCATATGTACATTTACATGTATGTAATTGGTACTTTTTGTTCATCATGTACATGTACATTGTATATACATTTGTATATACATATCCAGTCCTCACGATAAGCACTGGTCCTCCGGCCCAAAACGAGTAAAACTTTGTTCGAACTAGTAAATTTTTAAGTTTTTATTTAAATATAAAATGTATATATAAAAATTAATTCAAGTCAGTGGTTTTCTCTGGGTACTGTGGTTACAGAGGTCAAATTGATTTGATGCATCGTACAAATGATGTACATTCTTTAACAAAGATTCCTCATTTAATCTTGTTCCAGTGAAAAATATGACGACAATAGACAATTCTGTATCTCAGAAACTACATTAAACTTGCTTGAACCAAAACATTATGAAAAGTAAGTTTAAACAGTGATGGTAAGCAATTCCAAACCGCAGGCTCTAGGGCTTTCAATATTGTTCAAGTGTACCAGTACTTCACTATTTACAGGTGGTACTTTTTTTTAAATTTGAACATTTTTCATGAATATCTTGTGCAATAGTCTTTCAAATTAGGAGGAACCAATTACCATTCTAAGTGGGTAAAAGTACCTGGTACCTCACCTTACTGAAAGGCCTGATTGGTGGTGTAATTGGTGCGGTAGATCGTGAGTTCAAGTCCTAGTCGGGTCAAACTAAAGACTATTAAATTGGTGTTTTTTGCTTCTCCGCTAAGCACATGGAATTAAGGAGAAAGAACAAAGGCTTGAAATCTGGATAATGTGTGGCCGGGCTACATGTGGACTGTTGTTTCAGAGAGCTAACACTATACGATAAAGATGAAAAATTGCTGACTTGGTATTAAACAACAATTACGCACTCAACAATTTCATTTGCATGAATATGTATGAACAGGTGAGCCTCTTGTATTAAATTTAATGAGTAAACATATTTTACCTCCATAATTATCCCCTCGCCAACGAAGTTGCGAGGGGATATAGTAACCGTCCGTCCGTCACAATCCTTGTGAACACTCTAGGATCAACATCCTTCAATGGATTTTGACCAAACTTGGTACATATTTATATCTTAAGAGAATCTGGAACCCTATAGATTTTCAAGGTCAAGGTCACAGGGTCAAATTTTTACCGCATAACATCCTTGTGAACACTCTAGAATCAACATCCTTCAATGGATTTTGACTAAACTTGGTACATTCTTAGTCCTTACGAGAGTCTGGAACCCTAATGATTTTCAAGGTCACAGGTCAAAGGTCAAGGTCACTGGGTAAATTGTTTACCGTGTAACATCCTTGTGAACACTAGAATCAACATCCTTCAATGGATTTTGACCAAACTTGGTACATACTTCGTCCTTATGAGAATCTGGAACCCTATTGATTTTCAAGGTCAAAGGTCAAGGTCACAGGGTCAAATTTTTACCGCATAACATCCTTGTGAACACTCTAGAATCAACATCCTTCAATGGATTTTGACCAAACTTGGTACATATGTAGTCCTTAGGAGAGTCTGGAACTCTATTGATTTTCAAGGTCAAAGGTCAATGTCACCGGGTCAAATTTTTACTGTGTAACATCCTTGTGAACACTAGAATCAACATCCTTCAATGGATTTTGACCAAACTTGGTACATACTTAGACCTTAAGAGAATCTGGAACCCTATTGATTTTCAAGGTCAAAGGTCAAGGTCACAGGGTCTAATTTTTAGGCGAGGGGATATGCCACGCTTTGTGTTGCCCTTGCATTGTTAAAAGGGAAATAATCCAGTTCAAATATAAACTAACACATTGATATAAGAGTATTTCTTCTGTTTATCTTAACATTAATATTTTTATTTTTTAGATTTGATGGATTCCTGATAGATAAGTAGATAATATCCACATTATGGATGGGATGCTGATGGAATGGGAGAAAATGTTACCTAACCCAGATGAAATAGATGACATTGACCATTCTGACATGATGGAAAGTGAACTTCCAATTTTTGAAGGGAAGAATCAGCTGCCTACTGTCTTGGACACAACAAACACGAGTGATAAAGGTGCAGGGAAAATAACTCCAAAATTAGGGGAGATAACTCCTAAATTAGGGGAAATTAAACAAGTAGAAAATAGAACTTTAAAGGACATAAATAAAGGGGAAGTAACTGAGGATAGATCTGGATCTAGACAAAGAGAAATGACCTCGTTATTGAACTTGGAATCAGAAGATAATGAGAAAACCGTAAAATTGATTGATGAACTGAATTCTTTAAAAGACTTGGATGACATACCAAAGAATTCATCACAAATTGCTGAAGCAAGTGGAGAGAAAAATTCTAAAGATTGTGAAAGTGTGAATACATCTGGATATGCTACTTGTCAACAGACTTCAAATGATAGTATCAATGACAACAAATTGAAAAATGGGTTTGAAAACTGTGTTGATTCTCCACTTCAAATAAGTGATGTAAGAACAGGTGATATACCGTCACAAAGAGCACTTGCCAAAGATATTAAAGATTGTGGAAAAGAAGAAGAAACAAGTTTACAAAGAAATATAAGATTAGGGTATATTATTCCAGATGAAGACAGACAAACCCAGGAAGGTCATGGTCAGTCAGAAGTTGGTTTTAATGTGAATGCATTGGAGTCAGGACTTCATGAAAAAGACATGGAAAATGAAAAGGGTTGTAATGAGAATGTTTTAAATAAAGATAAACGTGCTAAAGTTTTCAAGCAATTGAAAGAACATTTGAAAAGAGGAGGTTTTAGTGAAAAAGAAAATACTATAAAAAAATCTAAATTTGATGAAGATGGTATTGGAAATGGAAAAATAGCTGATAATAAAAAAGATGAGATATCTCTATCTCAAAATTGTGATATACCTGAAGTGAAAAAACACAGTGAGATATCTCCTTTGAATAACAATATCACTGCTGGTAACATGGGTAGCATAAGACTGAATAATAACAAGGCAGAGACGAGCTCAGCAGAAAATACTTTTGTAATGTTGACTGTCAAAGATGAACCCATAGACTATGAAGAATACGGGAAATTGCAAGAATTTGAAAAACCCCATGAAGATGTTAATAATGAGTACATTGGCTTTCCTGACAATTTTATGTCTAATTTTTATAGCGATATGGACAGTGCAAGAGATTCAGAAATAAATTATAATGAACAAATAGATTACAGGTGTAAGATTACAGAGGCTGGATTATATCAGTGTCTCTATTGTAGTGCCAAATTGGCAAACTCGGCTCAATTTCAAAATCATGTTGCTGAAAGACACAAAACAATGTATCAGTGTAAACACTGCGATATGAATTTTTATCGATCTCAAGACTTAG
The DNA here is from genome assembly GCA_963383655.1 of Bathymodiolus septemdierum. Classification (NCBI taxonomy): domain Eukaryota; kingdom Metazoa; phylum Mollusca; class Bivalvia; order Mytilida; family Modiolidae; genus Bathymodiolus; species Bathymodiolus septemdierum. The sequence continues at coordinate 37,887,185 of OY726530.1, read as the reverse complement.
CAATACATTGTCGTATCCGTCACACTTTAGAGAGAGTTAAAATTCAAAATATGTCTTCAAATTCAAGTCCAAATAAAAGCATCATAAGGAAAAGAAAATCTAAACTTTTTTTAGATGAAGACGGAAATCAGATTTATAAATGTGCTCACTGTAGTAAAAAATTTCGTGTACAGCAAGCAATGGCATCGCACGTGAGAAATGTGCATTACAATAATTCCAAGGAAAAGGTGAAACCAAGCTATGATGACGAAGGGTACCAGATATACAAATGTCGATACACGTCCTGTGATGAAACGTTTCACAGAAAACTAGATCTGTCGCTGCATGTTAAAACTGAACATAGAAAGTCTCCCAAGAAAAACAAGAAAACCCAAGTATTATACTATGACGATGATGGAATTCAAATTTATAAATGTAGATATTGTTCTGAAGGTTTCCGCATACAACAAGCGATGGCGTCACATGTCAGAAATGTACATCGTTATAATTTTAATGTAAAGGAAATTGTCAGGAAGACCACATCCGACACAACTGACAACCCAAGTTCAGAAATAGGAGAATCAAGGAAATCAGACGATGAGAAATTGGAGGAATCTGTCAGAGAGGAAAATGAAACAAAAGCAAAGAGCCGAGAATTTACCAAACGAGTGCTGCCATATAGAAATATGTCATTTGAAACAGATGCTAATCAGATTGAAGAAAGTTTAGCAAACTCAGATTGTTCACTCAAAAGGGAGTTAAAGAGTAACCAGATTTATCACTGTTCGAAATGTACGAAATGGTTTTATCGTGAGAAGCAAGTTTTTAATCACGAAAAAACATGTAAAAGAATAAAACATGAACCTGCCTTGCTTGACGATAATCGACAGGATTTTGAAATTCACGATGGGATTGTGGATGAAGAGAGCAACAGAGTCAGAGAGGAACATGTTAAAAAAGAATTGAAGGAAAAAATGGATGTACATGATTTAAAAAAATTTAAGGAAAAAATGCAACAGAAGAACGAGAAAACCAGACAAAATGGCCATGGATCTGTTGGAAAAGTGGAAGCATTCAGCTTCCTGCCAAAGTTTTTCTGTAAATATTGCCCATCCTCGTATGAAGAAGGTAAAATTATGAACTTACATTTAGTTAAACATTTAGGTGAAGTACTACTAATGGCAGAGAGCAAATACAAATGTCGTATCTGTAGTAAGACTTTCGGCAATAACACAAAGATGATGTACCACCTTCAAAACCATACGTCATTTGATATCACAAAGTTATATATGCAGCCAACAATTCCAGAATGTTCCATCTGCGGACAACCATTTGTTAATGAACTGCTTTTAAAGAAACACCAAAACAAGCATTCAAAAATAGACACACGTGTGATGACGCCAAGTTCTAAAGCTATTGCTATTGATAGCACAACGACTCCATCTGGTAGAAGCAATATAAAAGTAATTTATTCTGCTAATGGAAGTAACTCTTTTAGTAATATTAGAAGTAAGCTGCAGATAGAATCAATAGGGTCTACTTCTTTATCGTCAGGTGACGATTCATTTTCCATCGTAAAGGAAAAAACTGTTAGCCTAGATGATATTCCATTCCAGTGTGGGATGTGTCTTTCTCGTTTTCCTACCTCACAATATTTATTGCATCATATAACGCTGCACATGCAAGGACCATATGTGTTCAAAATAGAAATGGACAAGAAAGAAAAAGAAGATGAAGAAAATGGTGAGAAAATATTGCCTCATGGAAACATTTCTTTTGCCGGCAGATCTCGTTTATTACCGACAAGCATACCAAAAACAGTTAATGATGAAAGGAACATTCATATAGTTAAATCCTCAACAACATCAAGCGATAACCCGCTGACATTGAAAATGCCAGCCGATTTTAAGAAATGCCAAGAAGAAAATATTATTCATACATCAAATTCTATACCTGGTTCCCAGACTGGTACCAAGTCTGATTTTACTATGCAAGCTATTGCTAATGATCATATGTATACCAATTCTCTACTTAAACCACAGAAGAAAGATGATGTGTTAAGAACTGGAGATGATGAAATGCCTAGTGAAGATCATAACTCTGACACTGAATCTTTTTCTTCAGAAGCAGAATCTTCTGCCTATTATGATACAGATGAGTGTGAAAAAATTGAAAATGACGTCAGAAATAAAACTTCGTTGCCGAGAAAAATAAACATAAAAAAGGATACACCTAGTCAGCGGGTTTCAACTTTCAGGAAATGTTTTGACATTGCAAGTGGAAAATGGTTTGAATGCCCATATTGTTTACATATTAGTCAGACCGAGAGGGAACTGCACTCTCATATGCAAAATCATGATCTAAAGGATTTACAAAAAATGGTGCAATGCTGCAACTGCAATAGAAAATTTGTATCGAAATGGCACTTATCAAAACATATGGAACACAGTCATCGACGGAATTCTTACAAATGTAGTTTTTGTGACAAGGGATTTTTGACATCTTTTGAGGTCATGGAACATGTGCAGAAAGGACATTAATATTGAATATATTGTAATATATTTTTATGCCCCTGCCACTAGGCATTGGGGGCATTAAATACTTACCCCTGTCTGTATGTGCATCTGTCCATCCTGCATTAGATTTAACAGACCTTGCTATTTTGGTCATATTTGAATGGGAGCCAGGGAGGAGGGTTTCATAACCTCATTTGGTTTAAGCATGACATTGAGCCATTCATATACAATTAACATGATTAACTATACATTTTTCTATCCCTTAAAATAAAATTAAGAAATAATTCTCCTGTCATGTTTTATGCTCATTTTAACATGGGGAGGCATTATATTTAAGAAATAATTACCGGTAGCCATGCAGGTATATTTATATTGTTTTTACCACGGGTTGGCACTTTATGTCGAATATTTTACCGCGAGGGGTAAAATGAAGGCATAAAGTGACAACCCATGTTACAATACTATTCTGTTTTTTTCCAAAGATGTTTGAAATGACAACCGAAAAGGTGTTTCATGCTGATGACAAATATGTATTGAGATTACTAAATGTTGTCATTCATGAACATCAATTCAAAAGAAAGGGAAAATACTACAAATTCCACTTCGACAAGGAGGCATACACAAAGCCAAAAAACGCCAGGATCTTTATGTTCTAAGCTGGAAGTCTTCATATGACGTCATCTTATTTACTGCCAAAATTGTCAACAACATTTCGCGGAATTTTAATTTGTGTGATTTTTAGGCCCAGGGATATGCAAGAATACTATATGTTATTCGGGATCTTCGCAAAGGATGTGGGTTTATATTTCCTGTCTGTTTTCTATATCGCCTGAGCCGATTTCCAATACACGAATGTTTATTTATTTTGTGTATTGCATGCTTATCATTGTGTACCTTTTACAGGGGAGTGTCACGGAACAGCCGCTTATAAAGCACAGACCATGTCTATCTATGACGTAATCGGTCATAGATTAATATTATTTTTACCACTGGTTTGGACTTGAAGCGTTTGAAGGACGTCATATTAGAATTGTCGATATTTTACACCGAGCGAAAGCGAGTTGTAATATTTAGACAAATATAAAGCCTAACCATGTTAAAATGAGCATAAAACATGAAATGGGAGAATTATTTCGATTCTAATAGGGCATTTACAGTAATTTTGTAAATCAATGCGGCCTTATGGATAGGCCATTTGTGGAGGACTGCCCCATTTAAGAAAATATGACTGTTTAAACATAGTTAAGACAAGTATTCCATTAAGATTCAAAGAAAACAATATTAATTTCTATTTTTATTACTTTAATGTGCTGGTTTATGCGATCAGTTAGTGGGAAAACACCGATAGGACTTTGCACATGTCTTAAAAATAATTGTGCTATTTAGAGAATAGGTTTGTTTACAAAGCGAAAGCAGAACATCATATTAGAATGTCATATAATGTACATGTAGTTATAATAATCAGATATCAATTTTTAGCTCACCTGTGTGAGCTATTGCCATCACTTGGCATCCGTTGTCTGTCTGTAAACTTTTTCAAAAATCTTCTCTGAAACCACTGGGCGAATTTAAACCAAACTTGGCCTGAATCATCCTTAGGGGGTTCCCTTTAAAAGTTATGTCTGATAGCCACGCCCTCCATCCAAGATGGCCACCATTACTAAAAATAGAAATTTCTTCAAATGGCCAAAACTGCTTTATTTTAAGCCAGAATGTGCCCAAATTTGAACTGTATAAGCATAATGATGAGCTTTTTAACATATATTACAGGATTTTTTTATGAACTTTTAACTTTTGCCGATTTTGACAGATTATGCAAATTAGGCATAAATAAACAAAAAAAACATTTAAAAATCTTCTTGTTAGAAACCACTTGGCCAATTTCAACCAAACTTTGTCTGAATGATCCTTAGGTGGTTCCCTTTCAAAATTTTGTCCGTCAGCGCCGTCCTGTATCCAAGATGGCCACCATTACTAAAAATAGAAATTTCTTCAAATGGCCAAAACTGCTCTATTTTAAGCCAGAATGTGCCCAAATTTGAACTGTATAAGCATAATGATGAGCTTTTTAACGTAAATATATTACAGGATTTTTTTATGAACTTTGAACTTTTGCTGATTTTGACCGATTTATGCAAATAAGAAAAAAGGGGGGATGCAATTTAAAAAAATCTTCTCCTCTGAAACTACTGAGCCAATCTCAACCAAACTTTGCTGAAATGATTCTTGGGTGGTCCCCTTCCAAAATTGTGTCTGGCATTTCAGGCTACGACCAAGATGGTCGCCACAGCCGAACTTAATTTAATATAGGACCCTATGGGAAATTCCCATAAAAATCTTCTTGTCTGAAACCATTTGCTCAATAAGAACTAAATGTTGATGAAATAGTCATTGGATGGTTCTCTTCCAAAAATACGTCCGGCGGTTCGGCCCTTCGACCAAGATGGCCCCCACAGCCGAACTTGCCTTAACATAGGACCCTATACGTGAAATTCACATAAAAATCTTCTCCTCAGAAACCACTGGGCCAATTGCAACCAAACTTTGGTGGAATGTTCCTTGGATGGCCCCCTTTCAAAAATGTGTCCGTTGATCCCGACTTCCAACCAAGATGGCCGCCAAGCTAAAAATAGAAAAAAGGGGGGATGAAATTTTAATTGTCCATTGCTGCTTTAGTGTAAGTCAAAATGAGCTCAAATTTTAACTGCAGCCACATGGCAAGAAGTAGTTTAGCATTATTCCGGGTTTTTCTGTGAAATTTTTCTTTCAGCCGATATATACCGATTATGCAAATTGGGCATATTTTGATAAAAGATCGCATTTAAATCTTCTCCTATGAAACCACTGAACCAAATTAAACCAAACCTGGCAGGGATGGTCCCTGGGTGGTTCCCTTTCAAAATTGTGTCCGACAGCCCCGCCCTCCATTCAAGATGGCTGCTGTTACTAAAAATAGAAATTTCTTCAATTGTCCATTGCTGCTTTAGTATAAGTCAAAATGAGCTCAAATTTGAACTGCAGCTACATGGCAAGGAGTAGTTTAGCATATATTCAGGTTTTTTTTTTTTTTTTTTTCTTTCAGTTGATTTATACCGATTATGCAAATTAGGCATATTTTGATAAAAGATCACATTTAAATCTTCTCCTCTGAAACCGCTGAACCAAATTTGTGTCTGGTGGTCCCGCCCTCTGACCAAGATGGCTGCACAGCTGTACTTAGTTTAACATAGGACCCTATGGGAAATTCACATGAAAACCATCTTGTCTGGAACCAGTAGCTCAATTAAAACCAAACTTTGATGGAATAGTCATTGGATGGTCCTCTTCCAAAATTGTGTCCGGCAGTTGCGCTCTCCCGCCAAGATGGTCGCCACAGTGCAGTTGCGTTGTTATTGAAAGCAGCTTTGATCCAGGTGAGCGATTGCAGGCTCCTGTGAGCCTCTGGTTTCATTTGAAAATTACATGTTAGTTAATTATATAATAAACATTGTGGCGGTCAGTTTTTTTCATGGATAAATTTTAAACCACAAACCTGCTGCACATTGTAAGTCACTGTTTAACTTGATCATATAATGGGATATCGAGTTGTGAACAGAAAAAAAACTGTGATGACAAATGTAACAATTTCAGCAACTACATGGTTTGCGAATCAACTTAACAATTTTTGTGTTGATAGGTGTTGATTTCAGATTTAACCATACAACTGGGTCAACCCCACCATTTTTGTCCCTCTCTCAGGCCAGGACTTAGATTTCCAAAGCCATATGTCATGGTCTTTTTTTGTATTCAATGATTTGAGGTGAGAGGTGGTACGTTTATGTGAATTGTTGACTATCACTATTTAAAATTTCTTTTCATAATCATGACAATGACTGATTGTAATCTGAATTACATGTAATGATTGAATATGACTTTTAGCATATTTGGGCAGATGTGATCGCAGGAATGACTGACATATGGCAGTTGGATTTACAACTACCTGTGCAATCGGTGCCTATCACCAGTTGAATCATGCTCATAGCGAGATGTACTTGATACAACTTTATGTGATAGAGTTTGTAAGGGATTTGTGGCAGGTCGGTGGTTTTCTCCAGATATTTGAGTTTATAATTACTCCACCAATAAACTCACTGGCACAATATAACTGAAATATTTTTTTGAAAGTGGTGTTATACACCATTAGCATAACACCTAAAACCTCAAAACACAATTGATGCTTGTGATAATGAAGGTTCTGTCTTGAGACTGAAATATTGTTCAAAGTGGTGTTAAACACCATAACCATTTAGCATGTTAAAAAACTATACATAAATGTCTAAATTATCTGTAGTTCTGTTCAATTTAATCTCTGAAATTTCATGCTAAGCATTATATAAAAGATTTAATTGACGGAGCAAATGATAGTCAAACCTGCCTTAGTGACCACCTCTATTAAGTACAGTCAAACCTGCCTTAGTGACCACCTTTATTAAGTTACAGTCAAACCTGTCTTAGTGACCACCTCTATTAAGTACAGTCAAACCTGCCTTAGTGACCACCTCTATTAAGTTACAGTCAAACCTGCCTTAGTGAACACCTCTATTAAGTACAGTCAAACCTGCATTAGTGACCCCCTCTATTAAGTTACAGTCAAACCTGCCTTAGTGACCACCTCTATTAAGTTAGTCAAACCTGCCTTAGTGACCACCTCTATTAAGTTAGTCAAACCTGCCTTAGTGACCACCTCTATTAAGTTACAGTCAAACCTGCCTTAGTGACCACCTCTATTAAGTTAGTCAAACCTGCCTTAGTGACCACCTCTATTAAGTTACAGTCAAACCTCCTTTAGTGACCACTTCTATTAAGTTACAGTCAAACTTGTTTTAGTGACCACCTCTATTAAGTTAGTCAAACCTGCCTTAGTGACCACCTCTATTAAGTTACAGTCAAACCTGCCTTAGTGACCACCTATTAAGTTACAGTCAAACCTGTTTTAGTGACCACCTCTATTAAGTTACAGTCAAACCTGCCTCAGAGACCACCTATATTAAGTTACAGTCAAACCTGTTTTAGTGACCACCTCTATTAAGTTAGTCAAACCTGCCTTAGTGACCACCTCTATTAAGTTAGTCAAACCTGTTTTAGTGACCACATCTATTAAGTTACAGTCAAACCTGTTTTAGTGACCACATCTATTAAGTTACAGTCAAACCTGTTTTAGTGACCACCTCTATTAAGTTACAGTCAAACCTGCCTTAGTGACCACCTCTATTAAGTTACAGTCAAACCTGTTTTAGTGACCACCTCTATTAAGTTAGTCAAACCTGCCTTAGTGACCACCTCTATTAAGTTAGTCAAACCTGTTTTAGTGACCACATCTATTAAGTTACAGTCAAACCTGCCTTAGTGACCACCTCTATTAAGTTAGTCAAACCTGCCTTAGTGACCACCTCTATTAAGTTAGTCAAACCTGTTTTAGTGACCACCTCTACCACCTCTATTAAGTTACAGTCAAACCTGTTTTAGTGACCACCTCTATTAAGTTACAGTCAAACCTGTTTTAGTGACCACCTCTATTAAGCAATAACTTGTATTGTGTGACCTTAATTTTTATTTCCCTTCATAGTGCATTTCATATCAATTAAACCTGTATTAAGCGACCACCTGACCATATTTCACTGTTCCATTGGAAGGTCACATAACACAGGTTTGACTACTGGTAATTTAATTTTTTTTTACTGTATATGAAATGTCTCAAAAGTACCATCCACCGACCATTTTTTTTCAAATACAATGTACGGTATTATGATCTGAGAAAGAATATATATATGTTACATATAGACCTATTCATGTATGTTGTAAAGAAATGTTTTACTTTAAATTCTCAATTTAATTTATTATAATACTTTTCCGACTGTAAATATTTTTCTTTTTGATAAAACTTTGCATCTTTCGTATGGAGACAAATTTAACATAGGATCCTATGGGGAAAATATTTTCAAAGTATTTTTATCTGAAATCTTTATGGGAATATATACAGGTATATATTTTTCTTTTTGGTAAAACTTTGCATCTTTCGTATGTTATCGTTAACTGTTTCACATTTAAATATTCTCCTCGTGTCTATAGTCTTTGTCTGTATCGATCAACTTTTAACATTTCAACCTTTTTCCGAGGGCCCGGGTGGCTCAATGAGTTGGGTAGTTGGATTACCTAACAACTCATACAAGCCTATCACCAATACGGCGTGGGTTCGCGCCCGGCTTTGTAAGTTACAAAAAAGGCTGCACTCGACTCGCAGCCGCAAGTGATAAAGTTTAGCAGTTGCTTGCCCATGGTCGGTGGTTCTTTCCGGGTACTCCGGCTTCCACCACTAAAACTGCCATTATATAGCTGAAATATTGCTGAAAGTAACGTTAAACACAATTAATCAAATCATTAATTCAAATTAATCCTTTGATACCTTCAAACATTTTGATGGATCGAAAATCGATGGCCTCCACTGCTGGACAAAGTTTTAGCATACAACCCTACTGGAAAAATATTTTAACATGATATTCTCTGAAACCACTGAACAATTTGAATAGCAAATTCGGCAGAAGCCTTTTCAAATTGGGTGTTCTTTGTTTCAATGAGAAATTCAAGATGACGAGCATAGTAGGACATAGTTTTAACACAAAGACCATATAGGAAAATGAAAAGAAACTTGAAATTAGATTAAATTCACACTGCATGAATAATCACCACGTTGTCCCTTGCAAAATATTATTTGTTTGTGTTAATCGGTAATCCAAGATGGCTGTCACACTGGGACAAATTTAACATAGAATCCTATGGGGAAAATATTTTCAAAGTATTTTTTATCTGAAATCTCTAGATTTATGGGAATATGAAATAAAAAGCTTCTCAAAAACCTCAAACTTGCTTGAAACCAAATAGAGCATGCATAACGATACAGGTGAGCGATACAGCCTTGACACCACAGGTGAACCTCTACCAGGTAGTTTTAATTTTTTAATTGATTATTTTGTTGTATGTTGGAATTTATTGTTATTTGTTGCTATTAATGATAAATAATAAGGTTATCTCCCTTACATTCAAAGGGAGATAATCAGGACATGCAATAGGGCATATGGTGGTAACTGGATAATGTTTTACCATTAATGATATTATTTTTACAATTCTGTGCATTGATTGTACAAGTTTATATTTTTTCTTAATATTGAAACAAAGAGTTTTTAATTGTTGAAAATTATAGATGAATTAATGCTTAGAACAAAAATAAAATGCAAAACAATGATTAACATCTTCATTTTTAATTTAACTGAAACAATGGATAGGTTAAATAGTTGGTTTTCACAATAGTCACTAATTTTCTGCTTTATCAAGGACGTAATACAATCCTTGGCTTTATCATGCTAAAAAGTTAAGGCTGAAGGAAGCTGGAGCACACTGAAAAAAACCACCGTTCACCATTAAAAATTTCATTGATTAATTGTTGTTAACATCAAGTGAATAGTATTTCAGCTATATTTACAACCCCAGAAAGTTAAAATTTTTATTGTTATGCTGATCTTAAATTCAAGATGGCCACCATCACAGAAAATAATTTAACAGCACCCAGTGCAAAATACATACAAACAAGAAGAGTTTGAAGATACCAAAGGGTAATAAGAATATGTAAATTGAAGAACAGACAACACAATGGCCAAAAGAAAGGACAAAAAACGATCTACCAAACTCTACACAGAAAACGAAAGATTGAACAACACAAACCCCACTAAAAACTGGGCGTGAATTCAGGTGCTCCATAAGGGTAAGCTGTTCCTGCTCCAATAGTTGTCACCCATCGTACTACTCTAGTTACAAACCTGGTTATAAGTCATGAATGAGGAAAGGACCAGGAAGTGTTTACGACAAGTAGAACATATCTTTGGTCATTTGTGACGCAAATATTCTGTAAGATTAACCAAGTCATGGTGGCGACTGTAAAACTTTCCAAGTGATGACTTCAACTTAACTAAGAGGAACCCTTGGTTCAGTAGCTTCCTTGTTAGCAGCAACCCTATATTAAGGAAATCCTGATAGGAACCACAAGCTCTGGAATATCGTATCAACTGAGAGATATATACTCCATATGCAGGTGCTGCTGGAATGTTGCTACAAATGAATGGAAAGTTCACAATGGGAAAATTGAGATCATCTCTTTTGTCGTAAAGTTTCGTTTTTAACCACCCCTCACTGTCAATTTCGAGGTGCAGGTCAACGTATGAAGCAGACCTATCCATATCTGTGGTATCCTTTATTTCAAGCTCAACGGGATAGATGCGATCAACGAATTCACCAAACATATATAGAATTATTTAGTGAAAGGACATCATCTACAAAAATGTATATAGCGGAACGTGAAATTAAAGAATAGGGCTATCTTCTTTTCGTTTTTCTTGTGAAGCCCATGTATGAAGTCTGCCTCATACGAATAAAGGAACAAGTCGGCGAGAAGACGAGCACAGTTTGTACCCATAGGTATGCCGATTGTCTGTTGAAAAACACGTCCACCAAAGATAATAAATATGTTGTCAATCGAAAACTCGAGCATGTTGATGATTTCAGTTTCAGGGAACTGTTTTGGTAGAATCGGAGTGGTTTTGTTTTTTTTACAAAATAAGACCTGTCCCTTCCTAGCACAAGGTATTTGTATCTACGTTGGCCATTCTTTTTTATGAAAAACAGTTGGACCAACTCCCTTAATATGTCCTTCAGCTTAGAGTGAGGAATAGTTGTGTAGAGGGTAGAGGAATCAAATGTTTTAATGCTATTGCAGGAGGAGAGGGGCCTATATTGTATGTACTCTAACAGATCTTTAGAGTTCTTCAGAATCCACAACACCCCTCGAGTATTAGTATTAGTATATTAGTAATAAGAAGAGTTTGAAGATACCAAAGGAGGGGTAATCAGAATCCGTATATCACAATGGCCAAAAGAAAAAGTACAAAAAGCCAACAACGATCTACAAAACATACACATAAAGCTAAAGATAAAATAACAAATGACTCGCTAAAAACCGGGGGTGAACTCAGGTGCTCCGGAAGGGTAAGCAATTCCTGCTCCACTAGTAGCACCCGTCGTGTTCATCTAGTTACAAACCCGCTGATAAGTCATGAATGAGGAAAGGATCGGAAAGTGTTTACGACAAGTGGAACATATCCGTGGTCAGTTGTGACACAGATATTCTATATATAACTATCAACCATGTCATGGTGGTGACCATAAAGCTTTCGAAGTGATGACTTCAACATAACCAGTAGGAACCATTGGTTCAGTAGCTTCCTTGTTTAGCAGCAATCATCTACCAAGGAAATCCTGATAGGAATCAAGCTCTGGAATATCAGATCAATTTAGAGACATATACCCCATATGCAGGTGCTGTTGGAAAATTGAAATAATCTCTGTTGTTGTACAGTTTCTTTTTTAAGCGGCCCTTACTCTGTCAATTTCGAGGTGTAGGTCAAGGTATGAAGCAGAACAACTTCTCCTGAGAAACCCTTTAACATATTTAAACCAATCCATTTTGGGGTAAGCATCTACCAAACTTGTGATTCTGGTGTCAATCTGAAATCAAAGAAGACTGTCACTATTTGTTGAGAAATTTCAGATTTGGCTTATTGCCAATATAAATCTGGAGTTATGGTGTTTAACACCACTCTTCAACAATATTTCAGTTGTGTCGTGGTGGTCAGTTTTATTGGTGGAGGAAACCGAAGTACCTGGAGAAGACCACCTACTTGTCGTAAGTCATTGACAGACTTTATCACTTAAAGTTGTATCGAGTACACCTCGCCATGAGTGGGATTCAAACTCATAACTTTAGTGGTGATGGGCACTGATTGTACAGTAAGTTGCCATACTACCACGTCCACGACGACCCCTAGTATAAATCAGAATACTGATGCATGCACTCCAGAGGAAATAAAGAAAACGAAACACAAATTGATTGACTGATTAACCTAATACATGTAGACAGAATCACAGTAACTAGACACAGTATCAATATTAATTCCATAATCAGTGGTAAAATATGCTTACGATGGGTAATATTATCCATTTAACATGTTTTCTTATTATTTAGTTTATGAAATTATTATTGATAGTATCTATGTTATAAAACACATTTAAATGTTATATTTACCAACAACGCACATATGATGTGTTTATCCTGCAATGTCAAAATGTCCAAAACAACAACTAAATTATCTGAAAATAGCAGAAACAATGTCAAAATGTCCAAAACAACAACCAAATTATCTGAAAATAGCAGAAACAATGTCAAAATGTCCAAAACAACAACCAAATTATCTGAAAATAGCAGAAATAATGTCAAAATGTCCAAAACAACAACCAAATTATCTGAAAATAGCAGAAACAAGCATAGTTCTAATAGTTTTCAGTGGTGTTCAGTCGGTACATCGGTTCAGGGCCCAGAGAGCCAAGAAGGGGCATGTGAATCTCTGAAGGGCAACTTTTTTTAAAATAATTTGTTGGTTCAGTAGCATCCTTGTTAGCAACAACCCTCTATTAAGGAAATCCTGATAGGAATCACAAGCTCTGGAATATCGTATCAACTGAGAGAGATGTATTCCATTATGGCATATGCAGGTGCTGCTGGAATGTTGCTACATATGAATGGAAATTTCACAATGGGAAAAATTGAAATCATCTCACTGTGAATTTCGAGGTGTAGGTCAAGGTATGAAACAGACCTATCTGTATCTGTGGTATCTTAGGTGAGATATATGTTTAATACATAAGATGACGCTATTTTAAACATACTGCCCTTGGATGAAGGTGTTAGGGTAGATTAACACACGAGGGAAAAAATCATCACCCGAGACGAAGAGTGTGTTAATCACCCTAACACCTTCATCCAAGAGCAGTATCTTTTTTTATTATACTGAATGCCTAATGATTCAAGTGTGCATTATGTTATTAGAAGGACAATTGTTAAAAAAATAAAAAGTCATAAATTAAGATAGTTTACTTACATTAACAACAACAAAACATCAAATAGCAACAAATTTAACAAGATAATAACATAATGTTTATAACAATTAATATAAAATGTTTTTTAATTGTATATTTTGATAAATATTATCACATGTTTGCTTCTATATTCTGACTATTGCATAAATAATTTTCAAGGTAGGCTATAATTGTTTTATCATTTTTCAATATTATTATTTAAATACATGTCTTAAAATTTTTAAATTTTATGAAAACTTGGAAATTTAAAAAAAAATAAAATTCTAATTTACTAAAATCGGTAAACCTCGGGCTCGGGTGTTAATTTTTCCGGATCGGCAAACTTCGGGCCCAGCGGGTGTTAATTTTGGGCATTAACACCCGTTGCTAATATTATCACATGTTGCTAGGGATGGGCGGGGCTTATGAAAGGTTAGTGAAAATTAACAAATGCTGCTTGTCCAATGAAATGAATGGATAATGAAAGAAATTTGCATAAAGTATAATAAAATAATTTTTTTAGTTTATTTAATGTGAAACAGCTGATAAAAGAACCAATAAGAATAACATGTACTGTATATATACTAGTAAAATATTGTTGTTAATTGCGAAGAAAAGGTTAATCAGACAGAAGTTCAACATATTGTTGTTAACCGCATCGGTGGTGTAATGGTTAGCGTGTTCGACTCGAATGCGGTAGATCATGGGTTTGAGCCCCGATCATGTCAAACCATAGACTATAAAATTGGTATGTGTTGCTTCTCTGGTATGCACACAGCATTAGGGAGAAAGAGTAAAGACAGGTTGTCTCGGCATCAAGATAATGTGTCCGAGTGGGGTGACATGTCTAACCGCGGATTGTTGTTTCAGTGAGCTATCACTATACAAATCCAACTCAGCGTGTTGGTCTAGTACAAAACGGACCTCATCATCATCTCATTGACAATTAACTTGTTCTCGCCATGATATAGCTGAAAATTGCTGAGTTAAAGAACAATCACTCAATCATTCCCATATTGTTGTTAATTGTGAAGAGAATGTTAAGCAAACAGGAGACCTACATATTGGTTTGAGTGAATATTTTCTTACATTCTGTACAAGAAAAAATGGGGGGGGGGGGGGGGGGGGGAATTAGATTGTGGTTTAGAGAATAAAATTAAAATAAAATCTGCTAAAGTTACAACAAGGATGAGTTTATTGAGAAACTTTTGTTTGTTTTGTAATTTGTTTATATATAGAGAAAAGCAGAAACAGATACAAATACAAAATAACATATGACATGAATATACAATTTTACAGACAAAGGACATTTAATTTATAAAAACAAACATTTTGCATCACTGCACTGAAATTTTGAACACCAAAGACAGTTTCAAATGGCAACCACTTTTTACATATATATTCTTTTTGTGTAGAGGATAGGCAATTTATGGTTGTCTTTTCTATTTTTATACAATATTTCAGGTATTTTAGACTACCATTTATACTGGGTTTATCACCCAAACATTTACATTTATATAAATAAAATGACTTGATTATTGGTGTTATCTGGATGTAAAGGTTTCACTATACACAATATGATATTAGGTGCATTTATATACAGCACTGTTAAGACCACAATTTTCAAAAACATTTACTAATGAAAACCAAAATTGTTTACTGTATTGAGAAACTTAGCAAAGTAGATTGGTCAAAATTATATGTACATATGTAGAAATGTATATTTAACTTGGAATATATTTAGAGATGTTTTATATCATTACTAGATGAGGTAGCATATGAGAGAAATGTTGTAAAACATACAGAGCCTTGGATTATATCTGAAATATTAGAACTAATATAAGGCATACAGATTGTCTATTATATATGTATAAACAACTGGTATTAAACATTTTTATTCTGAATTCTGTAAATATACAAACAAGACACAAGGGGGTGTCACAGATGTAAAACCAAACGTAATTTGAAAACAAGATAGAAGAAAATAAAAACAATACAACAAATCTTTGGAAACAGTTTAAAATAGTAATAAACAAAGAAAACAGCAACATTGTTTCAAATACAATTTATGTCAATAGCTTATTATAAGACATCGTATCAATCAGCTTTTAACTAAAGGTCATTGCCAAAGACAACTTACTGCATTATTTGTTATACCCCACCTGGCTTACTGCATGGTTTATCATCAGCTTTTAACAGTTTTGTGCTTAAAGAGAGATAACTCTAATATACCTAAGAAAGTATATTTTGATATAACCCGCCATTTTAATGTTTAGGTAATAGATAAAGAGAAAAAAATGTTAAAAAAAACCTCCCACCCTTTCCATGTTTTAATCATTTACTTTTGGATGTAAATTCGATATTCTATGTTATCAGCTAATGATGTGGGGGCGTTTTTTTTTAAATTATTTTTCTTATTGTTTAAAAATGTTTTTTTTTATTATAAACCTGTCATTTAATAATAAATGACCTTTTCACTTCAACAATCTTAATTTTATTAAAGCCAAATATTCAACAGTCAGAAACAAGGAAGCGCAGTGTGTTGATCACCCGTGTCCTAGGTAAGTATAACTATAGATGTTAACAGTCACGATCTAGAGACAGTAGAGAATCATCATTATAGTTTACTATTATAGCTGCTTCTCTTGTTTGTCACCAGCTCCAAACGTGTTTGAATAATGCATATTCAGAATTATCACATGTAAGTGAAGATTACGTTGTAAAAGAGTTAGAACGTCTAAGTTCACGTAAAAGTACTGGTGTGGATGAGGTTCGAGGTTTCTTCAAGATGGTGCAAATATATATAAAAAAGAGACTGTTACATATGTATTTAATTTATTTATTTCTAGTGGTATTGTATTGTCCCTGATGACAGGAAAATAGCTAGAGTCTGTCCTATTTTTAGATAACTAGACTCTGCCCTATCTTTCAATAGTTAGAATCTGTCCTATCTTTAAATAACTAGAGTCTACCTTATCTTTAAATAACTAGAGTCTGTCCTATCTTTAAATAGCTGGAGTCTGTCCTATCTTTAAATAGCTGGAGTCTGTCCTATCTTTAAATATCTAGAGTCTGTCCTGTATTTAAATAGCTAGAGTCTGTCCTGTATTTAATTATCTAGAGTCTATCATGTATTTAAATAGCTAGAGTCTGTTCTGTATTTAAATAGCTAGAGTCTGTCCCATTTTTAAATAGCTAGAGTCTGTCCTGTATTTAAATAGCTAGAGTCTGTCCCATTTTTAAATAGCTAGAGTCTGTCCTGTATTTAAATAGATAGAGTCTGTCCCATTTTTAAATAGCTAGAGTATGTTCTATCTTTAAATAGCTAGAGTCTGTCCTATCTTTAAATAGCTAGAGTCTGTCCTATCTTTAAATAGCTAGGGTCTGTCCTGTATTTAAATAGCTAGAGTCTGTTCTATCATTAAATAGCTAGAGTCTGTCATATCTTTAAATAGCTAGAGTCTGTCCTGTATTTAAATAGCTAGAGTCTGTCCTATCTTTAAATAGCTAGAGTCTGTCCTGTATTTAAATAGATAGAGTCTGTCCCATTTTTAAATAGCTAGAGTCTGTCCTGTATTTAAATAGATAGAGTCTGTCCCATTTTTAAATAGCTGGAGTCTGTCATATATTTAAATAGCTAGAGTCTGTCCTATCTTTAAATAGCTAGAGTCTATCATGTATTTAAATAGCTAGAGTCTGTCCTGTATTTAAATAGCTAGAGTCTGTCCTATCTTTAAATAGCTAGAGTCTGTCCTGTATTTAAATAGATAGAGTCTGTCCCATTTTTAAATAGCTAGAGTCTGTCCTGTATTTAAATAGATAGAGTCTGTCCCATTTTTAAATAGCTGGAGTCTGTCATATATTTAAATAGCTAGAGTCTGTCCTATCTTTAAATAGCTAGAGTCTATCATGTATTTAAATAGCTAGAGTCTGTCCTGTATTTAAATAGCTAGAGTCTGTCCTATCTTTAAATAGCTAGAGTCTGTCTCATCTTTAAATAGCTAGAGTCTGTTCTATCTTTAAATAGCTAGAGTCTGTCCTGTATTTAAATAGCTAGAGTCTGTCCTATCTTTAAATAGCTAGAGTCTGTTCCATCTTTAAATAGCTAGAGTCTGTTCTATCTTTAAATAGCTAGAGTCTGTTCTATCATTAAATAGCTAGAGTCTGTCCTATCTTTAAATAGCTAGAGTCTGTCCTGTATTTAAATAGCTAGAGTCTGTCCTATCTTTAAATAGCTAGAGTCTGTCCTGTATTTAAATAGCTAGAGTCTGTCCTATCTTTAAATAGCTAGAGTCTGTTCTATCATTAAATAGCTAGAGTCTGTCCTATCTTTAAATAGCTAGAGTCTGTCCTGTATTTAAATAGCTAGAGTCTGTCCTATCTTTAAATAGCTAGAGTCTGTTCTATCATTAAATAGCTAGAGTCTGTCCTATCTTTAAATAGCTAGAGTCTGTCCTGTATTTAAATAGCTAGAGTCTGTCCTATCTTTATATAGCTAGAGTCTGTCCTATCTTTAAATAGCTAGAGTCTGTCATATCTTTAAATAGCTAGAGTCTGTCCTATCTTTAAATAGCTAGAGTCTGTTCTATCATTAAATAGCTAGAGTCTGTCCTATCTTTAAATAGCTAGAGTCTGTCATATATTTAAATAGCTAGAGTCTGTCCTATCTTTAAATAGCTAGAGTCTGTCCTGTATTTAAATAGCTAGAGTCTGTCCTATCTTTAAATAGCTAGAGTCTGTCCTATCTTTAAAGAGCTGGAGTCTGTCCTATCTTTAAATAGCTAGAGTCTGTCCTGTATTTAAATAGCTAGAGTCTGTCCTATCTTTAAATAGCTAGAGTCTGTCCTGTATTTAAATAGCTAGAGTCTGTCCTATCTTTAAATAGCTGGAGTCTGTCCTATCTTTAAATAGCTAGAGTCTGTTCTATCTTTAAATAGCTAGAGTTTGTTCTATCTTTAAATAGCTAGAGTCTGTTCTATCTTTAAATAGCTAGAGTCTGTCCTATCTTTAAATAGCTAGAGTCTGTCCTGTATTTAAATAGCTAGAGTCTGTCCTATCTTTAAATAGCTAGGGTCTGTCCTGTATTTAAATAGCTAGAGTCTGTCCTATCTTTAAATAGCTGGAGTCTGTCCTATCTTTAAATAGCTAGAGTCTGTCCTATCTTTAAATAGCTGGAGTCTGTTCTATCTTTAAATAACTAGAGTCTGTCCTATCTTTAAATAGCTAGAGTCTGTCCTATCTTTAAATAGCTGGAGTCTGTCCTATCTTTAAATAGCTAGAGTGTGTCCTATCTTTAAATAGCTGGAGTCTGTTCTATCTTTAAATAACTAGAGTCTGTCCTATCTTTAAATAGCTAGAGTCTGTCATATCTTTAAATAGCTAGAGTCTGTCATATCTTTAAATAGCTAGAGTCTGTCCTATCTTTAAATAGCTAGAGTCTGTTCTATCATTAAATAGCTAGAGTCTGTCCTATCTTTAAATAGCTAGAGTCTGTCATATATTTAAATAGCTAGAGTCTGTCCTATCTTTAAATAGCTAGAGTCTGTCCTGTATCTAAATAGCTAGAGTCTGTCATATCTTTAAATAGCTAGAGTCTGTCCTGTATTTAAATAGCTAGAGTCTGTCCTATCTTTAAATAGCTAGAGTCTGTCCTATCTTTAAAGAGCTGGAGTCTGTCCTCTCTTTAAATAGCTAGAGTCTGTCCTGTATTTAAATAGCTAGAGTCTGTCCTATCTTTAAATGGCTAGAGTCTGTCCTGTATTTAAATAGCTAGAGTCTGTCCTATCTTTAAATAGCTGGAGTCTGTCCTATCTTTAAATAGCTAGAGTCTGTTCTATCTTTAAATAGCTAGAGTTTGTTCTATCTTTAAATAGCTAGGTCTGTTCTATCTTTAAATAGCTAGAGTCTGTCCTATCTTTAAATAGCTAGAGTCTGTCCTGTATTTAAATAGCTAGAGTCTGTCCTATCTTTAAATAGCTGGAGTCTGTCCTATCTTTAAATAGCTAGAGTCTGTCCTATCTTTAAATAGCTAGAGTCTGTCCTATCTTTAAATAGCTAGAGTCTGTTCTATCTTTAAATAACTAGAGTCTGTTCTATCTTTAAATAGCTGGAGTCTGTCCTATCTTTAAATAGCTAGAGTCTGTCCTATCTTTAAATAGCTGGAGTCTGTCCTATCTTTAAATAGCTAGAGTCTGTTCTATCTTTAAATAGCTAGAGTTTGTTCTATCTTTAAATAGCTAGAGTCTGTTCTATCTTTAAATAGCTAGAGTCTGTTCTATCTTTAAATAGCTAGAGTCTGTTCTATCTTTAAATAGCTAGAGTCTGTTCTATCTTTAAATAGCTAGAGTCTGTCCTATCTTTAAATAGCTAGAGTCTGTCCTATCTTTAAATAGCTGGAGTCTGTCCTATCTTTAAATAGCTAGAGTCTGTTCTATCTTTAAATAACTAGAGTCTGTTCTATCTTTAAATAGCTGGAGTCTGTCCTATCTTTAAATAGCTAGAGTCTGTCCTATCTTTAAATAGCTGGAGTCTGTCCTATCTTTAAATAGCTAGAGTCTGTTCTATCTTTAAATAGCTAGAGTTTGTTCTATCTTTAAATAGCTAGAGTCTGTTCTATCTTTAAATAGCTAGAGTTTGTTCTATCTTTAAATAGCTAGAGTCTGTTCTATCTTTAAATAGCTAGAGTCTGTTCTATCTTTAAATAGCTAGAGTTTGTTCTATCTTTAAATAGCTAGAGTCTGTTCTATCTTTAAATAGCTAGAGTCTGTTCTATCTTTAAATAGCTAGAGTTTGTTCTATCTTTAAATAGCTAGAGTCTGTTCTATCTTTAAATAGCTAGAGTCTGTCCTATCTTTAAATAGCTAGAGTCTGTCCTGTATTTAAATAGCTAGAGTCTGTCCTGTATTTAAATAGCTAGAGTCTGTTCTATCTTTAAATAGCTGGAGTTTGTTCTATCTTTAAATAGCTAGAGTTTGTTCTATCTTTAAATAGCTAGAATCTGTTCTATCTTTAAATAGCTAGAGTTTGTCCTATCATTAAATAGCTAGAATCTGTTCTATCTTTATATAGCTAGAGTCTGTCCTGTCTTTAAATAGCTAGAGTCTGTTCTATCTTTAAATAGCTAGAGTCTGTTCTATCTTTAAATAGCTAGAGTTTGTTCTATCTTTAAATAGCTAGAGTCTGTTCTATCTTTAAATAGCTAGAGTCTGTTCTATCTTTAAATAGCTAGAGTTTGTTCTATCTTTAAATAGCTAGAGTCTGTTCTATCTTTAAATAGCTAGAGTCTGTTCTATCTTTAAATAGCTAGAGTTTGTTCTATCTTTAAATAGCTAGAGTCTGTTCTATCTTTAAATAGCTAGAGTCTGTCCTATCTTTAAATAGCTAGAGTCTGTCCTGTATTTAAATAGCTAGAGTCTGTCCTGTATTTAAATAGCTAGAGTCTGTTCTATCTTTAAATAGCTGGAGTTTGTTCTATCTTTAAATAGCTAGAGTTTGTTCTATCTTTAAATAGCTAGAATCTGTTCTATCTTTAAATAGCTAGAGTTTGTCCTATCATTAAATAGCTAGAATCTGTTCTATCTTTATATAGCTAGAGTCTGTCCTATCTTTAAATAGCTAGAGTCTGTTCTATCTTTAAATAGCTAGAGTTTGTTCTATCTTTATATAGCTAGAGTCTGTCCTATCTTTATATAGTTAGAGTCTGTCCTATCTTTAAATAGCTAGAGTCTGTCATATCTTTAAATAGCTAGAGTCTGTTCTATCTTTAAATAGCTAGAGTTTGTTCTATCTTTAAATAGCTAGAGTCTGTTTTATCTTTAAATAGCTAGAGTCTGTCATATCTTTAAATAGCTAGAGTCTGTCATATATTTAAATAGCTAGAATCTGTTCTATCTTTAAATAGCTAGAGTCTGTTCTATCTTTAAATAGCTAGAGTCTGTTCTATCTTTAAATAGCTAGAGTCTGTCCTATCTTTAAATAGCTAGAGTCTGTCCTGTATTTAAATAGCTAGAGTCTGTCCTATCTTTAAATAGCTAGAGTCTGTTCTATCTTTAAATAGCTAGAGTCTGTTCTATCTTTAAATAGCTAGAGTTTGTTCTATCTTTAAATAGCTAGAGTCTGTTTTATCTTTAAATAGCTAGAGTCTGTCATATATTTAAATAGCTAGAATCTGTTCTATCTTTAAATAGATAGAGTCTGTCCTATCTTTAAATAGCTAGAGTCTGTCCTGTATTTAAATAGCTAGAGTCTGTCCTATCTTTAAATAGCTAGAGTCTGTCCTGTATTTAAATAGCTAGAGTCTGTCCTATCTTTAAATAGCTAGAGTCTGTTCTATCTTTAAATAGCTAGAGTCTGTTCTATCTTTAAATAGCTAGAGTTTGTTCTATCTTTAAATAGCTAGAATCTGTTCTATCTTTAAATAGCTAGAGTTTGTCCTATCTTTATATAGCTAGAGTCTGTCCTATCTTTATATAGCTAGAATCTGTCCTATCTTTAAATAGCTAGAGTCTGTCATATCTTTAAATAGCTAGAGTCTATTCTATCTTTAAATAGCTAGAGTTTGTTCTATCTTTAAATAGCTGGAGTCTGTCATATCTTTAAATAGCTAGAGTCTGTTCTATCTTTAAATAGCTAGAATCTGTTCTATCTTCAAATAGCTAGAGTCTGTCATATCTTTAAATAGCTAGAATCTGTTCTATCTTTAAATAGCTAGAGTCTGTTCTATCTTTAAATAGCTAGAATCTGTTCTATCTTTAAATAGCTAGAGTCTGTCATATCTTTAAATAGCTAGAATCTGTTCTATCTTTAAATAGCTAGAGTCTGTTCTATCTTTAAATAGCTAGAGTCTGTTCTATCTTTAAATAGCTAGAGTCTGTCCTATCTTTAAATAGCTAGAGTCTGTCATATCTTTAAATAGCTAGAGTCTGTCATATCTTTATATAGTTAGAGTCTGTTCTATCTTTATATAGCTAGAGTCTGTTCTATCTTTAAATAGCTAGAGTCTGTTCTGTCTTTAAATAGCTAGAGTCTGTCATATCTTTAAATAGCTAGAGTCTGTTCTATCTTTAAATAGCTAGAGTCTGTTCTATCTTTAAATAGCTAGAGTCTGTCCTATCTTTAAATAGCTAGAGTCTGTCATATCTTTAAATAGCTAGAGTCTGTCATATCTTTATATAGATAGAGTCTGTTCTATCTTTATATAGCTAGAGTCTGTTCTATCTTTAAATAGCTAGAGTCTGTCCTATCTTTAAATAGCTAGAGTCTGTCATATCTTTAAATAGCTAGAGTCTGTCATATCTTTGAATAGCTAGAGTCTGTCATATCTTTATATAGCTAGAGTCTGTTCTATCTTTAAATAGCTAGAGTTTGTTCTATCTTTAAATAGCTAGAGTCTGTTCTATCTTTAAATAACTAGAGTTTGTTCTATCTTTAAATAGCTAGAGTCTGTTCTATCTTTAAATAGCTAGAGTCTGTTCTATTTTTAAATAGCTAGAGTTTGTTCTATCTTTAAATAGCTAGAGTCTGTTCTATCTTTAAATAGCTAGAGTCTGTTCTATCTTTAAATAGCTAGAGTTTGTTCTATCTTTAAATAGCTAGAGTCTGTTCTATCTTTAAATAGCTAGAGTCTGTCCTTTCTTTAAATAGCTAGAGTCTGTCCTGTATTTAAATAGCTAGAGTCTGTCCTGTATTTAAATAGCTAGAGTCTGTTCTATCTTTAAATAGCTGGAGTTTGTTCTATCTTTAAATAGCTAGAGTTTGTTCTATCTTTAAATAGCTAGAATCTGTTCTATCTTTAAATAGCTAGAGTTTGTCCTATCATTAAATAGCTAGAATCTGTTCTATCTTTATATAGCTAGAGTCTGTCCTATCTTTAAATAGCTAGAGTCTGTCCTATCTTTAAATAGCTAGAGTCTGTTCTATCTTTAAATAGCTAGAGTTTGTTCTATCTTTATATAGCTAGAGTCTGTCCTATCTTTATATAGCTAGAGTCTGTCCTATCTTTAAATAGCTAGAGTCTGTCATATCTTTAAATAGCTAGAGTCTGTTCTATCTTTAAATAGCTAGAGTTTGTTCTATCTTTAAATAGCTAGAGTCTGTTTTATCTTTAAATAGCTAGAGTCTGTCATATCTTTAAATAGCTAGAGTCTGTCATATATTTAAATAGCTAGAATCTGTTCTATCTTTAAATAGCTAGAGTCTGTTCTATCTTTAAATAGCTAGAGTCTGTTCTATCTTTAAATAGCTAGAGTTTGTTCTATCTTTAAATAGATAGAGTCTGTCCTATCTTTAAATAGCTAGAGTCTGTCCTGTATTTAAATAGCTAGAGTCTGTCCTATCTTTAAATAGCTAGAGTCTGTCCTGTATTTAAATAGCTAGAGTCTGTCCTATCTTTAAATAGCTAGAGTCTGTTCTATCTTTAAATAGCTAGAGTCTGTTCTATCTTTAAATAGCTAGAGTTTGTTCTATCTTTAAATAGCTAGAATCTGTTCTATCTTTAAATAGCTAGAGTTTGTCCTATCTTTATATAGCTAGAGTCTGTCCTATCTTTATATAGCTAGAGTCTGTCCTATCTTTAAATAGCTAGAGTCTGTCATATCTTTAAATAGCTAGAGTCTGTTCTATCTTTAAATAGCTAGAGTTTGTTCTATCTTTAAATAGCTGGAGTCTGTCATATCTTTAAATAGCTAGAGTCTGTTCTATCTTTAAATAGCTAGAATCTGTTCTATCTTTAAATAGCTAGAGTCTGTCATATCTTTAAATAGCTAGAATCTGTTCTATCTTTAAATAGCTAGAGTCTGTTCTATCTTTAAATAGCTAGAATCTGTTCTATCTTTAAATAGCTAGAGTCTGTCATATCTTTAAATAGCTAGAATCTGTTCTATCTTTAAATAGCTAGAGTCTGTTCTATCTTTAAATAGCTAGAGTCTGTTCTATCTTTAAATAGCTAGAGTCTGTCCTATCTTTAAATAGCTAGAGTCTGTCATATCTTTAAATAGCTAGAGTCTGTCATATCTTTATATAGTTAGAGTCTGTTCTATCTTTATATAGCTAGAGTCTGTTCTATCTTTAAATAGCTAGAGTCTGTTCTGTCTTTAAATAGCTAGAGTCTGTCATATCTTTAAATAGCTAGAGTCTGTTCTATCTTTAAATAGCTAGAGTCTGTTCTATCTTTAAATAGCTAGAGTCTGTCCTATCTTTAAATAGCTAGAGTCTGTCATATCTTTAAATAGCTAGAGT